>CAUYUJ010015410.1:10000-146540 GCA_963575745.1 Prorocentrum cordatum
CTCGTCTCGCCCTCCCCCGCGTGTCCGTTTCCTCGTCCTCCTCCTCCTCCCCCTCCTCCTCCTCCTCCTGTCCTCGTCTTCCTCCCCTTAGTACTCGTCCTCACCCTCCTCGTCGTCCTCCTCCTGCTCCTCCTCCTTCGCTCGGGAAGTGTCCGCCACGCTGCGACGACGAAGAAGACACCTGTCGGGCTCCCGCAAGTGAATAGCACGGACGAGGGAGGGAGGGGTGAGGAGGAGGAAGGGGCAGCAGGAGCAGGATGAGGAATCAACGATGGAAGAGGGGGAGGAAGGGGAGAGAAAGAAGGGAGGAGAAAGAACAAAATACTGATCACCATTGGTCGCATTCCGCGCACCTGGCTGGGTGAACTAAGCGCGCCCTGGTTGAACCTGTCGACGGGCATATCATTCAACCGGAGCCCCGTGAGCCTGAGGGAGGAAAGCGGGGAGTCCTTGTCCTCCTCGTCGTCGTCGCTCGCCCCTCTTCCGCATGATCCTCCTCCCTCATCTCCTTGTCGTCATCTTCCTCGTCCTCTTCTCCGTCCTCGACTTCTTCTCTTGCCCTCGTCCTCATCATGCTCCTCACTTTCACTCTCGCCCTCCAGATGTTCGTCGTCGTCGTCGCAGTCACCGCCGAAATGTCTTCGTAGCCGTCGTCACCCCGCTCCTTCTCCTCCTTGCCTCTCCTTCCTCAACATCCTATTCCTCCTTCTCCCAATCCTCCTTCTCTTCCCCCCCCTTTCCCATCTCCTCCTCGTCCTCCTCCTCCTCCTCCTCCTCCTCGTCCTCCTCCTCCTTCCTCCTCCTCCTCCTCCTCCTCCTCCTCCTCCTCCTCCTCCTCCTCCTCCTCCTCCCCCCCCCTCCTCCTCCTCGCCCTCCGATGGCCTGAGCGAAGTCAACAGCGACTCGCGAGCTCGCTCTGCGAGCATCTCGGCGTCGTCACACCGCTGGCACATCTCCTCCAGCTCCGAGCAGTCGAACCTTCTGCCATTTCCTGCTCGCTCTCCCCTGTTCTTTTCCTTCTCCCGATCGTTCCCGCCCAATGTCTTCCGACTGGCCCAACTGTGTCTTCCGCATCCGCCACCGTGCCTCTGTGGCACGCAGCGGCGTGTCCTCAGGTCTCAGGATGGCGCCCAGGCAGCCCAAGAGGCCTCCAGGAGGCCTCCCAAGAGGCCCCTCACGAGTCCCCTCACGAGGCCTCCCGAGAGGCCCAGCTCATTGCCTTCCCGTTGATTGCTGAAGGCCTTCCTGGGCGCGCGCAGCGGCAGGCGGCCGCGGCGTTCCTGGGCGCGCGCAGCGGCCCGGCCTGCGCAGTGGAGCGCCGCCGCTGGCCTGCCACCCTCGTCGTCCGCAGGCAGTGGCGTGGGGAGGCGGTGGACGGGGGAGGGATGGAGGGGAGGGGAGGGGGAGGGGGGGAGGGCGAGGGCGAGGGCGAGGGCGAGGGGAGGGAGGGTGGGGATGAGCAGATCGGAGTTGGCCTTGTCGCCTGCTCTGTTTCCCGACGCTCCCAGACGGCCCAAGAGGCCCCCCAAACCAACCCGGAACCGGCCCCAGAGGCTTCCAAGACGGGCCCCCCGGCGGCCTCAGAGCGCTCCAGCAGGGCCTAAGAGGCGCCCAAGATGGCCGAAGAGGGCCCCAAGACGGCCCCACAAGGGGGGCCCAGGAAAGGGAACACGGACCACCAAAATGCCAGCCTCCCGCCCCAAGAGGCCCCCGCGAGGCCCCAAAAAGGCACCCAGGAGGCCCCGAGAGGCGCCACAGATGCCCCAAGAGGCCCCCAAGAGGATCCCCAACTACCCCAAGATGCCCTCAAGAGGCAAAGGCCCCAAGAAGCCCCAAAACGGCCCCCAATAGGCATCAAGACTACCCCAAGAGGCCCCCGCGGGGCCTCCCACGAGATCCCACTGAACATCCAATAGGCTTCATACCCACAACCCAGGCACGGTGGCGGGATGGGCCGACGGCCACTCGATCCGCCGCTCCCTGTCGATTCATCGCAGGGGTGCCTGGCGTGCTGGATCCTTTCGGTTTTGGTTTTGGTTCTTTTTCCCAAAAGAACTCCCCCTGGCGCTTCGGCCCGTCCCGCCAGGGTCCCGGGAGGATTGTCCAGGACCCCAACGTCCACAACAAATCCTCCAAGACGGCTGAAGATGGCCTCCAGGATGGCCACGTTGGCCCAAGATGGTCCAAGATGGCCTCCAAGTCCGCCCAAGATGGTCCAAGACGGCCTCCAAAACGGCCCAAGAGAGTCCAAGACGGCCCAAGAGGGCCCAAGAGGCCCCCCAATGCCTCCAAGACAACCCAAGAGGCCTCCAAGAGGTCCTCCAGGAGGGCCCGAAGAGGCCAAAATCATTGATTCTCCATAGGTTGTTGAAAGATTTTGGAATTTGCTTCTTCTCGGCATTCCGACGGCTCAAGACGGCCCAAGAGGCCCCAAAGATCACCCAAGAGGCCCCCAAGAGGGCCCCATGACGGCCCAAGTAGCCTCCAAGACGGCCCCAAGATGGCCCCAAGACTACCCAAGAGGCCTCCAACACGCCCAAGATGGCCTCCAAGACGCCCAAGATGGCCTCCAAGACGGCCCCGAAGCGCCCCAAGAGGGCCCCAAGTCGGCCCAGAAAGGCCCCCAAGACGGCTCCCGACGGCGTCAGACGTGCCAGGAACCCACCAAGATGGCCGAAGTGGGCTCGAAGCTGGCCCAAGACGGCCCAAGAGGCCTCCAAGAGGGCTCCAGGAAGGCCAGAAGAGGCCAAAAACATTGAATTTCCTATGGTTTTTGACTGATTTTGACATTTGCTTCTTTTCCGCCTTCCCACGGCCCGACACGGCCCAAGAGCCAACAAAGATCGCCGAAAGATCGCCCAAGAGGCCTCCAAGATGGCCCCAGAACGGCCCAAGAGGGCCCCAAGACGGCCCCAAGAGGCCCCCAAGACGGCACAGGAGGCCTTAAGGCGCCCAAGATGGCCTCCAAGACGGCCCTGGAGCATTCCAAGAGGGCCCCAAGTCGGCCTACAGAGGCCCCCCAAACGGCTTCCGACGGCGTCAGACGGACCAGGGGCCCAGCAAGACGGCCGAACATGGCCCTAAGATGGCCCAAGACGGCCCAAGAGGCATCCAAGAGGGCCTCCAGGAAGGCCCGAAAAGGCCAAAATCATTGGTGTCCCATGGGTTTTTTGAAAGAGTGTGGCATTGTAATATTTCGGCCCTCCGACGGCCCGAGACGGCCAAAGTGCCCCCAAAGATCGCCCAAGAGGCCCAAGACCCGGCCCCAAGAGGCCCCCAAGACGGCCCAAGAGGTCTCCAAGACGCTCAAGATGGCCTCCAAGACGGCCCAAGAGCCTGCAAGACGTCCTCCAAGAAGGCCCGAAAGGGTCAAAATGGCCTCCAGGCGGCCAAGATGACCTTCAAGATGCCCACGTGTTCCCCGAAGGCTTTCCAAAGCGATTCGGGGAACACATGGGCCGATAGCTTGGCAGGTCTGGCCTCAACGTTCGGCCACATAGGCGCTTCCAAAAAGGCAGGGGGCGGCGGTGATTCGCCGTAGGCGTCTTCGATCCGCCGCCCCCTGTCGATTCATCGCAGGGGTTCCTGGCGTGCAGGACCCTTTCGGTTTTGGTTTTGGTTCCAAAAAGAACTCCCCCTAATATGCACCCAACACGGTCTTAGATGGCCTCAAGACGGCCCAAGACAGCCCACGATGCCCCCAAGAGGCCTCCAATACGGCCCAAGAAGCCCTCCAGGAGAGACCGACGAGGCTAAATTCATTGATTGTCCTACGGGTTTTGAGCCACTTTGGCAGTTGCGCCTGTTCGGCTTTCCGACGGCCCAAGACGGCCCAAGAGGCCCCCAAGGTCGCCCAAGAGGCCTCCAAGGTGGCACCATGACGACCCACGAGGCCCTCAAGACGGCCCCAATAAGCCTTCAAGACGCCCAAGATGGCCTCGAAGACAGCCAAAATGGCATCCAAAATGCATCGAAGACGGCCAGGATGGCCTCCAAGACGGCTAAGTTGGCTCCAGGATGGCTCCCAGACGGCCCAACATGCACCCAAGTCGGCCTTAGATATTCTCAAGATGGCCAAAGACGGCCGAAGAGGCCCTTAAGAGGCATCCAAGACGGCCCAAAAGGTCTCCAAGAGGTCCTCCAGAAGGCCCGGAAAGGCCAACATCACTGATGTTCCTTACATTTGAAAGGTTTTGGCGTTTTCGCCTTTGCCGTTGTCCGTCGTTCCAAGACGGCCCGAGAAGCCCCCAAGATCGCCCGAAGATCGCCCAAGAGGCATCCGAAATGGCCACATGACGGCCCAATTTGCTCCCAAGAAGGCCCCAAAAAGAGCCCAAGACGGCCCAAGATGGCCTCGAGGACGCCGACGATGGCCTCCAAGATGCCTGCCCTCCAAGATGCCTCCAAGACGGCCAAGGAGGCCTCCAAAACGGCGAAGATGGCCCCCAAATGCACCTAAGACTGCCCCAGATGGCCTGAAGATGGCCTTAAATTGCCCCAAAGGCCCGCCAAAGGTCTCCAAGACGGCCCAAGACCCCTCCAAGACGTCCGCCAAGAGGCCCGAAAGCTCGGAAACCACCTGGTCCGATCGCCCGACTCCGTGTTCCCCGATGGCTTTCGACACCCACTCGGAGAACGCGTGGCCCGATAGCTTGGTCAAGCTCAAACCCAACTTTCGGCCACGCAGGCGCTTCCAAAAAGGCAGGGAGACGGTGATTCGCCGTAGGCGTCTTCGATACTCCTCCTCCTCCTCCTCCTCCTCCTCCTCCTCCTCCTCCTCCTCCTCCTCCTCCTCGTCTTCCTCCCCCTGATCCTCCTCTTCCCCCCCCACACAACATGATAATCCGTATGGGCCTCATCCCACGCCTCCGTCTAATGTTCCTCCTCGTCTGCGTCGTCCTTCGTCCACTCGATTAAATTCTAATATCGCCCGCCTCCTCTGCCTCATCCTCCTCCGACTTCCCCCCTCTTACCCCCCCCAATAATCATCCACGCGCTGGGTGGATGCACACATCCCCTGGTATATGGATTATTGCATGGTCGAGCCGTAAAAGAAGCAACGGGCAGCACACGCCAAACGGCCCCAACTGACAAACCAAACGCAGCCGCTCGATCCTCCTTTTCCCCCGTTCCTGCGCGCTTGGGAAACTCGAATCCCTGACCACCGCCCCTGAACCCCCTGCTTGCCAGGCCACGGCGGTTTACCCAGCTGGACCTTGCGTCGGGGAAGTGGCACACCACCCTGTCGCTCGCCTGGCAGGGAAGGATGAGAGGGGGGGGCAAGGATGAGCTTTTCAGGACTGAGGTAGGCAAGGGTCATGGAGGTGGGGGGGGGGGGGGGCAAGGGACGAGAGGGAGCAATAACAACGGAATGTTGCAGGCCCAAAAGGCAGAACAAAACCGTGGCGCTCAGCAAAGCGCGGGCCAACGTGCCCTGGCCAACGGCCAACGTGGCCAACGGCCAAAACCAAGGGCACACGCGCAAAAAGAGGGAATCACGGACACAAGCTGGGACCTGACCTCCGGCCTCCTTTCCTTGACTAACTCCCAATAGCGCCAGAAACGCTGTGCCTTAGGGAGGAAATCAAGGAAAAGAAAGCAAAACCAAGGACCGCCCTACACCCCTCGCCAAAATGGCGCACGGGGGTTCGGGATCGGCGCCCAAGGGACAATACACGGAGCGTTGCCCAGCGCCCGCACCCTCACAAGCACGGCAACAGTGTGCCCGCGGCAAAGAGCACTGCAACCAAGAGGTTACAGGCGGAAAAGCCGCGGGCCCCGCCTCCGTGGTCGTCAAACGGCGGTACACCTCAGACCAGGAGGTGCCACTGGGGTCTTCCCGCGCCCAGGCCGCACCTCTTGGCCGAGGTGGCAGGGCACTAAAAACCCTGGCCTGACAGCTGCAACGGCAACAGCAGCGGCAGCAGGGAGGGGGAGGGGGAGGGGGCCACTCTCCGGCCCAGGAGCGCAAACAACGTCCACCCTGGAACCTAATCCAGGGCCGTGCCGCAACTCCCGAAGAGGAAAAGGGCGACGGATACGACGACGAGACGAGACACGAAGGACGACAACGAACGACCACGAACCTCCCAGCGGGAAGTGTCGCCCTCCGCCCTATCCTTATCGCACCCGGAACGCGGACGGGATAAGGATCTGACATCATCGGACCCACACCGCATACAGGCGGTGCCACACGGCGCCCAGGCTGCACCGCTTGTCCGCGGTGGCGAGGCATTTGGAAATTGCCTCGGCCTGACGGCATAACAACGGAATGGGAGGGGGAGGGCAGAAGGAGGATGGGGGGCAAACGGCGGATGGGGAGGAGGATAACGGCGAGCAGAAGAAGGAGATGATGGATGTGGCAGGCCAGGCGGGGGAGAGGCAAGGGCTTTTAAAGGTCTAGCATGCGCAGGGCAAACACTAGCCGATTCATGAGAGGCGGCGATGGCCGCACGGAGGGCCTGCGCACAATGGCAGGCTGCCAGGCGCCCGCGCTGAGGGGCGCACGGGCGGCCAGGCTCGCAATGGGGCGGCGCCTGGCGCTGATGAAGGGCAGGCGGCTGCGGGTCCCGAGGAGGGAGAGCCGCAACGCAGAGACCTGCGGAGGACGCGCGAGCCACCCTCCCATCGGCCTCTGAGCGCCACCCCGCCAGCAGGACGGCGCCTGGCCACCACTAGGAGCGAAGCTCGCGTCCATCGAATATGAAATCGCGGAACCACGCTTGTCCCGCTGTGGCCTGGCCCGTGCAAGGCCGTAGCAAAGATCTCAAATGCGGGGCCTCGATCGGAAAAGGAGGAGGATGAGGAGAAAGAGGAGGAGGAGGATGAGGAGGAGGAGGAGGAGAGGGAGGAGGAGGAGGAGGAGCACCAGGAGGAGGAGCAGGAGGGGAGGGGGCAGACGCTCAAGCATTCATTCGGATTCCCTGCGCCTTCAGCTCAGCCGAGAGGTTCGTGATAGGCACCAGCCGAAATATCTCCACTCGTGGCGTGCTGCTGTCGGCGACGCCCTGCAGATGCTTCGTCACTGGCAGCATGGCCCCGCGGAACTCTTCCACCTCCCGACGCGCACTCCCGCAACTCCTCCTCCTCCTCCTCCTCCTCCTCCTCCTCCTCCTCCTCCTCCTCCGTGTCCTCCTCCTCCTCCTCATGCTCCTTGTCCTCGTCCCCCTCCTCCTCCTGAATTGGACGACGAGGAGGGGGATGACGAGGAACAAGAAGCTGGACGAACCTCTCCATCCTCATGCTTCTGCTACTCCACCCTCCCTCCTCACCGCTCTCTCTTTCTCTTTCTCTTCCTCCTCCTCCTCCTCCTCCCGCTCCTGGGCACGTCGCGGAATTCCCCCCCCAGGTTTAAGTCCAATTCTCATACTCCTCAGCCACCAGGCGCTATCATTCTAATGATGTCCCCCCTCCTCCCTCCTCCCCTTCTCGTCGTCGCCGTCTCCTTCCTCCTCCCTCTTCTCCGTCTCCTCCATCCTGCTCCTTTCGCCCGTAGCTTCCTCCTGCCTCCTGCTCCCGTTCCTCCTCCCTGATCCTCCTCCTCCTCCTCCTCCTCATTTTCCTCCTCATGTTCCTCCTCATGTTCCTCCTCCTCCTCCTTCTCCTCCTCCTCCTCCTGCTCCACCTCCTGCTTCTCCTCCTCCTGCTCCTCCGCCTCCTCCTCCTTCTCCTCCGCCGAAGAGGCTCTGGGAGCGGTCCACCAGCTTATTGCCGCTGGCGGCGTGCTGCACCGACAGGCAGGCCACGCCCCATAGCACCTGAACGGCTCGTCCCGAGGGAGGGAGGGGGGGGGACAAAGAACCAGTGCCCCATGCCCTCCTCCCCCATCATGCCGCCTCCTCCTCATTCTCCTCATTCTCCTCCTCCTCCTCCTCCTCCTCCTCATTTTCCTCCTCCTCCTCCTCCTCCTCCGCCTCCTCCCCCTCATGCCTCCTCCTTTCCTCTTTCTCCTCCTCCTCCTCCTCCTCCTTCTCATCTTCCCCTCCCTGGGGAAACCAAACTGTCCCGATAGCCACCGCTGTTCCCCAGACCTCTGCCGGGGTGCATTCTGACCAGAATTTCGAGGCGAGTCCAGCGGTGTCGATGAGGGCCTCCCAAGAGGCCGACCAGGGCGGGAAAACAAGCGAAGGGTGTGCCGACCAAACTGACAGAACGTCCAAGTGCACTCTCCCCAGGATGCGCAAGAACATCCGACAGACACGCAGAACATGTGGACACCCTCCCCGAACCGACCCCGATCTTCTACCTCGGTCCGACCGTGGCGGTGTCGGTACCTTTTCACCCTCTGACCCCTCCTCCCCTCCTCCTCCGTGCCATTTCGCCCCAGGGCTCACGTGGCAAGCAGCCCGTCAGGGAACGAACAAGGACATAAACACAAAAACTCTGAGCTCCGCGCGGATCTCTCGGATCGGCGCGCCAGGGGCGACTCGGAGGCGCCGCCAGGGGTCTTCAGCGCCGCCGAGGCGACCCGCGCGGACCTCCGAGTATTCTTGTTCCTGTCTTTGTTGGTTCCCCGAGCCTCATGTCGGGCCTGTCCCCCTACAGGGGGATATTCGACGAAAAATATTGTAAAAAAATACCCCGAAAGTGCATCAAAAAGGCAAAACAATTCAGACAATAGTCCCCAGACTATTTTTCGATTATTTTTTTGCTATTTTTTCTGTACTTTTTCATTTTTCGTCGAACATCCCCCTGTAGGGGGACAGGCCCGATTTAACCCTGGCCCGTGCCCGGGAGACGCCTGGGGAGCGCCCAGGGAGCGCCCAGGGAGCGCCGGGGGAGCGCCCAGGGAGCGCCCGGGGAGCGCCCAGGGGGCGCCGGGGGAGCGCCTGGGGAGCGCCGGGGAGCGCCCGGGGAATGCCTGGGAGCGCCGGTGCGCCGCCTGCAGCCCGTGCCCAGGCAGCCCGTGCCAAATAAACATAAAAACTCGGAGGGTCCGCGCGGATTTCTCGGATCGGCGCTGGAACCCCCTCCCTGGCGCGCGGAGCGCCAGGGGCGGCGCCAGAGGCGCCGCCGGGGGGGCCCAGCGCCGATCCGAGAAATCCGCGCGGACCTCTGAGTTTTAATGTTTATGCCACTTATTGTTCCCCTACTTGCGGCCGGCACAGCTTTTGGGGCCAAGTTTTGACCCAGAACGGGGTCTGCTCGAGGCGGCCACCCCCGCCTGCGGACACAAGCTGTCCGTAACCTGTGGCTCAAGGCCCGATGAGGAGGACGAGGAGGAGGAGGGCGAGGAGGACGAGGAGGGGGAAGCCTTGCGGCAAGCAAGAGGGCCCGCCCACGCCCGCTGCCGGCGCGGGCTCCCCGCGCCGGGCGCGCCTCGCGCTCGCAGGGCCTGGGCAAGCCACTCGCGGCCCACGAGACTCTCCGCCGGAAGAGGCGGCCGGGCGGTGCGGCCCCAAGGCGTCGGCTACACTTGCAGCCGACGCGGAGGAGGTATGGGAGGAGGAGGAGGAGGAGGAGGAGGAGGAGGAGGAGGAGGAAGAGAAGGAGGAGGAAGAGAAGGAGGAGGAAGAGGAGGAGGAAGGAGGAGGGAGGAGGAGGAGGGAGGAGCAGAAAGAGGAGGAGGAGGAGGAGGAGGAGGAGGAGGAGGAGGAAAAGGATGAAGAAGAAGACTACGTCGATTTCTGCCCGGGGGGGCACCCGGGAACACTGGGAAACACGATGGAACCCGTACACCCCCCTTATCCGACATTCGGAGTGATCTAGGGCCGTCGGGTTGGGGGGGGCTCAGCAAATATTGGCCAGTATTCGACAAGGTTCCTGGGCAAATGCACATTCCTCCCCCTCTCCTCCTGCTCCCTTTCCTCTTCCTCCACCTCCTCCTCCTCCTCTCCTCTCCTCCTCCTCTCCCTCCCCCTGTCCTCCTCCTCCTCCTCCTCCTCTTCCTCTCTTCCTTCTCCTCCTCTTCCTCCTCCTCTTCCTCCTCCTCCTCCTCCTCTTCCTCCCCCTCTTCTCCTCTTCCTCCCCTCTCCTCCTCCTCTCTCCCTCCTCCCTCCTCCTCCTCCTCCTCCTCCTCCCCTCCTCCTCCCTCCCTCCTCCTCCTCCTCCTCCTCCTCCTCCTCCTCCTCTCCTCCTCTCCTCCCCTCCTCCTCCTCCTCTCTCCTCCTCCTCCTCCTCCTCCTCCTCCTCCTCCTCCTCCTCCTCCTCTCCCTTCCTCTCCTCCTCCGCCTCCGCCTCCGCCTCCGCCTCCTCCTCATCTGCCTCCTCCTCCTCCTCCTCCTCCTCCTCCTCCTCCCCCCCCAAACACATAGCGTCCCGCCCGGGCCTGCGGCATCTGCCCCGGGAGCGGCCAGCACGGCACCCTCCAGGGGTATCGGCCGGCGGCGCCCCTGCGGCGTCCGCCGCGGGGTGGGGGGGGGGGAAAGGGGCTGGTGTCTGGCGGAGGGCGGGGGGGACGGGGAGGGAGGGACCAGGAGGGAGGAGGGAGTGGGATGCAGGGACAACGAAGAGGGAGGAGGGAAGAGACGGATGAGAAGGAGGCGAAGGAGGAGGAGGAGGTGGAGGAGGAAGAGGAGGAGGAGAAGGTGGAGGAGGAAAAGGAAGGGGGAGGCACTCCCCGGTGGCTCTCGGGCGAAAAGGAGGCCCAACATGGGGAAAGCGGGCGAAGGGTAGAGGTATGGGTACCTCTTCCTCCTCTGAATATCCCTTCCCACCTCCGTCCCCATCTCCGTCCCCCCTCGCGCCAAAGCAGGGGCCACGCACACACACACACAGCCGATGACAGATCGACGACCGAGCCGGCAGCAACGAACAGGAAAAAATAGACGCCAGCGGAGAGCCGCAGATGCGCGGGACCCTTCCTCTCGCAGAAGAGCGGCGCATCGCCAGAGGTTCGGGTGTTGCTAGAAGTACACCTGGCCCGAGGTGCCCCCAGGATCCTCGGGGTGGCCCAGACGGCCTCCAGGGGACCCTTCACGAAGCCCAGGAGGGCCCCAGAGGCTCCAAAATGGAGCGAAAAACTAGGGGGACCTTGGGCCAGGGGCACCTCGAGCAACACCCGATAGGTTCGGCATGGCTGCGTCGGTGAGACGACCCCGTATGCGGACAGTACGTGGAGGGCGCAGGGCAGGCGCAGCACCGTCAGGATCCATCGCAAGAGCAGGAATATATGCACCGGCGGCCAGGAAGAGGAGAATGACGCTGCTCAGGATAGGGTGGCTGGGATGGACGGGAGGCGTCGAGACACGGGTGGTGATGATGATGATGATGATGATGAGGAGGAGGATGAGGATGAGGATGAGGATGAAGATGAGGATGAGGATGAGGATGAGGATGAGGATGAGGATGATGATGATGATGATGATGATGATGATGATGATGATGATGATGATGATGAGGATGATGATGATGAGGATGATGAGGATGATGATGCTGCTGAGGATGATAATGATGCGGAGGAGGTTCGGTTTGTGTGATTCGGGGGAAGGAAAAAGAACCGCTGCCGAACGAATAGCAGCTTGTCCGGAGGGACAGGGGAGCGGCGGAGGGGAGGAGGAGAGGGACGAGGAGGCGGACAAGGAAGGCAACGAAGGAGACGGGAGAGAAAAGCCAGGGGCCAGAAGGCGAACGAGCAGGGGAAGGAGGAGATGAGCTAGAGCAGAAGGAGAGCAGGGAGGGCTGGGAGGAGGAGGAGGAGGAGACGGATAAGCAGGGATGGCACCACGTGTGCGCGGGGGGGGGACCGAAGGAAGGCCGCACAAGGAGAAAACGAAAGAGGAGCATGCGAAGGAGAATAATGGTAATATACTTGTCAACATGGCTCGGCGAGCAAGTCTGGTTTGTTGAGTGGGATGGCACACGAGAAGGTTGCTTGAGATTGCTGCTGCAGAGAAGGTCGGAACGTTGCTATGCCTCCTCGCTGGTAAATTACCCGTAAGTTAACGCCGCCTTGGGGGGGGAGGGTTCCCCAGCGAGCGCACAGCCCCCCCGTCCGTCCTCTTGCCAAAGTCCTTGGAGGAACTACCCAACACAGGCATGGGAGATCCGCACTCCCCCCCCAGCGGGGGAAATAGGCCACTTCATCCCCGCCTTCGGAGGGCAGCCCTTACGGAGTCGGTTACGCATGGTGCGCCCCGAAGGAGTCTGTAGTTTCGGGCACACCTCAGCAAGCTTGCACAGCCGAACTGTACATCCCACGATGGACGTATACCGAGCGCATCCCCAACACCACGCCAAACCATGCTACATGGCGATAGAGTGCGAAGGGTGAACCGACTTTGCTCCAACACGGAGGGTTCTTACCAAGGTGGGGGGAACATGAACGTGGTGGCCTTGCTCGCTGAGGCCCCATCGAGGCTTCACCCCCTAGGCACCGTCCTGCTTGCAACCAGTCAATATCGGAAAAACGCCCAGGGGATTGGCGGCAGGTGTCACACATCTTGGCCGTTCCCCAGGCGACGGAGGCTGTGGCCCGAACGAACCTCAAGCTCCTGAATTCTCGTGAGTCTTCCATCCGACCCCGCCGCACCGAACTCCCCCCGACACGACTTATCGTCCTCGCAACAGGTCTGGGCCAGAATGGCCCCAATTCTCTGGTGCACTAAAGTGGCCCTCGCATCAATTAAACTGAGAACCTTGATCTGACTCCTGATCGCATCGGAGGCGGCCTCAGCTCCACGCTGGGCCACCATATCCGCCATCCCATACTGATTGGCCTGTCTTCACATGGGAATCAACGTCCCGGTGCCAGAAAACATGCTTTGAACCCCGACGAGGCCCTCCCTTCGAGTTCTGAGGGCGTGCCGGATTCGGGTCCACCAACGGATCAAGGGCCCGGGGGGGTTCCCTCCGTAGTCTAGGTTCCAACCGTCGGAGACCAACTGGCAGTCTGTCCAAGGGAGGACGGGCCCCGTGGTGACCATCAGGGCCCAAAGCAGCGCAGCCAACTCAGAGGCTGGCACAGTCTGGCCCCCATCGATGGTTCCATGCAGCCCTCGAAGAGCCCCCTAGTCCACGTCCAGTTCAGCCCCCCCTCCCTCCGAAAGTAAACCCCCCATCCGACCCGACAAACACGGGCATCACTGGACGTGGCCGCGCCATCAAGGAAGCCTACTTGGGCCTGGAGGGGGAAAGCGCACGAGGAGGGGAGGTCGAGGGAGGAGACGAGGTCGGGTGGAAGGAGACCCACGGCCCAAACGTTTTGCCCAGCGCCGGAGTCCCAAGCCGGGGGCGGGGGCATTGGGTTCCACTCCAGCGGGACTATCCCCCTGGCCCAAAAACCTACATGCCTGCCTTCACTCGAATCTTTCTTCGCAAACTCACACAATCCCTCCGTGCGAAACACCCACTCGTGCTCGAGCCCCGCGTTCTGCATGCAGTCGTACAGGCGGTGGGCGATCGTGTCCTTTGCCATCTCGCAGCGCGGGCAATCATCGTCAATCTGGTAGCCCGCAGATTTGGCACGTGCCTTTGTCCATCTGCTGGCCAGAGAACTCGCCTCCAAAGCCCCTGCTTCTGCTAGTCGTCCCGGGCGTCGCATACGTCGTCGGTTGACTCGAAGCATATGCAGGTCCCCCCCTATCGGCGAGTCCCTGTCCTGTTGCGTGCACTCCAGCCTGCTGCCACAACTCCTTACGAATAGATGTCCTGATCGCTGCAAAGGTCTCCTCGAAATTGCGCGGGTTGGTTGCATCGCATTGCCATCCATCTCCATTGTCATCTATCCATCGGTCTGGCGCTCGCGAAACCCACCCGAGGTCTCAACGTAATTACAAGCGCACCCATCGGACCAGTGGCCCATAGCCAGCGTGACCGCGCCTTCAGGTAGGTCCACCGTCGGAGAACTGCAACCCATCCTTTACGAACACGGTCGTGTTGCTCAGGGTGTGCTGAGCAGAACTTGAACCAGTGCTTCACTTGCCCCATGACCGCGCTCATCCTGGGTTCGTCGTCCTGGTAATGCAACAGCATGATGGTGGCAGTGCAGCGTCCACCGACCGCGTGACCAGCAATATCAGCCGCTTGCGCACGCCGTCGCACGACCTCCGAAGAACAGATACCCAAGACTAGGTCTGCATAGCTAAACTTCGCTCGTGTACTGGCCTTGTACAACATGATTTGTTCGTCCTCTTGCCTGCGCGCCCCCAGTCGTCGGAACAAGCTCGCTCGTGTCGCTCTCGCCTGTGCCACTGTCATACGGCCCTTTGTCATCGCGCACGCTCTCCGAACTCCCATCGAACAGTCCACCCCCAGGTCCGTGGCCCATTTCGTCTCCTTGACCCTGATGCATGTGGTGCTGGCGACGTGCTGCAACACTAGGTCCTCGTGCTCGGGCTCGGTCATCATCAGCATGGGCTTCGGCGAGACCTGCAGGCCAGTGTCCAACATGCCCTGCACTAAAGCACTTGCCACGTGCTTCGTCTGCTCTAAGACTAGCTGGCCTGGCCCTTCGTCCCGGGTGCAGACGTCATCTACATATGGACGTATACGTGCCATAGGAACCCTTTCGTGTGCACGTTCAAGTAGCCGATACAGGAAAACTCGCGCACAATGGTTGGTCTTCCCGCATCCTGGCACGATGGGGCAATTAGGAACGATGGCCTCTGCGAGTGCGCCGTTGGCCTTCACTGCGCGCGGTGCCAGGTAGGTGAGGCAGCGCAAGTAGAGTTCAACGGATGGGAACTCTAAGTCCATGGCCTGGCGGATCATGAGCGCCAAATCCATGTGGTCGTAACACTTCTCGGCGTCCACCAAGAAGGCGCACTGCTCGTTGATGCCCACGTGCGCCCTGGTCTCGTCCAGCACCCTGGTGAGCATCGCGGCCTGGAGCGCGTTGCTGCCCTTGACGGCGGCGTCCCAGTGCGCCGCCTTCTCATCGCATCACTCTGTCAACGCGGTCTTCGTCATGCGACCCCAGACGCGGACTGGCATGGGCAGCAGGCTTATGTCGCGCTCGCTGCCGAGCTCCTGCTTGGTGCTCTGCGGGAGCAGCGCGAACCAGCTGCGAAGTAACTGGTGCGGCCAAGTGAGGCTGCGCCCGGTCAATCTCAAGGGCGTGACAAAAGCCTCCTGTCCCTGGTCGGACAGCGCCAGAATGTGGGAGGGCGAACACTGGTCCAAACCCTTGCCCGTGGACTTTGGGAAAGACCGCAGGGCGTGCACCAGGCTGCCGCGGTCGTGGTAGGGTCGCTGCGCTGGCCCCCCGTGGGCATGGTGGCGCAGCTCACCGAGGGCTGCGCGGAATAGCTGGCAATCGGTGCGACTGAGATGTCCACCGCTCCGCCCAGCAGGCCGCTCAGATCTCAGTGGCCCTCTGAACCGTGCCGCGCACCTCCTGCCCAGCGGCGTCCAAGCAGGTCCCCGCCAAAGCCTGCTGCTCCCGCTTCTCGAGGTAGCGGTGGGCGCCATTCATGGAGCCCTTGGTGTTGTCGACCGCGCATTTGCCGATCTCACTGCGGGTCTGCTGCCGCGCCAACTGGCATGGCGCTGGGCACGGGCTTGGGCCTTCGTAGCAAAGTGCTGCCACTGCTGGAAATCAGTGCTGTACTGTATATGAATACCCTTAGAAATAACTTCATCATCGCCACGAAACACTCGCCACTTACCAGGTTGATCTTCTTCATGACCTGTTGGAACTGGGCCTTCCCTATCGCGTAGGGCCTTTCAGCTCCGAGAGAATAAAGGATATCGTAGTCTGGGCCGCCTTTGGTATCGGGAGTGCTTGAATCTGCCCAGCGCAATCAACTGCTCCTGGTTCCTTGCGTGCAATCCAGCCCGAAGACCGCGCATCTCGTTGGCTACCGATCGACCGCACATGAAGTTGGCGGGCTGGAGCACCGCCTTTTGCCATCGGCGTCGCACTGGCAGTCCCCGACGAGCAGCGTCTTTAGGCGCGACCCAACAGTTCAGCAAGTCGAGCCTCAGCTGCCACCGGCCAGACTGCATGCTGCTGAGCAAGCATGCCGCTCATGTACGGGCCCTGCTGATACGCCACGCCCCTGGTGGTGGCGTCGCCGCCCTGCAAGTTGAGGTTTTCGACGATCAGCTGCGCCTCGTGCACGTAGGTGAGCCACGCGCGATCCTCGCATCGTTGGGGGCGATGCTGCACAAAGTGGTCCTCGCGCAAATGGTCATCTTCATCATTGGGCAGGTCGCCTTGCTGGGGCCCCTGCCCATTGCGCGCCTCCTGGAGCTTCTGATGTCGCTGCCGACCACGCTGGCCCACTACCAACGATGGAACACCAAGCGACCTTACCGCGCGGAGAATCGCGTTCAGCTTCTTAGCATTGGTGCCGACCAAACCGATGGAGCAGTCTAGAGAGCACGCAATCAACGCGAAGGTGGCGCCATGGAAACGCCACAGGACTACAGACATGTTGTTGAGCGCAACGTGATAGACACCCCTGTCTTTGGAGCCCTCCAGGTGGATATTTGCGACATAGGTCGCTCGACGAAGCCAGCGCGCAACCCCGTGCGCGCCCTTGCCCGAGCGCCCCGATGCCCCTGCAGCAGACCAGGCCCCTTCCGGTCTCCATCCAAAATTGCGCAGCCGCTTCTCCTCCCTCTGGCACAGCACTTGCGTCAAGTGGTGCTCAGTCAACCCCATGAGATCGCATTGCGACTGCCCGATCAACTCCTTGACCTCGGGGCCACAGCTGGTCACATTCCCGAAGAAGATGGAGACATGACTGCGCTGGCCAGAAGGAACCCTGGCTCGCACGTGCACTGGGTTACCCTCCTGCCGGCTTCGCCTTTGCCATTGCAAGCTCCGGCGCTGCCTTCGAAGGTGCACCCCCCGATGGCGTGGACGTAGCTGGTGCTGACGTCTTGGCCCTGGTCGCCTCCGCTGCCGCTGCCCTGGCCTTGATGGCCGCGGCGCGCTGGATGTAGGCGCCTGCGTTCTTCGGGCCACTGAAGTCAGGAGGTCCCGCCGCTGGTGCCTCTTCCTCTCCTCCAGCTCCTCCAGCTCGTGCTCCTTCAGATGGTACTGCTGGGGAACCAGCTGCCAGGCCTGCGGCGCTGTCGGCGTTGCGCCGCTTCGCCGTGGTGGCCTTCTCGCGGAGCTCCCTGAGCGTGATAAACGCCTCCTGCGCCTTCTGGCCGATGTCTGCCGCCGACTTGTATACCTGCTGGGCCTGCTGCGCATGGGCCAGCGCCTCCTCGCATGCCCTCTGATGCTCGGGGGTGAGGAGCTCAAAGCCCTCGGCACTGAGCTCGGGGAAGTGGAAGCCGTCGTTGTCAGGGTTGTCGCCGTCGGTCCGCTGCGTTGCCCCACTAGCCGTTCCTCGCGTAGCCGTGATGAAAGACGTGATGCGGTTGACCTCACCCTGGGCCTCGGTGCAGGCGCGAACGTTCTCCTCCAGCTTCTCCAGCAACTCATTCCCGTGCTTGGCATTGGCCACCAGCTGATTATTGAGCTTCCCTTGGGTGTTGTGAAGCTCCCGCGCCTCGGCTGCACACCGTCCCAACAAGATCTCAGGCGCCTTGGGCGGTGGTGGCTTCGCAGCCTCACCCAACTCGGGACAGAGCAGCAGCATGGCTTGGACCTGGTCGTCCTGCTTGGCACCCATGGCGGCCAAGTGCTTCGGCAGCAGCTGGTCGAGGAGGGGGCTGTCAGTGGCCTCGCTGACGTCCTCGATGGCGAAGGTGACTTGCTTCCTGTTGCTCTGCTTTGGCCAAGGTACTCCACAGGTGCGGCAAGACCCCCATCCAGCTGTACCTGCACGATTGCAATAAACCCAAGAGCCTGGACAAGCACGGCACACAAAATAAGCCTCGCGGCGCTTGCCGTGCGTCGAGGGGGGCCTGGAGCCATCTCTGCTCTTGGCCCTCGCACTTCCGCTGCGGTCCATCAAATTCCCGGCTCTTGATCAGCACTCGACTTTCGCCGCCTGAAGGCGCTCGCCGCCTGAATGCGCCCCTCAAGCCGCGGGAACGTGTAGCGGGCACGCTGGTGACCGCCCACACTCGGTACGCGCGAGTGCCGTGCGGGCGGTGGACCTGCTCCCAAAAAGTCCCTCGTGCCGCAAATTGCTTGAGGGGATGCCACAGGAGGAGGATACGGCGGAGAGGAGGAGGAGGACAACGCGGAAGAGGAAGAGGAGGAGGAGGAGGCGGAGGAGGAGGAGGAGAAGGAGGAGGAGGAGGACGACGAGGAGGGAGAGTAAGCAGGATGAGATAAGAACAGAGACGGATGATAGGAGGGGCATGGAATTTGCAGTGGAGGCGGGACATCAATGAGAAGAGGAAGGTCTGGAGCAGGATGGTGCTGATATTAAGAGTGGTAAAACAGGAGGGTTGTGAAGAGCGGGATGAGGGATAAGTGTGCCATACAAAACACGAAGCGAAACCACCATGATGCTCATACTGACAGTGTGGCTGGCTCATTGTGCTGGTATGCCTTTTAACTGTCTGGCTTCTGACTGTCTTCGAAGGGCGACTCCTCCTACCGTTGCGTGCCGTTGTCAAGGCATCGCCCCCTCTAAGTGTTACTCCTGGGCCGCAGGGCGGCCCGAGACTGCGCCAACATGGCGGCGAGACGCCTCAAGGCACGTCCAAGACGGCGCAAGGACTCCCAAAGAGTTAGGTCGGGCATGTCCCCGGACAGACGGATGTTGGACGAACAATAAAAAGTAGTCAAACAATGTTGTTTCTATACAAAAAATAATCGAACATCGTCCCCAGACTACTTTTTCTAAAACTAAGTTTGAAGATTCCTCCTGCTGAGGGACGGGCCCTACTTACCCCAAAAGCCCCCCAAGGTGCCCCCACGACGCCCGAGAGGCTGGAAGGCCTCCGTGGAAGAGCAGGGACATTGAACATGTCCGACGCTATCTGATTACCACGCTTTTCAGCGTAGGTGGAGGAGGAGGAGGAGGAGGAGGAGGAGGAGGAGGAGGAGAAGGAAGACCTCGGCCTCGCTTCAGTGCCGCGCGTGCGAGCGAGGCAAGGCTTCGCGAGTGCGAGAGGGCCCCCCCCATCACCGAGCATCAGGACGGCTCCGGGTGGCCACGGGATCTTCACGAGGCCCGATGGGGAGCCCCGAAGCGGGCCCCAAGAGGGCTCCGGGAGGGCAGGAGGACCCCTCACGGCCGCCGACGAGCCTCCCGCAGGATGCCCGAAGACGGCCCCCCCGACGGGTATGGAGGCTGCACGGGCTTCCACCGGGCACCAATCGATGTGGGCCCTCCCTGTCAGGGGTCCCGAGGGTTGGGCGACGCCAGCCCTGCAGGAGGCGTGAACGGATCACGCTTCTGCGCGAGCTAGCATGCGCGGCGGAGTGCATCGAGCTGGTCCGCGCCACTGAACGACGTGGTGACCACACCGCGCGGTGCGTCGGTAACTCGGGCCGTCTTCCATGGGCGCGTCGGTCGACCTGGGCATCCGAGGTCCCAAGACCGTGCGGTGACGGACCGCGCGGCGAGGTCTCTTGGGATTTCGAGGTACAGTGGAGGCCAGCCCGCAAGACCCCAGGACGTCCATCGACTGTTGGTGCGGGACGTCACGCCTTCCATCGCGAAACCATCGAAACCCAAGAAACCCAGGGCACCCTGGAGGCAAGCAGGGTGTCTCTTGGCATGGGCCTCCACTGTAGCTGCGCGCGGTCCGTCACCGCACGGCCTTGGGAGCCTCGATGCACGGCCAGCGTCGTCCAGGAACGGGGGCCCGGGGAGGCCCCCAGAGAACCCCCGAGGAGGCTGCGAGGCCCCCGTGAAGGCACCGCAACAGCCGTGCAGCGTCACGGTCGCCGCCACGCTGCAACATCGCAGCGCTGCGTCGATCCTGCGTCGGCAAGGCGGCGGGGCTTGCCGCGGGCAGCTGAATCGGGGGGGGAAGTGGATGCGGAGAAGACTGTAGAGAGAGAGAGAGAGAAAGAGAGAGAGCGGGGGGGACCGAGGGATAGAGCGAGAGAGAGAGAGAGAGAGAAAAAAAAAAAGAGAGAGAGAGAGAGGGAGTTCGACATACAGGTGTGCATACACACGTGTGCAGGTACATTGGCCCCATGCATTGAGCCATTGCACTGTGGATGTGTAAGCTGTGTGGTGCAAGCTGTGTGTACGCGACAACGAAGCTTCAAGGACCCACCCGGCGCACGAGGCGGCAACGAGGCGGCAACGAGCACCAACGTGGCGGAACCTCGCAGAAGTCACCCAGCGCACGAGGCGGCAACGAGGCGGCACCGGGCGGCAACGCGGCGAAACCTCTCTGGACCCAACCAGTGCAAGAGGCAGCAACGAGGCGGCAACAAGGCAAAACCTCCCCAGACCCATCCAGCGCACGAGGCAGCAAGGAGGTGGCCACGTGGCGAGACCTCGCTGGTGGACCCACCCAGCTCACGAGGCGGCAACGGGGCGGCCACTGGCGGCAAAGTGGCGAAACCCCAACGGACCCACCGAACTCGAGGCGGCAACGAGGCGGCACTGGGCGGCAACGTGACGAAACCTCGCCCAACCCACCCAGCGCACGAGGCGGCAACGGGCGGCAACGTGGAAAATCCTCTCCGGACCCAGCCAATGAACGCCTTTGGGAGGCAAATGAAAGCCCCTAAGTGCAAGCATCGTTTGGGAAATCGTCGAGGGATCAAGACATGGACACACACTTATATACATAGGGGAAACAACGCATAGCGCGATGGAAATAATTGCAAACATATAGGCAAGGAGAGAGGCAGACTGCCACACATACACTTGTTGTGTGTGTGAGAGAGCGGGAGGAAAAGAGATGAACATGCCCACATACATACAGAGAAACGCATCAATAACAACATAACCGCACAAGCAATACATACAGGAAGGAAGGGGTACCGAGACAGAGAGAGATATTGAGAGAGAGAGAGCCAGAGGGAGGGAGGGAGAGGATATATAGCAAGAGAGAGAGGGAGAGAGAGAGAGAGAGAGAACAAAAGAAACAATGATCGGCACACTAATGTACTCATAATGCATGCATGCGCACATGTGCAGGTACTTGTATATTTGGGGAGAAAGAGAGAGAGAGAGAGAGAGAGAGAGAGAACAAAAGAAACAATGATCGGCACACTAATGTACTCATAATGCATGCATGCGCACATGTGCAGGTACTTGTATATTTGGGGAGAAAGAGATAGAGGGGAAGAACGCCCAGATGTGTGAACAAAAAGCAACATATCTATATATATACATATATATATTTGTATATATATGTATATATATATATGTGCTACAACCACGCGCGCGCTTCGCGCGCGCTTAGTTTCTAGCGCGGACTTCCCCGATTGTGAACGCGAGCTCGCACAGAAGAGGGGCAGGCGGATCGGTCGGAGCATCATCGACAAGTCGCAGCAGCTTCAAGGATGGAGGGGCGGCTGTTTGTTTTCAAAACGTGACTATCGCCCCAGCGCCGCGTGCTTTCCGATGTCGGTGTTTGCAGCCGCTGGTAGGACCGAGGGCGGCTCCTCTTCAACACGTGGTAGGCGCCCTGGCGCCGCGCCCAGTCGTCTGAAAAGGTTTGCCACCGTTTGGGGGATTCGTTTGGTTGACGTCCGAGGCATGGTGTGCTGGCAGGGTTTACGAGCGTCAGGGCGCAACAATAAAGCGGATTCGCGGCGTCGAGGTTCCATGAACGACCTTCCGGCGTGGTTTAAGAATGCCAGGGCGCAACCGTCATGTTGCTTCGCTGCGCTGAAGTCCCAGGAAGGGCGTCTTGTCACGATTGAGGATTCTCGGGCAATTGCCGTCAAATGGAGCACTTCCCGAAATGAACAAATAATTCCCGTAGGAGCCTACGAAGAAGAAGCTAGGCGGGAGCGTTCATTGCAACATGGTTGATGGCTCTTGGATGTACACTGGTCCTTGTCCTCCTCCTCCTCCTCCTCCTCCTCCTCCTCCTCCTCCTGCTCCTGCTCCTTCTCCTGCTTCTCCTCCCTTCTTCCTCCTCCTCCTCCTCCTCCTACTCCTCCTCCTCTTCCTCCTCCTCCTCCTCCGCCTCCTCCTCTGCTTTTTCCTCCTCCTCCTACATCCCCCCTCACCCCCATCCCGCCCAAGGGAACCCACAGGACAGCCTCAAGTGACAAAACCATATCTGATTTGTCTTTAAACGGTTCTCGCATTCTCGCCCGCTCGGGGCTATGAACCCCGAGGAGAAGGTGGCCCAAGATGGTCCCCGGGAAGGGCCGGAGAGGCCCGCATGGGGGAGGCTGTTTGGGAGCCTCTTGAAGCCTCGTTTGGGCCTCCTGGGTGCCTCTTGGGGGTCTCCTGGGGCCTCTTGGGGCCCCTTTGGGGCCTCCCGGGGCCCGGTGGAGGCGGGAGGCTCGAATTTCCGGTTCGCGGTTCTCCTCTTGGGGCCCTCTGGGGGCCTCTCGGGCCGTCTTGGGCCTATCTTGGGCGTCCTGGAGCGGTCTTTCAGCGACTCGGGGCCCGCTTGGGCCGTCTTGGGAGCCTCTTCGCCCGTCTTGAGCGCGTTTTGGGCCGTCGTGGGGCCCTCCAGAGCCGTCTTGAGCCCCTCTTGGAGGCCTCTTGGGCTCTCTTGGGGCGTCCGCGGGGGGCCTTTGAGCCGTCGTGGAGCGTCGGAAAGCTGAGAAGGCGGGAAAAGCAAAATGTGTCCCAAACCTTCGTAAAATAAACGATTTTGGCTTCGTGAAGCGCTTTGGAGAGGCGTCTGGAAGCGTCGTGGAGTGCCTTGGGGAGCCTCTCGGGCCGTCTTGAGCCTATCTTGGGCGTCCTCGGGCGGTCTTTCGGCGACTCGGGGCCCGCTTGGGCCGTCTTGGGAGCCTCTGGATGCCCTCCTGGACTATTTTGGACCTCCCCGGCCGCCCCGTCCTCCCATGGGGGGTTGGAGGCGGCGGCCTCCCAGGCCCAGGACGCGGAAACCGTGTAAAAACACTGGGAAAATGAGCTCCCGTCCCCCCATGGGGGGTGGGGGCACCTGTCCTGGGGCCCCCGGCCTCGCCCCCAGAGCCGTCTTGAGCTCTTGGAGGCCTCTTGGGCTCTCTTGGGGCGTCCGCGGGGGGCCTTTGAGCCGTCGTGGAGCGTGGGAAAGCTGAGAAGGCGGGAAAAGCAAAATGTGTCCAAAACCTTCGTAAAATAAACGATTTCGGCCTCGTGAAGCGCTTTGGAGAGGCGTCTGGAAGCGTCGTGGAGTGCCTTGGGGAGCCTCTCGGGCCGTCTTGAGCTTATCTTGGGCGTCCTGGAGCGGTCTTTCGGCGACTCGGGGCCCGCTTGGGCCGTCTGGGGAGCCTCTGGATGCCCTCCTGGACTATTTTGGACCTCCCCGGCCGCCCCGTCCTCCCATGGGGGGTTGGAGGCGGCGGCCTCCCAGGCCCAGGACGCGGAAACCGTGTAAAAACACTGAGAAAATGAGCCCCCGTCCCCCCATGGGGGGTGCAGGCACCTGTCCTGGGGCCCCCGGCCTCGCCCCCAGGGATATATGTATATATATATATATATATATATACATCTATATATATATATGTGTGTATATGTATATGTATATGTATATGTATATGTATATGTATATGTATATGTATATGTATATGTATATGTATATGTATATATATATATCTATATATATATATGTGTGTATGCATGCGACATGTGTATGCATGTTAAAGAGGATGGGGCGTGTGCGAACGATCGTGGGCCCGAGTATGGTAGGAACAGGACGCGAAGCAGAACAAGGGAGACCGATGAAACACGGACGGGGAGGAGAAGGGCACAGAGGGGGACGTCGGCACAGCAGCGCATGAGCGGGCAGGGATAACCTCGAGCCTCCTCCTCCTCCTCCTCCTCCTCCTCCTCCTCCTCCTCCTCCCTGGCTCGCCTCTCCTCCTCCTCCTCCTGCTCCTCCTCCTCTTCCTCCTCCTCCTCCTCCGCGGGACGACGCTGCGAACCCGCTGCGCGAGAGGACGGGGGCGGGTGAGGGGCGGCCTCTGTGAGCCGCTGCGGGTGGGTTGGTGCCGCGGCCCGCGAGGGGGGCTCTGCCCCGTTGCCCCTCGCGTCGGGCTCGAGCCGGCGGCCACGGAGGGAGGGCGCGTGGGGAGAGGGCGGGAGGGGAAGTGGGGGAGGGGGGGGGTGAGGGGAGAGGAGGGAGGGGGGGGAGGGGAAGGAGGCGGGGGGCGTGGGAGATGGGTGGGAGGAGCAACGACGGGGGAGGAGCAGCGGTGCGGAGTGGTGAGGCAAAAAGGGGGGAGGACGCGGGGGAAGGGGGACGGGGGAGGGGGGGGAGCGTAACAGGGGGGGGGGAGGAGGCAGGCGGAGAAACAGGGGAGGGGAACTGGGAGGCGGGGAGGAGTGGAATAGGAGGTGGAGGGAGGGGCGAAGAGGAAAGGGGGGTAGGCCGGATGAGGAGAAGGAGACAGGAGAGGGAAGAGGAGGAAGAGGAGGAGGAGAAACAGAAAAAAAATGATAAGGAGGATAGGGAGGTGCAGCGTGGCCAAATAGATATTCAAATGTTTGTTCTATCACTGGAGATTCCCACAACCCGCAGAGCGAGAATGAGAGTTGTCGAAGCCAAATAATTTCCTCGCCGACGAAGCAGCACACGAAGAAGGGGAAAAGGACGAAGTGTTCCACATCAGGGCTCGAGTTGGCCACCTCAATCGACAAGGGCTCAGGAGGCCCCCCATCGATAGCCGAGGCCCCGAACTTCTCGAAGTATGCTGCCCGCTCGGCCGGAAGGACAGTGTCGTCAAACTCTTGGTAGCTGATCGGCGCCGCCCTCGGTTCGGTGCGAGTGGGACCATCGCAGCTTCCACCAGGACGACTCGTGGCTGCAGACCTGCTTTTGCCACGCTCGGGGCCCGGAGCGCCGCCGACCACAAGGTGGTCGCACTCTATCTCGCGTCTCTCGGGATGTTGGGATTGGCACGGTGAGGGCATTGGATCAGGAACCAATGGATAAGGAATCCAGGGTCTCGGAGCCAGTGGAACTTCGATCGTGGATTGGCCATGGATATCACCGCCGCCCTTATTAAGGACGCCCCCAGTGTCTGACGCCCCCTGGGCACATTCCTTAGCGAATGCCTCCACCGTGCTGACGAGGTCCGCGCCTCCGACCAGAACGGCAAATTGCCACCTGCCGTGGACGCGCGCCCAGGCCAAGCGAGGGCGATGCCGAACATCTCTAAGCGGACGAGGAACGGTATAACGTTAAACTTGTCCGCCGTCGGGGACGCCTGCCCCCAGGGCGGCTGGAACGTTGATACTCCTACATGGCACTGTAGGGATATAAACTTTCCTGCCGCCTGGGGGGCAGGCGTCCCCTTCACCGATACCTTGCGTTGCTGCAGTGTTTCGGAGCCAGTCGAGATATCAGCATTGTCACTGACCAACTCCTGGCGTTGCTGTTGTGCGTCTCTCCGCCAGGAGTCTGCTAATTGTGGTGCTTTGAGCTTCAACCGAATCGTTGAATGCCTTCAGCTGCGCATAGTAAGCCAACTGCGTTCCGGCAATAATCTCCGGGATTGCGACCACCGCGGACTCAGCACACGAGGACTCAGCAGGTCGCTCTGGTTGTGCATCTGAGGGTACAAATGCTGGGCCAGCTCAATCGAGCTTCGCTGAGGCTGCAGCAACATCGCTAGGCTGACGCTCAGATGGTTGCGAGACACATGCCGGAATTCCTTCATGAGTGTCACCATGCCCATCCTCTTACAGACAAGGAATATATTGAAAATCTTCTACCATACTTGATGCATCACTCCCAAGCTCAGCAAGAAACCCAGAAAAGCACAGCTGGGGCACAGCTGGGCCTTCTGGGCCGTGGGGTGCCGCAGGATGCTGCAGGCCATGCCGATCCTTTCCGTTCGCCGTGCAATCGCTGCCGATGTGCGCTTGCAACGCCGAGCAGACCGTGCCGCCTGAGAGAGACCTTCGTGATGTTGGCTCAGCGCCGTGCACAGCGACAGCTGGGCGGCGCCGTGAAGCCGAAGGGGCAGCGCAACCATCCCACGCAACGCGAGAGACTTGTTGAGACGGAGAGCGGGGATGGCGGAGGGCGTAGGCGACGCCAATGGAGGAGGAGAAGAAAGAGGACGGAAGACGGAGGAGGCGCAAGGAGGAGGGTGGAGAAGGAGGAG
Source organism: Prorocentrum cordatum (assembly GCA_963575745.1). Lineage (NCBI taxonomy): Eukaryota > Dinophyceae > Prorocentrales > Prorocentraceae > Prorocentrum > Prorocentrum cordatum. The sequence goes on from CAUYUJ010015410.1 coordinate 35,991, forward strand.
GAGGAGGAGGAGAACGGGGAGGAGGAGGAGGAGGAGGAGGAGGAGGAGGAGGAGAAGGAGGAACAGGAGGAGAAAGAGGAGGAGGAGGGAGAGCATCCAAGCAGGAGGAGGAGGAGAAAAACCCCTGCGCACCGGCGTGGAGAACGGACACAAGAAACCTGCCACAAGAAACCCAGCCCTGAGACCCCCGGACGGCCCCTGGCTTTTGGTGTGGAGAGGCCACGCATTCCACAGTCCGTCGAGACCAAAGAAACCCAGGGCGCCCTGGCGACAAGCAGGGTGCTTCTTGGCATGGGCTTCCACTGTAGGCCCGAGCCAAGCGCAGGTCCCCGAGCACTCGTTCAGCAGCGACGAGCGGGGACCGAGCGGGGGCTCGCGGGCAGCAAACGAAGCTAGGGCCTGGGTGAAGTCGCAGCGGCGGAGGGACAACGGCCGAGCGAGAACCTCCTCCTCCTCCTCGCTCCTCCTCCTCCTCCTCCTCCTCCTCCTCCTCCTCCTCCTCTCCCACCCCCTCCTCCCCCCCCCTCCTCCTCCTCCTCCTCCGCCTCCTCCTCCTCCTCCTCCTCCTCCTCCGCCTCCTCCGCCTCCTAGTCCTCCTCCTCCTCCTCCTGCTCCTGATGGGGAGGAGGACGAAGAAGGGGGGATGGAGAGGGACGGGGAGGGGGGTAGGGACGAGGGGCGAGAAGGGGGTGGGGGTCTTTGTGTTGCGTGCGCGGCGTTGCGCGTTCGCGCCGATGTGGGGTCAGCGTAAGGCCAGGGCGAACCACGGGCGTGTGTGCAACACAGGAGGAGGGAAGGATGACCTCAGTTCACAAGATGGGTTAGAGGAAGGGAAGGGATAGAGGGGCCTGCCAATGCTGAGGCCCCCGAGGGTCTCGCCCATACTCTCTCGGGGGACCACTAGATGCCCTCACATGCACCAGAAGGTCGCCCGACAAGGCCCTAAGAGGTCCCTGAGGTAGCCCCGAGGTGGCATCAGAAGCCACCCAACATCGATGTAATCGATGCCTTCGACACGATGCCTCTCGAATACTTACACGTTGCTGGATGCTTGGTCCATTCCGTCAACCGTCCGCAGCGGCACCACACATTGCAAACAACAGGCGCCCTATCTGGAATGTGCCATATGATCAGCGCAAGGTTGGCCTACATAGGTACGGCAGATTGGTGTCTTGCCGACTTCGATGTTGGTTTCTGAAAACTCGGGATCGTTGAACATTGATCGGCAATTTCTGCAACGTCATTTCGTTGAAGATCGACCGATACTTGGTCGCCGGCGGTGTTCAATGTTGAACACTGGCGGCAGGGTCGCCGCCCTCGTCGTCTCCTCCACCTCGTCCTGCTCCCTCGTGGTCCTTTTCCTCCTCCTCCACCCTCCTCCTCCCTCGCCCGTCTTCCTCCCCCCTCCTCGGTCATCCTTCCTTCCGTCTCCTGTTCCTCCCTTCTCTTGTTCCTCCTCCTCCTCCTCCTCCTCCTCCTCCTCCTTCTCCTCGCCTCCCTGCCCACCCTTGTTCTTCCTCTTCCGCCTTCCTCCTCCTCCTCCTTCCTCGGGTTCCTCCCTCTCCCCCGGGCATGCTGCTGCTGGCTACGGTCTCTTTTGGCCAAGCCCATGCCCTCTCGCCACCTGTTTCCTCGCCCTCCCCATCTCAATTTTCGTCTCAGACAAGCCGACGCCAAACTGATCATGCCACCGCGAGGCCAATAATATCCGGCCGATGGGGGATTGCTGGAAGGACAGCGCACTGCTAAAGCGAGCTGAGAGGGCGTACCCGTGAGACGGCGCTCCCTGAAAGCGAATCCGACAAGAGCAAGAGGTGGCCGGGAAGAGAGCCAGGCGGATGAGGGGAAAAGGCACGCGAACGAGAAAGAGAACCCTCAACCTCAACCTCGCCAACCAGGCTCACCTCATCTCCATGATGCAATCCCCGTCGTCCTATCCCTCATCCTCGCACTGCTCGTCCTCCAAAGGTTATGTTGTCTTACACCATGTTATACTTGTTTCCGGGAAGCATCGCATGTCCAATCATATCGTGTGTCCTACTCTTCCTGGGCTGTTGAGTCAGTGCCGAGTCAGTCGTTAGCCGCAGCGAAGAAAGGCCCCATTCCATCCACTTCTCCTGTCTTCTGTGCTGCTCTCTGCATCCACCCGCTCCTCACCCTCCACCCTGTCCCATCCTCGCCCTCTCCCCTCCCCCTCTCTTTAACACCTATTCCCTATTTTTCCTTATCCTCCTGGATTTCCTCGATTCTTACCTTCCTCTTTCCTATCCCTATCCCTCCTCGATGTTCTCCTCTTCCCTGTTCTCGCCACCCTTTCCCTTCCCACGTTACCTCTCCCTCCCCCAGCGCTCTCTCTCTCTCTCTCTGTCTCTCTCTTTGGTATATCCCTCGCCCCCTTTGCTGCACCCCCGCCCCATCTGTATCGCTCTCGCCGCCCCTCTCTCCCCACATCCCACACGATCCCCCAGCCCCGCCGTCCCCTTCGCCTCCTAGCTCCTGTGACGCCTCCCTCCTACACCTCTCCCGCTTTGCTCCCCTCTAAACCGCTTCGCCTCCCCCTCGCCATCGCCGACACCATCACCACCACCACCACCAAAACCACCACCACCACCACCACCACCACCACCACCACCACCACCACCACCACCACCACCACCACCGTCATCACTGTCGTCGACATCGTGGTCGACGCCATCGTGGGCGTCGCCGCCACCGCCGTCACATCACCACAACCATCAACACCATCATCATCATCATCATCATCATCATCATCATCATCATCATACTCATCATGACCATCATCATCATCAGCATCCTCATTATACTCATCATCATCATCATCATCATCAGCATCATCGTCATCACCATCACCAACATCACCATCAGCACCATTACCATCATGGTCATGGTCATCATTCCCATCCTCATCTTAATCACCATCATTCATCACCACCACTCTTATCACCAGCAGCATCTCATCACCAATATCAGCATCACCATCACAATCCTCATCATCATGATCATGACCACCATCCTCATGCTCATCCTCATCACCACCATGATCATCACCGCCATCATCATCATCATCATCATCATCATCATCAACATCATCATCAGCATCCTCATCACCATCACCACGGCCATCACCAGCATCAGCATCAGCATCAACATCATCATCATGATCACCATCACCACCATCGTCATCGTCATCACCGTCATCAGCATGATCATCATCTTCACCATCCTCAGCAGCATCAGCAGCAACACCATCATCAACATTACCAGCATCATCACCATTCCCGCCACCACCACCACCATCACCGTCACCACCACCGTCACTATCACCACCACCATCAGCATCGTCACCACCATCACCGCCACCATCACCACCACCGCCACCATCAGAAGCATCCTCATCCCCATCGTGATCGCCATCGCCGCGCCATCCCCATTGTTATTGTTGTGGCCACTGTCACTCGCCACCACCACGCACCCCCCGAGGTGGGCATCGCGGCGCGAGGCCGCCGCAGGCGCGCGGGGTGGGCGCGCCGCCTGCGACAAGAGAGCGCCCGCGAGAGCGCCCGCGCGCGGGCGCTCGCCCTCCCACTGGGCGAGGAGCCTTGCAGCAAAAACGGCTCGAGGCCGCGACGGTTCAGGAGAGTCTAATTGGGGGCGACGATCGCCAGAAAAGGAAAAGGTACCCATACCGCTACCTTTCGGCCGTTCTCCCCTTTTCGGTCCTTCTGGGAGGCCCTCGTCGCCGCCGCTGGGATTCGCCTCGAAATTCTAGTCAGCACGCACCCTGGGAGAGCCCCGTGGGGTAGCGGTATGGGTACCTTCTGGTTTCCGTCGATAGAGGGACGGTCGCCGACAGCCCATGTCTTCGGCGAGGCTCCCCGGCGAATGCGTGTACTGCCTCCCACCCCCCCTCCGCGCGCCCCTCCCCTCCGCGCACGCATTTCCACATGCAAGGACCTCGGCACCTGCAAGTCGGGTCCCTGGCGTGCGGCCCCGTCGGGGCCCGCAGCACCTGAAAACACGTGCCTCACGCGCTCGTGCAGAAAAACACATGTCGGAGAACCCCGCCTCTGCACACGTCTGTTTTGTCGTGCCCAATTCCGACGCCGCTGCTCGCCACCCCTCTGGTACAAGGCCTTTGGCCCGCAAACCAAAAAAGAACCCTGGGAAGGAGCCCCATACCAGGAAAAAATGAAACAACTTCACGGATTGAGGGCGTTTTCAATTCATCATGTGGCTCGCGCCTTAGCGCCGCGCGCATTCGTCATTAGAAAGTGTAAGAGTTTCACGGGATCCCATGGTGAGCGTAGCAGACACGGCGTTTTGGAACGATTCAGGGCTGTCAGGCCGCTAAAGTCATGTTTTTTCGCGGTGTTGAAGTCCCAGGAATGGCGTTTTGGTGCAATTCGGGATCGTCACCACGCAACAGTCAATTTGAGTCCTGGCGTCGACTTTCCGAACACTGTGTTTTGGCACGTTTTAGGATATTCCAGCGGTTGTCTCCCAACGAACCACTTCCCCGAATGGAAATGAATCCGTGTAGGGACCTACGGCGAGGGAGCTTGGAGGGAGGGTCAATTCCAGCATCGTTGATGGATCTTGGGTTTGAACTCCTCCTCTTGGTTCCTGGTTTCTGGTGGCTGAAGAGATCCACGATCGCAGCCTCCCCCCGCCCCAGGGCGGGTCGGCCCTGAGGGGGTTTATCGAAGTAAGCTGGAGATCCGCTCCAGGGGCCACCGGCGACGCACGCATTTCGACGTGTACAAGTCAAAGTGACAGAGAGCTGCACAGACTGACAGGTCCTCCTCCTCCTCCTCCTCCTCCTCCTCCTCCTCCACACCCTCCTCCACACCCTCCTCCACACCCTCCTCCTCCTCCTCCTCCCCATCCTCCTCCTCCTCCTCCTCCTCCTCCTCCTCCTCCTCCTCCTCCCCCTCCTTCGCCTCCTCCTCCTCCGCCTCCTCCTCCTCCGCCGCCTCCGCCTTCGCCTCATTCTCTTCTTTCTCCTCTTTCTCCTCTTTCTCCCTCCTCCTCCCTCCTCCCCTCCTCCTCCTTCCCCTCCCTTTCCTCCTCCTCCTCCTCCTCCTCCTCCTCCTCCTCCTCCACCTCCTCCTACTCCTCCCCCTCCCCCCCCTCCCCCTCCCTCTCCCCTCCCCCCCTCCCCTCCCCCTCCCCCTCCTCCTCCCCCTCCTCCTCCTCCCCTCCTCCTCCTCCTCTCCTCCTCCTCCCCCTCCTCCTCCTCCTCCACTCCCCCTCCCCTCCTCCCTCCTCCTCCTCCTCCTCCTCCTCCCTCCTCCTCCTCCTCCTCCTCCTCCTCCCCCTCCCCCTCCTCCCCCTCCTCCGCCTCCTCCTCCTCCTCCTCCGCCTCCTTCTCGTCCTCGTCCTCGTTCTCGTCTCGTCCTCGTCCTCGTCCTCGTCGTCTCGTCCTCGTCCTCGTCCTCGTCCTCGTCCTCCTCCTCCTCCTCCTCCTCCTCCTCGTCCTCGTCCTCGTCCTCGTCCTCCTCCTCCTCCCTCCTCGTCTCCTCCTCCTCCTCCTGTTATTGATCTCCCGTTTCTCGTTCCCGCCTCCGCTCATGCTCTTTCCTCCTCCGTCTCCTCTTGCTGCTGCTCCAGGCTTCGGAACCCTCCAGGGGCCCAGAAGCCAGGGATGGACAGAACCCCCTAGAGTAAAACGCGGTTTAGTGAAAACGACCTCGGGCCAAAACCTGGCGGACGCAAGTCTGGACAATGATGGCCGCGGCGCCCTCTCGATAACCGAAAACAGACAAGTCACTACTCGACGTGTCAGGGTGGGGGTTCTGTTCACCCCCGAAAAAATTCGGCCCACCTACCGGGTCGGGTGGGGGCGATATTGGAAGAGGCGCGCCTGCCGCCGGTCCTCTCACGGGGGGACTGCCCCCTGGAGGGCAAAGACGGAGACGGAGAGGAGAGGACTGGGGATCCCAAAACCGTATGGTGACAGACCGTGCGGCGACCTCGGAACCCCGAGAAACCTCACCGCACGGTCCGTCACCGCACGGCCTTGGGACCCTGGAGGCCCCTGTCGCTCGAGAAATCCTCGGAGAGGGCCTCGAGTCCCGAAACCGTGCGGTGACCCCGAATCCCAACCGATTCACCACACGGTGTGGTCACCGCTCCCCGAGAGGAGGACCGGAGACGAAGACGGGAAAAGGAGAGGCCGGAGGGACGAATCTCTTTTGCTCGTCCTCCTCGTTCGCCCGTCGTCCCCCGAAGTGGCAGGGCGGCCCCACTCTTCAGCAGCGAAGGTTCCCAGCGAGGTCCCTCCCCCGACGGTTCTCGCCCTTGGCCGTCCTGGCCATCCTCGCCGAACACATCCCTTTCCCCATTCCCGTCTTTTGCGTCCCGTCCCCATTCCAGCCCCAGTCCCGTCGCTTTCCTCGTCCTCGCCATCGCCCCCATGACCGTCGTCGTCGCGGTCGTCGTCCACTGTCGTCATGTTCGACCTGGCGCACAGGCATCCTCGAGGTCCTCCGCGCGCTCCCAGCCGAGAAAAGAAAAGGCGGGCAGAAAGAGAGACAGGACAGCGGGAACAGGAAGGGGAGCGGAAGCGAGCGAGCGAGGCGCCGTGCTCGACCCTCTCCTCCTCCCTGTCCTCCTCACCTTTCTCCTGTCTTTCCCCTCGTCTCCTCGATGGCTAAATCGCGGCTCGGGTGCCGCCCCAGCAAACATGCCTACTGAAAAGCTGGTGAAAGGTGGGGGCCCAAGTCGGCGAGGGGACCTGCGCCTGCGCCCGCACCTCCGCTGCCACCCCTGCTGGTGCTGCTCCTGCTCCTCCAGCTCGTGCCCCCGCTCCTCCTCCTGCCACTGCTGCCCAGCTGCCGCTCCTGCGGCAGGCCCCTCCTTTGAGCAGGGGCCGACCGTCCCGGCATTCCTATTGTCATATCACGAAGTGTTCTTAGAATCCGAAAATGTTCTAAGAACAAACACGATGTTCTTAGAACATAAGCCCGATGTGTTTAAACAAGACAATCTCAACTAGAAAGGTTCTAAGAACATTTCGTGGAGACCACAAAAGGTTCTTAGAACATTGTTTGGTAGGGCTATAGGCGAGCCAGGACGCTTCGCCACTGCTTGACTCCTTCCGCTCGCCCGCCTCCTCCAGCCCGTCCAGCCCCTCCTCCGCCTCCCCGTCCCCAAGCCCCACTCCTCGGCTACGCGTGAGAATAAGAGTGACCCTGGGCAAGAGTGGCCTCTGGTGCGCGGCTTTCGGGGCAGCACGTGGGGGGGACCGAACACAAGCAAGCAACACGCTACTACCGCATCGCGTTCGGCGATCGGAGGGCCCCAGCGGCGGGCCGGCAAAAAAAGCATTCCTGCGAAGGGTCACTCTTGCGTCTAGTCGAATTTCCTCCTCATCCTCCCCTCCTCCCGCTCGCCCGCCTCCTCCAGCACGTCCGGCCCCTCCTCCGCCTCCCCGTCCCAAAACCCTGTCTCTGACTACCTACCAGACGACCGCCACCCAACCCGAAGACCCAGGTCGGGGGAGGTAATATGTGTCTTTTTGTCTATGTTCCCCGACCGCCCCCCCCTGGGAATGGAGGACCACTTTGGGCCTTCGGGTGGGGTTGGGGTGGTCTGGTGGGTGGTCAGTTTCCTCATCCCCACATCCCGCGGTGGCCCAGTAACATGGAGGAAGACTCCGCCGTCGCCGCGGCCGTGCGTCGTTGTCCGCCGCCGCAGTCGTCGTCGTCGTCGTCGTCGACGTCGGCCCTCTCTGTGACCAAGCCTCCGTCGTGTCGTCGGCGTTGCCGCCGTCGCCAGCGTTGCGTGTTCTCTCGCCGTCGTCGCCGTCGCGGACCTTCGTCGAGCGCGCGCGCGCGCGCAGCTCTGTTTTTTTAGGCGGCCCGCCACGCTCGCTAGCGTGCGCGACTTGAGGGCGCGCGGCCACCAGTGCGTGGCGAGTGCCCCGCCTGTCGGCGGCGCGCCCGGGAGGGAAGTGAAGAGGGGGCGGGCCTTCTCAAAGGGCTCGGAAACCCCATGGCTCGGTGGCAACTCGTAGGAGCCTCCCGCACCATCTTGTCGGTTCCTGCGAATCGACGCTAGTCGACGCTATATCGACGCTAAATTGACACACGTCGGCGCTAAATCGACGCTATATCGACACTAGGCCCACTAGGCGCTATCTCATCGACCCCCAGACGCAAATCGACGGTCATCGACGCTACAGACAGAACTGCGAGGTTACACAAGGTTCCAATGATTTGCTACCGAACCCTGGCCTTTCTGAGAAGTGTCCTGCGCATTTTGGACGCCCGAAATGGGTACGGAAAAAATGAATACAATGCCCACCAACAATTGCTGTCCCAAACCAACAGCGGCCGCTGTTGGGCAGGCGGCCTTCTTCCTCAAATGGACACAGGCCGCGGCGGCGCGGACAGCGAGTCCTGTTCAAAATGAGCAGGATCTGCTGTATGGGCATCGTAGCCCATTCTTACCGCACCCGCTTCGTTCGTGCCGAGCCTTCCCCGAAAGCGTAAAAAACTTCTTCAGAGGGCGCGAGAGGGCTTCTGCGACGTCCCCCCCGTCTTCTGCGAAGGCCGTCTCCCCCGAGATCCAAAGCCTCGATTTGTTCCATACGTCGGGGGCGGCCAGAAGGGGGTGGTGCAAGTCATGGCCGGCGGCACGTGCGCGGCCCAAAGGGGGGGGGCTGGAGGGCAGGGACGCAATGAAGGAAGAAGAGGCGCCATGAAATCTGGGGAGATCTCATCATCCACCCCCCTCCTGGCCGCCCCCGAATACGGGGCCCCCAGAAGTCTCGACCCACTGGCCGGGACCGGTTTTCCATCTCCGGACTCGTTTTCTGACGGCCCCAGGGCTCGGCAAGGGCCTCCAGAGACCGCCAATCATGGGAAACCTTTACCTTGATTTTGTCAGTGCGTTCTAGCAGCGCGCGCAAGGGGGTTAGGGGGGGGGGGGTTCTTAGGAGGCCGCTTCTCAGAAGGCGCCGGCCCCACATCTACAGACAAAGCCCGCGCCTTCTAAGAAGCAGGGGTGCTTCTGAGAAGCCTTCCCCCCTCTCGCACCGTTCCGCTTCTCCTTCTGCCGCTGCTTTTGCTGCTGTTCCTTCTTGCCTCCTCCCTCCTGCCTCCTTTTACCTTCCGCCTCCCTCTTTACCACCTCTCCTCCTTTTTCCTTCCGCTCCCCTCCCCGTTTCCCCCTTTTTCTCCATCCCCACTCCTTATTCATTTATGCTCCCACCTTGTCGCCTAGCCGGCTGATAACTGCCACATCCGGAGATTGGGGAATCTGTAGCTCGCCTCGACGCCGCGCATACATGTTCGGAAGGTTTCCATCATGCCAGGGAGCGGCGCACATTTTTCGCTCGCCAACACGTTGACAACTGGGTCGCGCACGAACGGGCGAATTTGTAGCCCTCGCCCTATCGTCGCGCAGACTTCGCCGACAAGATGCTTTCAACAACGGCTGCGGATCGCCACGCAACTCGGCAACAACCACTGGGCGAATCAAAAGGTCGCCAGGCGAACTGGGGAAGCCACGCCAGAAGACCTGCAAGGGGCAAACTCGTGGAATGAACCGTGGCCTTTCTATAACCTTATCCGCTCATGTCAGCAGCGACGCACTGAGGCCACGGGTAAATATGCGGACAAGAAGGAGGGCGAAAAAGAGAAAGAGAGAGAGAGAGAGAGAGACCATGGCGAGAGACGAGGGGACGAATCGCCCGCTCGTGTGTACACCTACTGGGTTTCGCCGGCAATGCTCGCAAATCTCCCCCCGGGTGAAATTAGCAAGCCGACACAGGATCGAGAAAAAGCGAGGCGGCGACGAACCATAGGAGGAGAGGGGATCAGCCGGTCGACAGCTGGATGACATAGACCTCGAGCGACATGTCCGCACATCATTGGAGTACAACATCCGCGGCCACCGACGGCGGCCAGGCACAGACGTACCCATCGGTTGGAAGAAGTAGGTAGAAACATGGAGTAGGAAAGCGTGGAAAGTAGATTGGGTGTCCGCCCGCCCCCAAGGAGGACGGAACAAGTGAAGCCACTCGATCATCGAAGTAGGCAGAGCGCCTACAGTCCAGGTCGGAACCCGAGACTCCAGCAACACCTGCTTCCAACGACCGATGGGTACTCCGCGCATCGCTGGAAGACGGCATCCGCGGTCACCGACGGCGGCCAGGCGCAGGCGTGCTGCAGACTCCATGGTGCAGATGTTGCCCCGAGATGTTGCCCACAAGCGGCGCTCCTCGTCCCAGGAGAGCCCGTCCATTAGCACGTAGTGGCCCTCCCACTGCGGCTGCAGCGGAGCGTAGCGCTTAAAGACGGTGCCCACCGCCAGCGGCTCGACCCTGGGCAGGTGCCTCAGGAGGTCCACAGCCCTTTGGGGCGCGGCGCGCGCTCCTCGCTCGCCAGGTCGCTCACAGCGCGGAGTCGCGCGCGCACGGGGGCTGTGCCCAGCTCTCGCCCAGGAGGCGCCGCGCAGACTTCAGCGGGCCGTGGCGTTCCCGCTGGGGCACGGCGCGCGCGTCTCTCCCTCGCCGAGCCGTCCAATAGATGGGCGGCGGGAGACCGCGCGCGAGCGGATGATGCAGGAGCCCGGGGACACACACATACAAAATTACGCTACCGAGGAGCCCCACATACTTCTATTATGGCTGGAGTGATGGTAGAAAAGAAGCATGTGAGAATGATGTTGGTGGCTGCTGCCCCGCCGATACCGTTGGTGACGCCGATGACACCACCCCCTGCGCACCCCCTATGGTGTCGAGAAAATGCCACACCTGCTACGCCCCGGACGACCGGCTCGGATAGCGGCCGCGCTCAGAGACAACCACCTGCCCCTAAGGTTACGAGAATATGCCACGCCTGCTACGCCCTGACCGACCGGCTCGGATAGCGGCCGCGCTCAGAAACCACGACCTGCAACCCCCCTTATGGCGTCGAGAAAATGCCACGCCTGTTACGCCCTGGACGACCGGCTCGGATGGCGGCCGCGCTCAGAGACCACGCCCTGCAAACCCCGTATGGTGTAGAGGAAGTGCCACGCCTGCTACGCCCTGGACGACTGGCTCGGATAGCGGCCGCGCTCAGAGACCACCCCCTGCGAACCCCGTATGGTGTGGAGAAAGTGCCACGCCTGCTACGCCCTAGACGACTGGCTCGGATAGCGGCCGCGCTCAGAGACCACGCCCTGCGCACCCCCTGTGGCGTCGAGAATATGCCACGCCTGCTATGCCCTGGACGACCGGCTCGGATAGCGGCCGCGATGAGACCACCCCCTAGCTGGTCTGTGCTGTGCTGTGCTGTGCAGTGCTGTGCTGAGCTGCGCTGTGCTGAGGTGCTGTGCTGTGCTGTACTGTGCTGAGCTGTGCTGACATGAGCTGTGCTGTGCTGTGCTGTGCTGAGCTGAGCTGAGCTGAGCTGGGCTGTGTACGTGCTGTGTTGTGTTGTGGTGTGCTGTGTACGTGCTGTGTGTCAATGTGCTGTGTGCTGTGCTGTGCTGATGTGCTGTGCTGTGCTGCGCTGCACTGTGCTGCACTGTACTGTGTGAGAAGGAGGAGGGGCGAGGAGGAGACGCGGGTGCGACGCGGGAACAAAGAAAACCTGAACCCCACTAAGCATATGGGGAAAACGAGACACGAATCCCGGAATTTTCCCCATGGTTTCCCGTGCGTTCTAGATGTTAATCTTCCCCTCGTTTTCATGTTTTTCCGTATATTTACCTTGGTATCGACGGTGAATTGCGTCTGTGTGTTTTTGTTTTATCTCCTGATCTCAATACTGCTTCGGCGCGACGCATACTGTCTTCTCGTCGCTCTCATCGGAAGTTGGCCGAGTGTGGGGAAGCTGCATGGTGCTCCCGCTGGAGCGCCGCGCCAAGATTTCATGGCAGATCCCAACGGAACTGTCATAACATCCTGGCGCAGCGCTGTAGCAGGAACACCATTCAGCATTATCGCGAGCGGTCAACTTCCGATGAGAGCGGCGAAGACAACGCATGCGTCGCGGCCCAAATATTTTGCATCGGGCTTCTAACGGACCGGGTCAATCCAAACCCCGACCAGTCGGGCTCTGCAGGATCCTGCAAGATCCTGCAACATTCTGCGCGCTAGCACGGGTCAGTGCAAGCCTGGCTCTGCAGGATCTTGCAAGATCAGGCGCTGTGGCTGACTCCCTTTGCATTGGCCCCCGTCTCAAGTTGGTGGCGCGCACCTGGGGGTAGGGGAGGGGGGTAGGCTTCTTCGAAGCAGGCCGCTTCTTAGAAGAGGCCCGGCCTTACATCTACAGACAGAGTCCGCGCCTCACATGAAGCGAAGGATTGCAAAAAAACGAAGGATTGCAAAAAAACGAAGGATTGCAAAAAAACGAAGGATTGCAAAACAACGAAGGATTGCAAAAAAACGAAGGATTGCAAAAAACCCTTTTTTTTGCAATCCTTCGTTTTTTTGCAATCCTTCTGAGAAGCCTTCCCCCCTTCCCCTCCCCCCCCCTGTGCGCGTGGCCGATCAAGGCTCCCGATCGTATTCTCCCTCTGCCATGCGGGCGACAGCGGGGCCGCGCGCGCTGGGCGTCGCATCGTGGTGGGGGGCGGTAAATTAGGGGGAAAACAAACCTCCCTCGCTTTTGACCACCCTCGCTTCCAAGAGATACCAAACAGTGCCAAATTGCGGCCTGTACTGGTCAGGACGCTTGACGAGGAGGCGCGTGGTATGGCTTGGTTTTGCCTGGAAGCGAAAGCGGGGGAGGTAATTCACGCTCTGATAAATGGGGGGGAGGGGGGGGGGCGAGGGCTGCAGCAAAGGGGCCCCGCAGGGCCCCTAGAGGGGGCCCCTAGAGGGGAGCTTCAGGGCCCGAAGGGTCCACCTTTCTTCTTCCCACCGTGGCGCCCCCCAATCAATTACCTCGCCATCGCTCGGACGCTCCTCCCCCCAGAGCCTTCCCCGCTTTTTAGCGCGTGCCGTTTTTGTTGATTTCTCTCTTTCGCGAGCGAAGAAGCCCCCAAACTGCCCCCTGGAAGCCTCCGCGAAGAAACCCCAAGAAGCAACACTGAGGACTCTGACTCACAACCCAAGCGTGGCGGTGGGACAGCAGAGGCCAGAACCCCCACGACAAGCTCCAGCGCAACTACTTCACCTCCATGCCTCGCAACGCCTCTGGAAACATATCACCGCAAAGCAGCGCAGCATGGACCACGAACGCGCAGGAAAACGCCAATGATGGCACAAGACGGGCCGGCGGAAAAAGCGAACCGATTCAATCATCCCATCGAAAAAATCCCGGGACAACCCCCAAACAACCCATGCTGATTCATGACGACAAGACGAGCCTACCCCGGACACCCCCTAGGACAACCCAGCGCGGATCCGAACAACCCTACCACATCGCCCCCCCTTTGACAAGCCTCCCGGGGACTCTTCTTCCATATAACATAGTGAAGGGGCCCAGGGACACGCAAACAAATACACACAAAAAAAAACGAATTCCCCCAATAGTTTCCCATATCTTCTGGGCTGTAGTCTTCCCCATCCACTTCCCATAGTCTCCCACATCCATATGTTCTGGGTTGCAATCCCCCCCCCGCCTCTCATATTCTCCCATATATTCCTGGGGATCGACGATTCATTGCGTTTGTCGCCGGCCTTCTCTCCAACGCTGCATCTCGAGCCTCGCCAAGGCCCACCGAAGGTGGATAGCCCCCAATGGCCCACCAGCCGAAAGAAGTGAAGGAAGGCTCGAGGAGGAGGAGGAGGAGGAGGAGGAGGAAGTGGGAACATGAGGTAGGAGGGCGGATACAATCATCGGCCTGACCTAAGGAAGGATGAATCAGGATCGAGGTCCCTTTTCCCCCAAGGGGTAACGCATAAGGGACGATACATGATACACAACGCATGAGGAACGATTAATAACGCATGCAAGCCTAAGGAACGACCGAGCCCCTTTTGAAAAGCAAGCGTTCCTTATTCAAGCCGACCACTGTAAAGCAGATTGGGGTCGGGCCCGCCCAACGATCAACAGTCAACTGCAAAACCACACCAACTCTCGAAGCAGGACGGCGCCCGAAGTGGCTTGGCTTTGGCATGTGGGAGTCCAGAAATGCGTAGCACTCCGCAGTCGCGGATCTGAGCGAGGGGGCGGCGGGAACGTCTGCAGTCTGCGAGGCTCTGAAGAAGCCCGCCGCAGGCGCCTGAGTGTTACAGATTGTTCAACGAGCCCGCCGCAGGCTCCGATTGCTCGTTCAAGCAGTGTGGTTGGGTCGAGGGGTGGGTCGTGGGTAGGTAGCGGGTGGGTCGCGGGTGGGTCGAGGGTGGGTCGCAGGAGGGTCACGGGCCGGGTCGCGGGCGGGTCGCGGGTGGGTTGCGGGTGGGTCGCGGGTGGGTCGCGGGTGGGTCACGGGCGGGTCACGGGCGGGTCGCGGGGCGGGTCGCGGGGTGGGTCGCGGGTGGGTCGCGGGTGGGTCGCGGGGTGGGCCGCGGGCGGGACGCGGGGTGGGTCGCCAATTGGCGCGGGCCGTGTCGCGTGGGGAACGACGCAAAACAGCAACAGCAACAGCACCAGCAACAGCAACAACAATAACAACAACAACAACAACGACAACAACAACAACAACAATCATTTTACCCGAACGCGTGGTGTTCTCCCCAGTGCCAGGGTTTTCATACGACACCAGGCAATACCCCCACTTCGTGGGGGGGGCATTACAAGCTCTACCAAATATCCAAACGACTCTTCGCGACCACCCAAACCCAGCTTCCCGCCCTATGACGTTGGGACACTTCACTTCGTGGCGTGCGGACGACCGTGGCTACTACACTGGCGTGGGGTACACACCCACAGAACTTGGTCACTTATTCGGGCGCGCGAAGAAAAAACGAATGTGTCCCGCATGGTATTATTTGACAGGGATGATGGCCCTGGCAGGTGCGCAACCGTTGTCGCAGAAGTTCGAAAAAGTTGCTCGCAAAAGCCCGTTTGACAGAAATGTTTAAAAAGTGTTGGGTTTCCTACGAATCCGCAAGAGCGCGCGGGATGAGATTTTGACATTTTTTTGTTGAAAAACCATTGGTTTTTTGATGTTTTTATGTTAAAATCGCTCCGAACACTAAGCTTTTGGAAGGATTTCGTCTTGCGCGCGCGAATGTCCACTTTACCTTATTTTTTGCAAGGGATTCTTGAAATTTGATTACATTTGAACAAGAAATTTCATTTTATAGTGTTTTTTGCAAGGGAAAGCGGGGGGGAACAAAACAACCGGATCTGGACCCCATCGTTTTACCTGAGGCTTCCTCACGAAAATGATGAAAATGTAGCTGCGGCCTAGGCGCGGCGGGGGGGGCGTGCACCAGGGGGCCCAACAATAATTATTCTTTAGAATTAATAATGTTCAACAACAACAACAACCACAACAACAACCACAACAACAACAACAATAACAACAACAACCAGAACATCAACAAAAACAACAACAACAGCCACAACAACAGCAGCAACAACATCAACAACAACAACAACACCAACAATGCTTCTAAGACTGTTCGCTCTTACTTGCCCGTGCCATTCAAAACGGGTTCCCCACAGCCTCGATACCCGCCCTTCTTGTCTTCGATCGCGCCCCATGGGGGGATTACTTCTCTTTGCGGGGGGGCGGCGGGCTTCGACAGGCGGGCAAACCTGAACGGGCGGGCAATCCTTCGTGGGCGTACATGTGCCCGCCATTGGAATTGGTGGGGGCCCTGCAAAAAGAGGAGGGGGAGAACGAGGGAGAGTGGGAGGAAGGGGGGGAGGGACGACGGAAGAAGGAAAACGCCAGGAGTGAAGGAGCGAAGCGGGGGGCGGTTGATTAGAGGCAGGCAGAGAGAGAGAGAGAGAGAGAGAGAGACAGATAAGAGAGGTTTTTTTTTTGTTGAGCTCAACGCCCGCACAGCCTCTCCTGTCAGCAGCGACGGCTGGGAAATCGCTGCTGCGTCCTCCATGCCACTGAGGCAAGGAGGTGAGCCACAAGGGTGGCAGGATAAAATTAGCCAGAAGAACCCGAGTCAGCATCCAAGTCCCTCCTTTCCTCACCGCCACTCCGAGCGGCTTGGAGACGGCGGAGGGACTGAGAGGAGACGCTGAGCTGTCGGGCCTGACAGGCCTGACGGACCTCCTCCTCCGAGGGGGGGGAAGGCTCGACCGAGGAAGGGGGGGCCACCTCCTCCTCCGCCATGTGGTTCCCAGCTGGGGCCTCCACGGCCCTGCGGCACGAGAGAGCCTCCTCGGCCTGAGAACCAAACAGGGCACAGATCTGGTGAGTATTCACCGTCACAGCTCGCTTCCTGGGGTTCGGGTGCACTCCTCGACAGAGGTGCCTCCAAGAATACTCGGCGTTCCTGGAGGGCCGATCCTTACACACCTTCCCTAGGCCGTCCACACGAGCACCTGTGCTATGGTAGCGGCATTTCACGCAGACAAAAAGATGTGAACCGTCACTGCAGGAGAAGGCCAAAACACGATGCCGCAGTGACACCAGCACACCTTCATCAAGCTTGCACCTGCCAGAGCATATGCCAGGATCAGGGACGCCAGATCCCCTGGAACCCAACAAACAAACTCTACAGCGCCACGCACCGGACCAAGGGGCCCAGTCGTGCCCAGGCTTGTCCCAGGAAAACCTGGGCTTGGGGGCTGGCGGAATGTAATCGGCATCAGATAAATCCAGTCGGGGCCACTCTAAGAGAAGCTTGGCCCCTAGTCGACACACTGTTTTAGCAATGTCCATCTTCTTGCTGAGATCTTCACTCTCATTAATATCTGACGCATGAAACGACAGCGCGGCTTTGGCCGCCGCGTCCGCATCATTATTGCATTTGCGACAAAACCTTTCGAACTGGTCGATGCCAGCTTCATCTAAATCCTTGTGAGCGGAAACCTTAACAATATCCTGAATGCACGTGCCTTCTCGAGCATTGGCTTCCATGATTATGCCACTGTACACCCTCTTACCCGAGAGGCGATCGCCAGGAGGCAACTTAGAATGCTTGACTACATTCAAACAGTCAGAGAACAGGGTGGAAGGGTACTTGGCCATATTGCCAGCCATGCCACGCGCTAAGTATTCACCAGCCTGTGGGGTCTGAGGGTATTGGGCCCACACAGGCCCCATAACCTCACCTAAAAGATCCCCGCTGTCATTGTGCATCGTGATGGCCCACGACGCACGGCTGAGCTCCCGAATTATGTGCCGCTTGCAAGACCCGTCGAGAAACAGCGACCCCCAGACAGCACCTTCCTGGGGAGCCTCGAAGCCTTCGGGGCCCTCGAGCAGATCACGATGCCAGCGGAACACCACATTGCCTTCGAGGCACGGCCTCGGCAGGGTATCGGCGGGATGGGCGAAAGCCACGAAGCAGAAAAGGAGGTCCGAGTAGTCCTCAGCCTCAGTGTCACGGGCGGCAGCAATGACCCAGTCCTTAGCAAGCTCCGCTCTCAGATCGCTCACATGCGGGCAGGCCCACAGCCGATGGTGCAACGAGTCTGCCTCACCACAATGGATGCACTTAGAACAAACTCTATATCCACAGGCAATGGCACGATCAGGAGTCCAGATGGCGTTACACGCCAGAGCACGAATCATACCTTTTTCACTGGGAGAAAACTTGCTGGACGCCAGAGCAGCACGGGGGACATCCAAGCAGAGGCGGCCTCCAGACGCCCATTTGCCGCCCAGATCCCTCTCCAGAGCTCTGATCATACCTTCCCGACAAAAAATACACAAGAGGGCAGGGGAGGTCACACCGAGGGGGATGTGGTACCCTCTGTCATCAATAATGGTCATGAAATTGTCCATGTGCCACCCTAACCTGACCAGACAAAACCTGAGGGCAGAGACAGGACCCCCAACGAGACCCCAACTGATCCTGCTAAGGCCCCAGACGGCATTCCAAGAATCTCTAAGCTCCTTGAGGGCCAGGGAGTGCGGGAAGACCTTAGTCTGAGCAAGCCATATTTCTTTTCCCCACCTAAGCACAGGCGCACAGGCCGCCCTCCAGGTGGGATCTCCAGCTAAAATACAGCAAGCAGTGAGACTCCTGCCCTGAGAAAACGGCCGCACCGTCGAGAAGGCTTGCCTCCGCATCAATAAAAGATCATTGTCAGAGACACCCACAATGTTAGCCCCGTAGGAGCCTCCCGCAAGAGAGGTAGAGAAACAGAGAGAGAGAGAGAGAGAGAGAGATGGGAGAACGAGAAAGAAAGAGGGAGGGAGGACGCAGGAGAGGGGAGGGAGAAGGGAGGAGGGAGGAGGGAGAGGGGATAGGGCAGAGAGGCATAAGGATGAGGGAAGAGAGGAGTGAGAGAGAAGGGAGGAGAGGAAGGAGGAGGGAGGAGGGAGAGGGAGCAGGATCAGGAAAGTAAGAGCGTGAACGTTCGAGGGAAGTCCTGGGCGAAAGCGCCGCTCCTGAAGGAAATCTCGGGCGGGAGCCCACGACGGGCGGGCGATCCCCTGACGGGCGGGTCGGGCGGGTGGGACATTCAAGCGGGGGGATGCCTGAGTATGGCGAGGGCGCGATTACTAAGTAAATTTAACGGCGTCCTTGGCGCAGCGTGTTCCTTGAGCGTCGAAAGCGCGATTCTGAATACATTGCACGGAAGTCACAGGCGAGAGCGCAATTCCTGAATAAAATGTAAGGGGTTCTCTGGCGGGAGTGGGGGTCTTGATTGATTTGCGAGGAAGTCCCGACTCAATTGCGAGGAAGTCTCAAGCGGGAGCGCCTTTCCTGAGTAAATTGTGAAGAAATTCCGATGGGAGCGGGGGTCCTGACTAAATTGCGAGGAAGTCACAGGCGGGAGCACCGATCCTGAGTAAATTGTGAAGAAATCTCAGGAGCGGGGGGTCCTGAGTAAATTTGCAGGAAGTCTCAGGCGGGAGCCGTTGTTCTTGCAATCCGGGGAGCCAGAGGCCCAGTTTGAGCACCAAGACTTTCCCTGTCACAGAAACTGGGTCCGAGCGTCGAGGAGCACATTTTGATTGAGAAAAAACAACATGCACCTGTGATGGGGGGATCTACAATACTAATTTTTCGGAAACGACAGTTCAACAACACCAAAACAAGACCCACAGCAGCAACAACAACAACACCAATCATGAATAAGCACAGCAAAAACAACAACAACCGAACACAACAACAGCAATACACAACAACACAGCAACACCAACAGCAGCTACAACAACAACAACAACAACAACAACAACAACAACAGCAACATCGTCAACAACAACCAAGCAAAAACATCAACAGCGGCAACATCAACGACGACAATCACAGCAACACCAGCAGCAACAAACACATACCAAACACCAGCAACAGCAGCAGCAACACCGACAACAACAACCACACAAGTAGCAACAGCAACGTCAACAACACCAACCACCAATAGCAACACCAACAAACAACACCAAACACCAACAGCAAACACAAACACCAAACACAACGATCAACTACAACACCAAACACAACGATCAGAACCAACAGCAACAACAAACAAACAACAACACCAACAACACCGATAACAACACCAAACAACAAACACCAAACACCAAACAACACAAACTCAACAACGACAGCAACAGCAGCAGCTGCAACAACAACAACAACACCAACACCACCGGCAACAACAATAATAATAATAACACTAACAATAACAACAAAAACAATCCGCATCGCGGAATCCCACTTCAGCCACGCACCCAAGGACAATGAATGACCGTTCGGCCTCCTCACTCTGACCTACTTTCAACGACCGGCGTGTATCCTGCTTCCCCTCCCCCTCGGCGGCAAGAGAGGGGCGGAGGAAACCAAAGGCGAGCCCAGGGGGGGAAGCGAGCTGGGGCAGGGCCTTCTCCGAAGACTCGGAGGCCCCCTGGCCTTCGTAGAAGTCTCCTGGGCCGTCCCCGAGGAACACGCCACACCTCTCAGAAGGCGCGAGGGCCTCTGAGAAGTCCCGCCGCCTGCGGACCTCCTCCTTCTCGCGTCCCCCCTCTTGCTCGCCGCGGATCCTCCTCCCCCGGGGCGGGCGGCGGGGGGCCGCGGATGTCCGCCTCGCTCTGGCTCGAGTGCCGCTCGCCGGCGGTTATGTGGGCCAGTCGCCCTCGTCCAGCAGGACGCGCCTGAGGAAGTTCGCCATGACGTCGTCTTCCTGAGGCTCGGCGGCGAGCGAGGGGGGCGACGCGAGAGGGAAGAGGCCTGCTCAGAAGGCGGGGGGGGCTTCCAAGCCTTCTGAGAAGGCGCGCCCCGTCTCGCTTCTCCCCCTCGCTCGCCGCCGGGGCGAGGACAGCAGCGGCAGCAGCGACAGCTGCGGACATTCCAGGGGGAAGGAATACTGAGCAGGAAGAGGATGTGGACGAGGAGGAGGATGAGGAGGATGAGGAGGGGGAGGAGGGGGAGGAGGAGGAGGAGGAGGAGGAGGAGGAGGAGGAAGACGACTAGGATGACAAAAGGGATGGGGGGAGGGGAAAGACGAGGGGTAAGAGGTAGATTGGGGTAGGATGAGGAGTACCAGGATGAGGGAAACATAAAAAGAACTATGCTGCGTACAGGCATCTTCGGAAGGATGAACCGTGGAATCAGGTGGACATGGATGACAAGGAGGTGATGAGGAGAATTATAAGGAGGTCGAGGGGAGAATGAACAGATGGGACGCGCGAGGGGGAGGAGGAGAAAAAGGACGCGGGAAGAAGACGATGAAGTTTGGAGAAGGGATGGGGGAGTCATGAACAGAGGATGCAGAGGAGGAGGGGGAGGAGGAGGAGGACGAGAAGCAACATCAGCAAGAGCAGGACAGAGAGGAAGACGCCAGCCAAGGGCACCACGGTTCTCCCCCCTGGGCCCCACCAAGCCAAGGAGTAGAGCCCCAGCTTTCCAGGCCGAGTCCAACCGTGGCGGCGCCGACGCAGCCAACCGACGAAACTACGCACGACGGAGACGCCGGAGGCCTGCTTAGAGCCCTCAAGGTGCTCCGCCTCTGCCTGCGCCGGCGCCTCGCGGCGCCGCTCCTCCTCCTCCTCCTCCTCCTCCTCCTCCTCCTCCTCCTCCTCCTCCTCCTCCTCCTCCTCCTCCTCCTCCTCGGAGCATCGCGAGTTGAGACAAGGACATCTCAAAATCGGTCCCCACACCCTTCCTGGGGTCCAATTGCACCAGGCTTCCGAGCTGCGTCCAGCCTTGGCGACGAGGGCCCTCATCCGACGGGCAACGACCGCTGCCTCAGCTCGCCCTCCTCTGCATCTCCCCCTCCTCCAGCAGGACCGAACACGCCATCTGACTACCTACCAGACCACCCCAACCCAACCCGAAGACCCGAATTTCGGGCTGGGGGGGGATACGGGTCCCATATGTGGTTTTCCAATGTTCCCAGACCCCCCCACCTGGGAATGGAGGGCAAATCAGGGCCCTCGGATTGGGTGGGGGTGGGTTGGTGGGTGGTGACCATCCCCCCACCCGCAATCCCACCCCCTCCTGGGCCTCCCCTCCGGGCGCCTCCTCGCTGTGCCCGCAGTGGTTCTGCCCTGGCAGCACGTGGAAATGCAGCCGCGCGCCGCACTGCTCGAGGCACCGGTACGACCTCGGCGCTCCGCGCGGTCGCGGCGGGGAGCCTGGCCCAGACCCATTCGACGATGGCCCTTCCCAGGGGCCTGAAGGAACCCCAGGATGGCTCAAGGCGGCCCAAGAATCCTCGAAGATAGCCAGAAGGCTCGAGGCGTAGAAACCGACTGAACACACACAAACTTGAAGGGGCCTGGGACACACAAGTAGAAAGGCAAAAAAATAACCGGATTCCCAATATTGCCCCATATGTTATGGGTTTTTGCCTCCCCCCCCACTTCCCATGTTTTCCAAAATTTTCTTGGGAATCGACGATTCATTGTGCCTGTGTGATTTTCCCCCTCCTGAAAACTTTTGGAGCCCACCTGGCGGCGCCAGCGGCCCGCTCCGCGAGCCGGGGGGGGGGGGGGGCAAGGTCCAGCGCCGAGCCCCGAGAGCTGCGCGGGCCTCCGACGTTCGGGCCACAGGAGAGCGTCAGCGTCGGACAGGCGCAGGGCCAGCAGGCCAGCAGGCTCAAGTCGGGCGGTGTCCCCCTACAGGGGGATTTTTGGAGGGAAAAGAAAGAAAATCCCAGAAAACATTCAGAAGATGCCCAAACATACTCAGAAAATAGTCCCCCGACTACTTCCTGACTCTAGTTGAATTTCCCCCCTGTAGAGGGACATGCCCGTCGGGGATCTTCTGACCCGGGTCAGTCCAGACCTGGGTCAGCAGGAAACCAAAAACTGCAATGCAGGACAACAGAAACTGCAACGCAGGTCTTCGCAGACCCAGGTCGGCCAATGTGTGCGGCCGCCTCGCGGCCACGGGCGGCACCCTAACCCGGGTCAGCCAGAGTAGGTCTTCGCAGGGTCCTGCAGGATCTGGCGCCCTGGCTGACCCCCGTTTGCATTGACCCCCGTCTCAAGGCTCCCGAGCCCGACTGAACAGTGGGCCTCCGGGGGCGATCTCGAGCTGGACCCCGGAGGGCCCAGAACCAGCCCCCACCGCGGCTCCCCTCGCGCGCCTCTGCGCGCCGCTTCCCTCCTCCTCCTCCTCCTCCTCCTCCTCCTCCTCCTCCTCCTCCTCCGCCTCCTCCTCCTCCTCCTCCTCCTCCTCCTCCTGCGCACGAAGCAAGCGCGCATGGGGTCCGACCCCCACGAACGCCCGAAGGATGGGGCTTTGCCCACCCCGCGACCCCCTAGAGCTAGGGGCCGCCACGCCGACGAGGCGAGAGGCAGGAAGAAGCGAGAGCGAGGAGGAGGGGAAAAAAGGAGGCGCCGGCCTCACACGTGCTGCTCGTTGAGCAGCACTGACCACCGGCCTGCTCCCCCCAGTCCCCTTGCCCAAGGGGGACAGAGCAGGACACCCCGCGAGCCTGGCCGAAGCCAGACCCCCCCTCCACACCCTGGCGCGACCGGGGAGTCGCCGGGCCAAGACAGTGGAGGGGACCCGATTCGGCCGCAGCCGAATCGGGATTACCGTTTGGGTCCGAAGACCGGGGTCGGTGCCCCCACTGCCGAAACCACCCACCCACCCACGGCTATGCCGTGCGTGGGTGGGTGGTTTCGGCAGCGGCGCAGCCCCCACACAGGCCACGACTGAGCGGGTTTCAGTTCCCCCGGACGCCGGTAGGTGCCGCCCACACCAACCGGCTGCCCGCCCGGGGGCTCCTCCTCCTCCTCCTCTTCCTCCTCCCCCTCCCCCTCCTCCTCCTCCTCCTCCTCCTCCTCCTCCTCCTCCTCCTCCTCCTCCTCCTCTGGTGGAACAGGCTGCAGAGCCTCCGCAAGCGGTGCCCCCGGGCCCCTCCCCAGGTCCATGCTGGCCTGCTCCTCAGAGCTGATCCAGCCGCGGTGGCGAGAAGCCTCCAAGAGGCCCAAGCGGGAGGCTCTTCTGGGAAGGGGAGCCTCGGAAGGATCCGGAAGGGGCCCGTGGGCTCGGATCCTCAGGTGGGTGGGCGGGGGGCAGGGGGAGAGCGAGGAGGAGGATGCACCTATTTTCTAATAGGGCCAGCGGAATACAACGCGGCCACAAGCAGCATCCGCCAGAGGTAGGACTGCTCCAAGACGCATGCAGCACGCTGCCAACTGCATAGGTTAAGCTGGCAACGCCGAAGCATACACCGAATACTGCATCTCAAACGTCCAATGCTGAGAACTTGTCAATTAGCGATGTGAGCTGCGCTGTACGGGAGCGAACTTTCTCACGTTCGAAGGCACGGGCGATGTCTATTCCACAACTTGCGCGGGTGCTGCCAGCTTTGTTTCAAATTCGCCACGAGCGTTCTTTCCCGAGGGGCACTCATGCTTGCAACCCGTCGCGACACAACCACGGCCTGTACACCTGAAAGGGGCAAGAGGGGCCAAGTCGAGCTGTGGAAGGCTACGAAGCGCGCGCCCTCTCCTCCAGGGCGTTTGACATCGACAGTGCTCGACCACGCGGTTGGTAACCTGGCGCTTCTTGAGCAGACTGGCCATGTGGGACAAGAGCCACGCGCAACTGAGGGCGGGGTTCTCGATGGGCCACGGCACTTGGCACTGGCAACCCAGTATGCGCGGGGGTGCCGTCAACTTCGCGAACATGTTCTCGCCGTTAATCAAGCAAACTTTGTAAGGGAAGCGCCGGAACGCTTCAAAGCCGTGCGGCGGTACCGCTTGGAACGCTTCAAAGCAGTGTGCCAGGCCTGTTATGAAAGCTGCCCGGCAACAGCAGGATAACGATGCTTGCCCTCTTGCACTCTCGCAGCACCGTCCGCAAAACTGACTCCACCGTCGCCGTGCTGCAAGTGCCCGCAGCTGCGGCCATCACCAACGCTGCGCGTCCACACTCCACGACGCGCCGGGGGGCCGACGACCACCGGTCCCACGGCTTCCCGTCATGAAGCAAGCCCTCCGTAGAATTGCCTCTCCACTGCGGCGCGCGCGATCTTGATGCCACCACTGGCAGCGATCAGCACGCCGCGGCATGGGCACCTTCTCCTCTCCCGATCCTCTGCCCATCTGGCGTCGTAACTTTTTCACAGCGTCGACCCCCAGGTGTCTGGACCCCCTCCCCGGGGCCGGTTCTTCATCCTGACTCGTTTCTTGAGGGTTCCCGGGGCCAGGCGAGGGCCTCCCGAGGCAGAACATAGCGAGAAATCCCACATCGTGATTTTTTGCCACGGCGCGAGGGGCTCCGGGTCCGGTCCTTCTCACGGCACCTTACAAGCGGTCCTCGCACCCCTCCCGGGGGCCCAGGCGCACCAGTGCTCCGAGCTGCGCCCGGTCGTGGCGAGGGCCCCTCCCCGAAGGCCAACTGCCGCGGTCTCAACTCGCCATCTGCTGCTTCCACCTGCTGATCCTCCTCCTCCTCCTCCTCCTCCTCCGCCTCCTCCTCCTCCTCTACTACCTCCTCTACCTCCTCCTCTTCCTCCTCCTTGTCCTCCTGCTCCGCCTCCTCCTCCTCATTTCCCTCTACTTCCTCCTCCCCCTCATCCTCCTCCTCCGCCTCCTCCTCCGCCTCCTCCTCCTCCTCCGCCTCCTCCTCCTCCTCCTAAGACGAACCCAGGACGAAAGCACAACATCGAGTGAGGATAAACCGAGAATCTCTGAGATCCGCGGCTCGGGGAAGATGTATCGGGCGTCGCGGCCTTCTCAGAGCGTTGTCGAACGCTCTGAGAGCGTTCACGAACGCTCTGGAACGGATTTATCCTCGTCCTGGCCCCGTCTGACGATCCCCATGACCAACGCCCCCACAGGTTAGTCTCCCAGTCATAACTCGAGTCTCTGAAGGCCATTCGGGACGATCCGGACCCCTGGAACGCCCTCGTCGAGGCGCAGCTGCTGGAGGGCATTCCGAAGCTGAAAAGCTGCCGAGAGCCGACGGAAACGCCCGCAAACCTCGAACCTCTAAGCCCCCCCCTTACACTACCCTCTGACGAACGGACAACCCACACACATCAATACCTATGTCGGGGTCGGAGGGAAGAAGACTGGCTATAGGTATGTGGTATGGGCGCGGATTGTCGGACCCCCAGGAAAGCTCCCCTTGGAGCGGGGACGCAACAAACGCAAAAGCAAACAACAATGACAGGAGAAAGCGACGACAACAACACGTAAACAAATAAAACGTTAACAGCACCACGTGCAAACGACACTTAAAACAGCACGATAAAACACAAACATAGCTACTCCGTCCCCCTTTATGGTTATGGGTATGAATGTGCGTGTGTGTGTGTGTGTGCGTGTGTGCTTGTGTGTGTATGTGTGTGTGTGTGTGTGTGTGTGCGTGCGTGCGTGCGTGCGTGCGTGCGTGCGTGCGTGCGTGCGTGCGTGCGTGCGTGCGTGTGCGCGTGTGCGTGTGTGCGTGTGTGCGTGTGTGCGTGTGTGCGTGCGTGTGTGTTTGTGTGTGTGAGTGTGTGTGTGTGTGTTACTCGTCCCCTGAAATCCGAGATCGATCTGTGAAGACCTCGGGGCTCGAACTCAGGCGGAAACGCCCGGCTCGAAAAAACGAAGACGAACCTAGAAACGACGAAACTGCCCGAAAACCTCGAACCTCGAAGCCTCCCGCTCCCTTACCGTAACACATCCCCCCTCACGTTGCCCCTAATCCTCCCCACTCGCTCCTTCGGTGGCAACCCATGGGAGCCTCCCATACCTAGCTTGCCAGCTCCTGCGAATCGACGCTGACCGACGCTAAACCAACGCTAGTCGACGCGAAATCGGAGCTCACCCGCGCTAGCCGCTAGATCGGCGGGCGGGGGTGGAGGTTGGGGTGGAGGAGGGAGGAGGAGGAGAAGGCGGAGGAGGAGGCTGGGAGGAGGGGGAGAAGGGAGGAGGGAGGAGGAGGAGGAGGGGGAGGGGGAGGAGCAGGAGGAGGAGGAGGAGGAGGAGGAGGATGAGAGAGGAGGAGGAGGAGGAGGCGGAGGAGGAGGGGGAGGAGGACAAGCTAGGTGCGCTCGCGTCATATCTGACGTCCTACCCCTCCCTCCCATCCCTTACCATGGCGCTGATTTTCTCTATCCGCGGACGCGTGTCGTAGCGGACCTGTGGCTCCGCGCGCGCGTGCGTAGTGGGTGGTGGTGCACGTGCGTGCGTGCGTGCGTGTGTGCGTGGTTGTGGTGGTGGTGGTGGTGGTGGTGGTGGTGGTGGTGGTGGTGTGGTGGTGGTGGTGGTGGTGGTGGTGGTGCTGGTGCTGGTGCTGGTGGTGGTGGTTGGTACTGGTGCTGGTGCTGGTGGTGGTGGTGTGGTGGTGGTGTGGTGGTGGTGGTGGTGGTGGTGGGTGATGGTGGTGGTGGTGGTGGTGCTGGTGGTGGTGGTGGTACTGGTGCTGGTGGTGGTGGTTGTGGTGGTGGTGGTGGTGGTGGTGGTGGTGGTGGTGGTGGTGGTGGTGGTGGTGGTGGTGGCGGTGCGGCGCGGTGGTGGCGGGCGGATGGGCGCGCGAGAAAAGGCCCGCGCTGGGGCGAGAACGCCATCCTGAACGACGGAGGCCAAGCACCGATCCGAAAATGAGGCCCACGCTGCAGCGGGAGCACGATTCGGAACGATTCGGGAGCAGAAATGAAGCCGGCGCCTCAACGAGAGCAGCATTTTGGGAAAAAATGACGCCGGCGCCTCAGTGAGAGTCGTTTCCCGGGATTTCCCGGGCATCCTGTGTGTAAAAAACAATACACGGAGGGCGCGCGGCCATCACCCGGACGCCATCAGGGGAAGGATTCGGGAGCAGAAATGATGCCGGCGCCTCAACGAGAGCAGCATTTTGGGAAAAAATGACGCCGGCGCCTCAGCGAGAGTCGTTTCCCGGGATTTCCCGGGCATCCTGTGTACAAAAAACAGTACGCGGAGGGTGCGCGGCCATCACCCGGACGCCATCAGGGGAAGAGGGAGAGTATATTCATATTGAATAATTGTGGAGGAGGAGGAGGAGGAGGAGGAGGAGGAGGAGGAGGAGGAGGAGGAGGAGGAGGAGGAGGGTACACCAAGTTCCCATGACTTGCTGAGCACGGGCCTCCTCCTCCTCCTCCTCCTCCTCCTCCCTCTTGCTCCTCCCTCCTGCTCCTCCTCCTAGCCTCCTCCTCCGCCTCCTCCTCCTCCTCCTCCTCCTCCCTCCTCCCTCCTCCCCCTCCCCCTCGCCTCCTCCTCCTCCTCCTCCTCTTCCTCCTCTCGCGTGGAGCATCGGCACGCACCGGCCTGCTCGCGTGGAGCATCGGCACCATCTCGTCCTCGTCGCCGTGGGTGATCAACACGGGGAGGCCGGCGAGCACGCGGGGCGCCGCGTCCTCGGCGAGGTCCTCTCGCGGCCGTGCGCTCTTGCAGGGGCGGGGCCAGGTGTCCGCAGAGGAGGAGGGCCCAACATGAGGACAGGAGAAGGAGGAGGAGGAGGAGGAGGAGGAAGGAGGAGGAGGAGGAGCAAGACAAGGAGGAGGAGGAGGAAGACAAGGAGGAGGAGGAGGAAGACAAGGAGGAGGGAGGAGGGAGGAGGGAGGAGGGAGGAGGGAGGAGGAGGGGGAGGAGGAGGTGGAGGAGGGACCGTCGGACGACTTTTTCGCCAGCAAGATGAACTTTGCAGACGAGGGAAGAGGAATATGGAGGACGACGAGGAGGAAGGGGAGAGGGAAAAGGAGGAGGAAGAGGAGGGGGAGGAGGGAGATGGATACTGGTGGACTACACAGAGCCTTAAGGGTGGCTGGCCCTGCACTCAGCATGGGCGTAATGATAGCTCTTCATGCAGAGGTGCCTGGGGACCCCAGCTGTGGGGAGACGTCCGAAAGGTGTCCACTACCTAACCAATACTTCTGAACAGTAGTGTGAGATCCCACCGTGAGAGGGTAATTTGCAAATCTGACAATCTTAGAAGCAACCTTTGATCCGTGCGCCGCGCTCGCACCAGAGCGCGATCCGCGATCGGATCCGGCGCCCGATCCGGATTTCGATCTTGATCCGTGGGATCGAGTCTGGCTGTCGACAGGCGGATCCGATTCGACGGATCGGCTTCGTGACTGTTGACGTGCAGCACAAGCGAGTTGGGGTGCCCAGGGGGGCAGGAGTGGTCGCCCAAGGGGCATCAGAAGAAGACCCGAGCGCGCGTGCGGTTCTGATAGGCGAGTAGAGTAGCGAGTGCTGTTCTGACCGCCCGTGGAACACACCAGGCTACAACCGAAGCGTTCTTGCGGTTCTTATCAAAAAATGTGGTGGCGGAGAGTGGCATTGCTCGCGCTGGGATCTTCTGTGAAGGGCGGGGGGGGAGAAAGGACTACGGAACGGGTGGGCCGTCGGGCAGCAGGAGTGGGTGCGGTTCTGGACGGACGCAGCGAGGAAAGCGTGGGGGGGCCAGCTCACTCTCTCCATGCGTGGCCAAGGCGTGCGACATCCAAGACTCGGCTGAGCGTGTGGTAAGAATTAGGGCACCTCTTAGAAACAAAAGCAGGCCAGGCAGGTCGGGCGGGCAGCCGGGTGCCAGGAGCACCCGCGACCAGGAGCCCCTGGGAGGGGAGCGCGGGCCCAGCAGGGCGGCGGTGGGAAGAGTGCGCCGGCAGAGGCGGGAGGAGCGGGAGGCCAAAGCGGGCGGCACGCGGCCGGACGACCGAAGTGTGGCCCATGGGCGGAGAGCGGGGACGAGACACCTGGCAATGGCCGAGAGATCCGACGCTCCAACCAAAACTGGAGCGGCAGGACTTTCGCCGTCTTCGGCCTCCGGGGGCCCTCGCCGGGCCTCGGGAGCGTTAACAGACGACTCGGGACGCAAAACCGGCCCCGCCCCGGGGAACTGAACTGGTCTAGATCTCCTCGGCCGTCGGTCTCCCCGCGGACCAGCTCCCACCCGTCGGTCGTCTCCCCAGGGGACGAGCACTCCCGGATCACTCGCCTCACGCGATCGGCCTGGTCCAGTAGCTCCTTCCCCTCGTCCTCGGGGAGTGCCGCCAGGGACTCCTCGAGCAAGACGGCCGGAGCGGCCGGCGCTGACAGGTCGCCTCCCTCATGGCGGCGGCCTGCCTGTCCCTCTGCAGCTTGCTGGCGCTCAGAGCGCCGACGCGGGCGCCGTCGCTGGGAACCCTGCCGCCGAGGGCACCCGCGACGGCCGCCGGCGGGGGCCTGCAGGGGGGCGCGACGGGAAGCCCTCCGCCGCGATCTCCCAGAAGCCGCCGCCCGACGGGAGCGGCGGCGGGCCGCCGCGGGGCGCGGCGGCGCCGGGGGCGCTGCGCCTGCCGGCTCGCCGGGCCGCCCCCTCGGGCGGAGCGCGCGCCCCAGCAGGAGGCGCGGCATGCCGTGCCCTGCGGCGGCGAAGCGGCCCCGCGCGGAGGGGGGCAGGGGCTGACTACCTACCAGACCACCCCAACCCAACCCGAAGACCCGAATTTGACCCGAATTTCGGGTTGGGGGGGGTACGGGTTCCATGTGTTTTTTCAATGTTCCCCGACCCCCCCCCACTGGAAATCGAGGATAAATTTGGGCCTTCGGGTTGGGTTGGGGTGGTTTGGTGGGTGGTGAGCGCTGGAGCCAGAAGGGCTACGGAAGGCGGGCGGGGATGCTCTTTGGGTTCGCAGCCGCAGGCGAGAGCGCCAGCGGCGAGTAGGCTCCAAGCGGGCCGTGGGGCCCGAGGGCGCCTCCCCAGAGCAGCGCGAACATGGCGAAGATCGTCCAGGACCCGTACGGAGGCACGGCACCATCGTGCTCGGCAGAGGGCCCTGTGGCAAAGACGCCGCCACCGAAGAGGCAGTCGGCATCGCCGGCCGCGCGGGGAAAAGTCTGGTGGGGATACTTTTTGTCGGTCGCGTCCGCTGGCGAAGGCGCCAGCGGAGTCCGGAGCGCCACGGGTCACGACAGCGGCGTAATTAGCAGCTAAACGCGCCGCGAGCCGGCCGGCCCACTCATGCAGCAGCGGCTGACTGCTCGGGAGGAGCGGCAAGCTGGAGGCGTCCAGGGTGCGGTTGCCGCACACTGGCACAACCACCAACGCCCTAGCAACCATGTCGGAAGTTCGAAAGGCATTACAGAACCTACGACAATGATGACATGGGGGCGGGCCATCATGGGGCGCCTCGAAAGCAGCGAGACGCGGGGTAGCCAGGAGGCAAGCATGATGAGGCAACGGTGAAGAAAGGAGGTCACCGTAATGTCAATGAGGACCGGGGTCGAGACAAATGAGAGGTCGGGTGGGGAGCCATGGGAGATCGTGAGGGCAGTCACTAACCAAACAGATTCGGGACGCTGTGCGATTGGAAGCTAAGATGTGATAGTGGGCTAGCCGACGCATGGGAGAGGAACGGCAGAGGGAGGTGAATGAAATCCCGCAACGACAAGATAGAGGGCCACAGGATCCTGAAAACTGCAAAAACCTCCGGACCCATTCCAAAACATCCGACAATGTGTGCGTATGTGTGTGTTTCAATGTCCCGAGATAATTTTTGATGGGCCCAGGACCCGACAACGGGCCTCGGAGGCCGAAATCGAAGAAGGGCCGGCGAATTGAGAAGACATCTCGTGGGAAAACTGAACAACTCTATGGCGACCCCCCTGGGGAAAGCTAACGGTACCCATACCGCTACTCCCCCGACCTCTCTCGGGGTGCGTTCTGACCACAATTTCGAAGCGAATCCAGCCATTGCGACGAGGGTCTCCCAGGCCCGAGAAGGCGAACACGACACACGGGCGGCGTTATCGGCACCTCTTCCTCCTCCGACCCCCCCCCAGAGGGGGAGGGGTAGGGAGGGGGAGGGGGGGAGGATGCGGAGGAGGGGATGATCAGGAGGGGGGAGGCGGGGGGAAGAGGAGGAGTCGTAGGAGTCGTAGAATGAAAGGGAGGAGGAGGAGAAAGAGGAGGAGTAGGAGGAATAACAAGAGAAAGAAAAATAATAAGAATGAGAAGAAGAAGAAGAAGATGAATACTAATATGATGATAAGGATGAGAGGGAAGAGATGGCAAAATCAAGGCCCTCTCCTGCAAGGTCTCCCGCTGCAGCATGCCCCGGAGGGAAAAAGCGCCGCGCAGCTTGCCGCCCCCGCCGCCGCGGAAGTGCAGCAGGAGGTCGAGCGCGAGGGATGCGCCCTGCGACAGGCCTCGGGGGCGGCGGGGAGGAGGAGGAGGAGGAGGAGGAGGAGGAGGAGGGCGAGGAGGAGGAGGGCGAGGAGGGCGAGGAGGAGGAGGAGGAGGAGAAGGAGGAGGAGGAGGGGGAGGGGGAGGAGGAGGAGGGGAGGGGGAGGGGGAGGGGGGAGGGGGGGAGGGGGAGGGGGAGGAGGAGGAGGAGGAGGAGGAGGAGGAGGAGGAGGAGGAGGAGGAGGAGGAGGAGGAGGAGGAGGAGAAGCAGGACGAGGAGGAGGAGGAACTCTTCGGTATCCTGTGGTCCCGCTCTCCCTGGAAGTCTTGGTCCACACCGCCGTCAAGATCCTCACCACGACCGTAGGAGTCAGCGAGCCCCTCACCCCGTGAATGTCCATGTTTCAAGGATGCGGACAGAGTGTACCCTGGACACGGGCCCTCCTCTAAGAAGTCCTCGAGAGAGCCCACTACCAGATTCCACGGCCCACTGTCAGAACTTGGGTCGATGACATCAGGGTCCGTCTCGTAGGCAGCCCCGACATGTTGAAGGAGGCGTTCCCCTACTTCATCGAGAGCCTCTGCCAAGGACTTGCTACGAGGCCAATGTTTATACACCAGCACCGCCCGCAACAATAGTTTATCGCAAAAAGGCTTAGGGGCAGGGTCACGCCAGACGACGCTGCGACGCCACGGCGACAAGGAGCGCGGCGCAGCTCGCAGGCGCCGTGGCATGGGGAGTTCCTGAAGTAGAAACAGCATTTCTTGGTGGTGGTGTATAACAATCGCTGCTCTTGGTAATCAACATTGTATACTTCTCCACCGCGCGTGCTTTGATGAATTCTGTTTCGGTCCTTGAGGGAGAGGGCGCAGCCCGGTTGCCATTGGCGGCGGGAGGAGGGCTGTCGGCTTTTCACCAGAGCAAAACTGCACCAACTCGTATCGTAGATGATTCTCGACCTTGGTGGTGGTAGTTATATACTGTGCTCGGACGTGCTGCACTAGGATTCTGTCTTTCAGAGAAGGCAGTCATCTTGCCCAACAACCACGGCCTCAGCAAGGACATCTCGGGAACCCTCCATGACCAGGGGGTCCACACCAAGCCCCTCAAGCACACCAGGCACCAGGACATCAAGCCCCTCAAGCACACCGTGGGCCGCAGGAGGGCCCTGAGGGCCCTCGGGCTCATCGGGGCTCGGAACATTCGGAAGCTGGCCAAGACCACGACTAAGGCACGATTTCTCTACAGAACAGGAGCGCAACCTCAGATGTTCTGGGGCATGCAAAGTCACGGGACCTCACCATCAGAAGTACACGCTGGTCGGAAGAAGTAGGTAGAAACATGAAGTAGGAAGGCGGATCAAGTAGATTGGGCTCGGGCCCGCCCAAATAATAACAAACAACAGCAAAACCATATCGAGTCTTGAAGTAGGAAGGCACTTGAAAAAGATTGGGTTCTCAGGAGGCCTAAAGAGCCCTAAATATGCCCCGAGGCTCCCAAGAGACCTCCAAGAGGCCTCAAGAGGCCCCCAGAGGCACCCAAGACGCCTCAAGAGCCCCCGGGGACTGCCAGGAGACCCCCAAGACGTCCCAAGATGACTCCAAGGAGCTCTCGAAAGTAATCCGAAGAGTCTCCGAGAGGTATCCCTAACGTATCTGGCCTTTCTGCTCACCCTCCTACTTCTCCTCCTTCTCTTCCTCCTCCTCCCACTTCTCATCCGCCTTTTCCTCCGTCCATTCTCCGTCCTGCCCACCTCCTGCTCCTCCGATTCCTCCTCCATCATCTCCCTCTTGAGGTATGGCGGCTTCCCAAACCCCTCATTCCACGACGTGCTCATCCGCATCGCTGGTCAGGGCAACCCGTCTGGGCATCGTCTCCGGGTGTGCTTGTGGGGTCACGCGAACCGTCTAGAATAGCTTGAGGTCCACGCCGCAAACATAAACATTCCCTCTCTCGTGCGCAAGAACAACCGTAAAGCGCATTACAACAAAACTAAGCGGCTGCTTCTTCGTTCTTGTTCCGTAGCAGTGCTCACACTGAAAGTTATACTTCCTCCCGCAACGAGGACAAACTTCCCCTACAGCGGTCGCAGTACCATAGGGGACGCGGAAGGGACGAAGGAGCTCTTCTGGCCACGGGCCGCGGCCACGCATCTGTTCCCCCCGTCCAGAACTGAAGAGAGGGGCACGAACACCACAGCACTCTTGAGCCCGAAACGGTCCTCACTGCAGCGCCCTGACTGCACGTGACGGGCTCCTGCTGTGGCCGCCGTGAGGTTCCGCCGGTGCTGGCGGGCGCGGTGCCCGGCTCTGCCCGTGGCATCCGCGGTGCTCGCGCGGCGGCCTGCGCGGTGGGCCTGCAAGCTTAGCCGGCCCGTGGGGTTCCGGCTGCCCGACAGCCACGAGGCTTGGACAGCCACGAGGCTTGCCCGACAGCGCGGCGGGCCGAGCCGGACTTCGCGGAGGGCTGCGCGTCGCCAGGCTGCCCTGCGGGTGGGTGTACCATGGGCCTAAAGACGTGTGCCTGGCTGGATTCAAGTGGGACGTCTGGAGGCCGCGTTGGTTACCGACTACCCACCAGACCACCCCAGCCCAACCCGAGGACCCGACTTTCGTGTTGGGGGCGGGTACGGGTTGCATATGTGTTTTTGTTCGATGTTCCCTGACCTCCCCCCACTGGAAATTGAGGGCAAATTGAGGCCGTCGGGTTGGACTGGGGTGGTTTGGTGGGTGGTGAGTTCCGCGTATGAATGCCTGGCCTGCGCGGGCAGCAACTTGTGCATCCAACTCTCGGCCAGGCCAGTCGCGCCGCATGCACGGCGAATTCCGCACACCGCGGGGGACCGTCCAGCTTGTGACGGTCAGCCATTTCCGGAACGTCAGATCGTTCAACATCGACTGATTCCGGGTCGCCGGCGGCATTGTGGAACGCCCGCGGCGGGTCGCCGCCGGTCGACACCACGCGAACCTGCCGTGTCCAGATTCCTGGTAGTTGCGCGGTGAGGTGCGTCGTGTGGCAGGGCTGGACCTTACCATTGTTCTTCGCTTCGTTTTCGTGTTTTGTGTTTCGTCTTGCTCTACCTGCTTTCCTGCACCTTCCCGCCAAGGCGAAAAACACAGAACACAGCCGAGGTCCAGCAAAACAGCGTTGAGGCGCAGGGAGGAGGAGGAGGAGGAGGAGGAGGAGGAGGAGGAGGAGGAGGAGGAGGAGGAGGAGGAGGAGGAGGAGGAGGAGGGAGGAGGAGGAGGAGGAGGAGGAGGAGGAGGAGGAGGAGGAGGAGGAGGAGGAGGAGGAGGGAGGAGGAGGAGGTGGGAGCAGGAGGAGGAGGAGGAGGAGGAGGAGGAGGAGGAGGAGGAGGAGGGAGGAGGGAGGAGGGAGGAGAAGGAGGAGGCGGTGTGAGGAGGGCGGTGCGCCTCTGGGCGGTGGGCCTCTGGGCGGTGGGCGGCGCGGGTGGGGCCGCACGCCGCCCCGGGCTGCGCGGGGTGTCGCGAGCGGTGGGCCGCGCGCCCATCGAGGCCGCCGCCGGGGCGCTGCACCCCACGGGCTGGGCGTGGCAGGCTGCACGCCGCGTGCTGCACGCTGCGAGTGTTCGCCCCCATTGGCCCCCTCGACGGCAGCCTGTCAAGTGGCACCTCGCAGATTGGCACCCCGCGGTCTGCACCCGTGGACTGCACACCAGAGGCTGCAGCCCACGCGCTGCATCCCAGTGACTGCGGCCTCATATGGGTTGCACTCAGCGACAGCCTGGCGTCCGCGCGCCGACATCTTTGACGATGACTCTGATGAGTGGATCTTATTTCTTTCATCGTCGATCCTGAGCCCAACGGACATTCAAACTGAATTGTATGATGTCTGCTGCGAGGCCCCTATCTGGAAAATGGACTCGGATTCCGAGAATCCTGGAGCCCTGGCTCGGCGCAACCAAGCCTGCATCCTTAGCACGAAACCGCGAGGACATTGGAACAAACTCCACATCATGCCGCGAGGCTATTGCATCTAGCATGCGAGGGCACAACACAAACAAGTGAGACGTATCGTTTTGCACGCCTGTCAGGGAACAGACAGTATGGGCACGATGCCCAACACTAATGCCTGCGCATGTGAGATAAGAACAGCGATCCCTCGGAACCATTACGACGGCAACTCAGCCAGTGCCGTTACAGGAGCAAGACCGAATGACAAGAAGACGAAATGTGTTGCCCAGTGGGCCCGAACGACAACTGACCTTGTTCCGGACGAGCAGACTCTCCGTCTCCATTCCTCGCCATTGCTCGGACGTCCATTGCCCATGCACTGTTCGGTTTCGTGGGTGTGTCTTTTCTGCAAGATGGTCCAGGATGCTCCTCGATGGGCCCCGCCGAGAGAAGTGCACGCGTCCGAACGATCCGCGTGGAGTCGAAATCGAACTGGATCAGCTGCGCCGGGATGCACGGCAGCGCCATACAAGCATCGGGCCGCATGGGAACCCCAGAATATCGGAATCGAATCGGATCGGGCTAGCTGGATTCGATGGATCGGATCGACCTGATCGAAATAGACCCTGCGAGATGAGTATGAGGGACCAGGAGGAAACAAACTCTTGTGCAGATCATGGGGGCTTGCCAGGCCACCTTGCTGGCTCTTTGCGAATCGACGCGCAAAGACGCTGACCGACTCTGATCCCATGAGTTGCTACCGAAAGCGAAGACGCTCCAGGGGTCACCAGAAGACCGACGATCGCGTGGTCATCGCACCAGAGGCGCGTAGTAAAGTGATACGCAGGGTTTCCAGTCGTCGCGCCAAGCCGCGCAAAATACCGCATCCCTGCGAATCAAGGTTATTCCATGCACCCAGCTTGGCAGATCCGTCGGCAAAAACTGTGGTTGCGAGACTGTCTTGGTGGCCGCGCGTCATCCTGGCCCCACACGCACCAGAGAAAAAAGTCCAATTCCATCCGCGCGCATCTGCAGAATGTGGCGACGCACTCTGAACTGGCTTTTGCGCTTGGGAGCCAGGTGGCTCTCCTGCGCAAGCGGTACGCATTTTTTAGTCGCACCGCACTTACAGACCCCGCATCTGCCAAACGACAGGACACTGCCGACTTATATAACAGAGCGCTGCCACAAAAGGTGACAGACTCGGGGCCGATGGTTGGACTTCCACCAACCATTCTATTACAGCGCTGAGAGGAGGGAAGGACGAATGTGACCATCGATGAGATAACGAACACGAACAGCCAATTCTGAGGCGAGCGCCACAAAAACATCACACACTGTGGATGGAGTCCACACTGACGGTATGTTCTTGCAACGTCAGCGCGCGCAAATCTGTTCGACACCGCGTCGACCGGTCAACCTCGAACCGATCGCGGCCCCGATCATTCAAGGTTGATTTCCATCGGGTCCTGTGGCGTTACCGTGACTCTCGGTGCTCCCGCGTCGTTCAGTCAAAGTGGTGGATCGGATCGATGATCGGATCGAAATAGATCCTGCGAGATGAGGAGTAGGGGAAGGACGAGGAAGAAGCGAACTTCTGCGGCAGCTCACCCTGTCATCATGCTGGCTCTTGCGATCCGACGCTGAGCGACGATAATTCCATGAATTGCTGCCAAACACGAAGACGCACAAGAAATCAGGACCCCAATACCGTAGCCTCTTTCACGCGTCTGGCTCATATGCTTCACCCGTGCGATTTTGCTGAACTGCGGCGACGCGCCGTAGAGCATGTTAGCTCTCCTGCGCAAGAAGCCCCGCAGATGCCACAAAACCAGAAACTGCACTCGGATGACAGAGCGCTGCCGCAAAAGGTCACTGCATCGAGGCCTCCGAGAGTTGGGATTCCACCATCCTATTGCAGCGTTGAAAGGAAGGAAGGATGAACATTAGCATCGATGAAATAACGAACACGAACAACCAACCCTGAGGCGCGCGCCGGAAGAGCATCACACACTGCGGAGTCCACGCTTACGGTATTTTTGCAGCGTCGGCGCGCGCAAAAGGGTTTTCGACACCGCGTCGACCGTCCAACCTTGAACCGACCGCGGACCCGATCGCAAAATGTCGAATTCTATCGGGACCTGTGGCGTTACCGTGCCCCTCGGTGCTCCCGCGTCGTTCTATCATCAGGTCGGGCATGTCCCCCCACAGGCGGATCTTGGAGAGAAACAAAGAAAACATAGCCCCCGGACTATTCTTGCCTATTTTTGAGGTTTCCTCCTGTAGAGGGACATGCCCGACTCAATTCCATCATGCGGAGTTCAACCTTCGCCAGCGTCGCCGGGCGCCTCCCGGCGCAGGGCGGCGCGCCCATGGATCGAGACGTGGGGCATGGGCCCCGCGGCGGGGCGGAGACTGGCTGCACGCAGCAGACTTCGTACCCCCCCCCTTTCCCTGTCATACCCTTTCGTACGGCCCGGCTGCGGCAGGTTCGCGTCGTGTCGACCCCGGCGTTGTTTTCTGACACCGCGGGGATTGTTCAAACTTGAACGATCGGCCGTTCCATTAACGCCAGGTCGCTCAAACACGGGCCGATTCTGGGCCGCGGGCGCCGTTAAACCTGAAACAAGCGCGTGCGCTGGGCTCGCCGACGGACGACCCGACGCGCACCGACCGCACGCTGTGCGGAGCACGTGGACCGCATCGAAGGGTCGGAGTCACCCAGCGGCAGCGCCTGCGCCCTGGTGCGGCCAGCGGCGCTTCTCCCCGTGCGCGCCCGGCGGCGAGGCATGGCCGAGCTCTCGGGCCTCGGGCACTCTGTGCAGACATCGGCAGCCCGGGACCTCGGCGTCTGGGCCCGGAGATCTGGCCCCACACTCCGGGCCCGAGATCTGGACCAGACCGAACACTGGGCCTCGGAGCCTCTTGGAGGGCCCCAAACGGGGTGGTGAGCACACCGTGTGGTGAGTCGGTGGGGCTTCGGGGTCACCGCACGATTTCGGGACTCGGGCCATTCTCCGAGGACGTCTCGGGCGACTGGGGGCATCCGAGGTCCCAAAACCGTGCGTTGACGGACCGTGCGGTGAGGTCTTGGGGGGGTTCGAGGTCACCGCACGGTCTGTCACCGCACCGTTTCGGGACTCCAAATCTTTGTGCAGGAGTCGGTGGCCCCAGATCTGGGCCCCAGATCTAGGCCCACTTCACGGAAGCAGCGCTAGTCCAATCCACGAGAGAGAAGATGACCGCACATCAGTGGGATGTACGTGCAAATGTGTATCCGTTGCGACGCGGCCGGGGTGACTCTTGGAGCAGAACCTGCTGCTAGCGACTCCGTGCAAGGCAGTCGCAATGGAAGCCCACACTCTGAGCCCGAGGTCGAAGTCCCGGATCTGGTTGCCCACACTCGTTCAAGTCCGCGACCGTGGTCTCGACATGCCGACCCGTGCTGCAGCCAACCCGTGCAATGAGGACGTGCGGCAAGGCTGCAAGGGCCTTGGAGAGCCACGCTGACGCTTTGCGAACGAGGCCGGTCAACGAAAACCGACCAGTATTTTGGACGCCCGAAATGGGTACGGAAAAATGAGCACAATGCCGAACAACGAATGTTGTCCCAAACCGACAGCGGCCGCTGTTGGGCAGGCGGCCTTCTGTCTCAGATGGACACATGCCGCGGCGGCGCGGACAGCGAGACCTGTTCAAAATGAACAGGAACTGCTGTTGGGAATCATACCCATTCTTTCCGTGCCCATCTCGTTCGTGCAGAAGGATGGGCCGAAGGGGCAGGGATGCAAGGGTATCCTTGGAAAGTTGCTCATCCTCACTGTGCGGATCGAGGGTCGAGGATCGAGCACCGAGGATCGAGCACCGAGGATCGAACCAGCGTCAACTGCCAGGCTAAATTTAAGTCGGGCCTGTCCCCCTACAGGGCGATTTTCAACGAAAAATGAACAATACCCCGCCCCGCCCCCAAAAAATGGTAAAAAAATCGTCGGGGGACTATGTTTTGAGTTTTTTTTGCCTTTTGGGGGTATTTTGTTTTTTTTCGCCGAGAATCCCCATGTAGGGGGACACGCCCGACATAAGACTGAATTCCTGCAGGCCTCTCCCAGGGCGGCGCCGCCCTCGCCGCATGCCTCGCCCCGGCAGCGGCTCCCGCCCGGGAGCTCCTCGCAGCTTACCTCGGCATCGCGCTCGCGCTCGAGACAACCTGAAGGGGCCCAAGGACACACAAATAAATACACACAAATAAGAGGATTCCCAATATTTTCTCATGTTTTACCATTCTTTCCTGGGAGTCGACGATTAATTGAGTCTGTGTTTTTCCCCTCCTGACAACCTTGCGACTGACCCAGGAGCTGCGCGCTCGCTTGGGCCCCCCTGATCACACACTGAAGGGTCGCGCTCTCGCCGCTCCAGCAGCGTGCTCTCGCCTGGGATGTCCTCGCCGCCCGGCCGCTCGAATGTCCCGCAAGCCCGACCCGCCGATCACGGTCCGCCCGCCCGGCCCGCCCGTCAAGGTCCGCCCGCTCGACCCGCCCGTTATGCCTGTGGTTCGCCCGCCTTGGGTGGGTCGCACTGGGGGGTGAAGACAAGGGCCCTGAATGAAGGGGGCCCCGTAAGGCCCCTTTGGGGCCCTCGCTGCGGAGCCGTCCTATTCAACCGCCGCAAGCTGGCAAAATCTGCAAGCTGGATTGCTGCGGGATGGGACGCTGGCTGCAGGTCTCCAGGCTTCTGCACAACGCACGTGAACATTGTGAAGAGCGAGGCCTACATCGGCATGGGCTGACGGCGCAGGGGTGCCGGCCGTAGCGCCAAGCCGCGCCACACACCGAAGGCCCTGCGTGCCGAAATCTGACCATGCGTCACTGAAGGGGAACTGGGACACACAAATAAATACACACAAATAAAATTATCCCCCATATTTTCCCATATTTCTGAGTCACGCTCGGCAAGGCACGTCTCCACCCGTGAGATGGTCGCAGCGCGCCACGCCACGCCGTGGGCCGCACCCGTGCGAGCTGAGGACCAGGGAGAACCAGGACGACGACGACGACGTCGAGGACGACGACGACGACGACGACGACGACGAACACCGCGGTCGGCGGCGCGCCCGCGGGGGAGGTGACGGGGGGCAGGTCTTAGGTGGGGGCTCGGAAGTCACCAGGGCTGCTGAGAAATTTTCTGAGCCTGCCCCGAAGACACAGAGCACTTCTCAGCAGGCCGGGGAAGCTCTGAGAAGCCCCGCCGCCCTCTGAGGAGGCCTTCTCCTTCTCACCTCCCCCCCCTTCGCTGGCCGCTGAAGGGAGGAAGGACGAGGAGGAGGCAGAAAAGGAGCCTTGGGGAGCCGGATGGTCGTCGCACCAGAAATCCTGCTGCAGCGACAGAGTATACAAAAGGTTACCAATCGTGGTGCCAACCCACGCCACGGAGAGCAAAGAGCAACCCCTGGCTCTCCTGCGCCAAGCGGCCAAAAAAATCATGGCCCGACCGCACGCGGAGGCCCCGCACTAGCCACACAGCAAGAATCTGCCGACTCGTATGACAACTTGCCGGCGCAAACGGAGACTGCGTCGAGGCCTCCGCTAGCCGAGGCGAGGAACGGTGCGCGAAACACTCGTCTCTGGACGAGGCTCTCGGGGCAGGAGAAGGAGTGTGGGTGATGACGGAGGAAAGCACAATAAAGACCATCAGTGAATGAGGTAAGGAAAAGAAGAAGTCGGCCCTGAGGCGCGCGCGCGCCCCCCTAAGAGCGTCCACACGAAAACTACAGGGTGTGAACTGCCTTTCTGACTGCTGCCGCGGACGGCAACTGTGCCGAGACATTCAGCATCTGGGGCCCAACACGATGCGCGAAGCGCTCTTCTCGGGACGGCGGTCTCACGGCAGCAAGAGAGGGCAGGGACCGACCTGAACAATGTGTTTCGTTTTCGTTTTGTTGCCGATTTCCCTAGTTTTGTCTCTGATCCGCCTTTGCTGCAAAACGAATTCGAACCCAAAACGACCCACGAAATTTTTAAAACACCGGTTAGGTCGACTACTGGAGTGGGGTGGAAGAGGACGGAGGGAGCCATCGAGAGGGCAACAACGAGAAAGGAAACGGACGTGCGCGAGCTTCGAGAGAAAACTTGCATGCTTGTTCTCCCCACCGGAGCTCAGAATGTGTTCAAAATGAATGTCCCCCAGGGCTCCCACACCATGGCTTTGCCAGGTCAAGCCTACGGCGTCAAGCTGCGTAGTTGGGCCCCTGGGCTGCAACAACAACAACTCCCGTCCGAAACTTCCTCACAATGTGCTCAGGAATCGCGCTCTCGGTCGGGACCTCCTTGCGCAATCGACAGAAGAGTCGCCTTCCCGCCGAAGACTCCCTCAAACATACTGTTATGTTGGTCCCATCCTACCCAAGGACCGCATCCCAGAAATGATTCCGAGCACCCGGAAAAGTGTCATAGAGTGTCGAAACAGTGTCGGACGAGTGTCTCCCAGGGGCCGACAGGTGAAAACCCTTGGGTTTCGGTACTTTTTTGGGTGCTCGAAGTTCTTCCTGGTGATCTAGGCTAAAGTAGGTTGGGACATCATAAACGTACTGAGAATCGCGCTCTCGCCGCTCAAGGGCCGTGGTCTGGCCCGAGGTTCCCCACAGCAGACCTGCCCCGCTCGCCCTGCCAAGCCCGCCCGCCCGACCCACCCGTCAGGCCCGCCCCGTCGTCTGCTTGGAAGCCCGCCCGCTCTGATTTGAGCCGGCCGCCCAACCCGCACGTCAGGAGGAGGAGGAGGAGGAGGAGGAGGAGGAGGAGGAGGAGGAGGAGATGGGGAGGAGGAGGAGGAGGAGGAGGAGGAGGACGAGGAGGAGGAGGAGGAGGAGGAGGAGGAGGAGGAGGAGGAGGAGGGGGAGGGGGAGGAGGAGGAGGAGGAGGAGGGGGAGGGGGAGGAGGAGGAGGAGGAGGAGGAGGAGGGGGAGGAGGAGGAGGAGGCGGAGGAGGAGGAGGACGAGGAGGAGGAGGAGGAGGAGGAGGGTGCGCTCGCTTGCTTAGAAGCCCGCCAGGCAGGTTTCATGCCCCGACCGCCTGGCCTGCCGGACACGGTGCGCTCTCTTGCTTGGAGGCCCGCCAACCAGCTTGAAGGTCCCGCCCGCCCAGCCCGCCCGTTCAGATCCGCCCGCCCGGTCCAGACCGCCCGTATGAGTGTCCTAACCGACGCTCGGTCGTGTCCACCCGCCCGAACTGCCCGTCAAAATCTGCCCGCCCGATCCGCCCGACGTACCTTGCCCGACTTCATCTGAACGCTGGCGTAAAAGAACTCCCTGACCAACAAAAACAAAAACGCGTGCATAGACGAAGAAGGATATTCAAACATTTAGGCCACATATGCTCAAAGACACGCGAACATATAAAACGGACCGCGTTTGAATTAGCATTGTCATTGAAGACCCTCTTGTGAAGAACAATGGTTGGTGATCCCCCCAGCTGAACCCATCGCGTTATCCAACTCAAGTGCATGACCCGGCTGTCATATGATGTTTACGTTCCCTCATACATCGTCAAAGCATCGCGCTCTCGTACGCAAGAGTATCGCTCTTCGGTGGCAGCCCCTCGTACTTTACTCGGGTATTGTCATGTAGCCTGTCAGAAATCGCGCTCTCGCGTGCAGCCATGGTCAATTTATTCACGGAGCTTTTCAACGACTCAGACATGCATACTCCAGATTTCGTAATAAAAGGGAGGGGGTCTGGACCCTCAAGGACAAGCCATTTCAGACCTCCCCCGTCCCCAGACCCCCCAGGCCCTCCAAGATAGCCTGGAAGAGAGACCCCCCCCGAAATGAGGCCCCCCTCCCTTTCTTACGAAATCCGGAGTACACTGTATTAAGAACTGTGGCCTCGCTGTGGACATCCTCCATGTGCTTCCATACCGCGCTCTCGCAAAGCACAAAGCCGCGCTCTCGCCCGGAACTTACTCGCCGCCATCACTCATGCTCCGCACGCCCGACCCGCCCGTGTGAGCCCGCCCACGAGCCCTGCCCGCTAGTGAGTACCTACCAGACCACCCCAACCCAACCCGAAGACCCGAATTTCGGGTTGGGGGGGTAAGGGTTCCACTCGTGTTTTTTTCGATGTTTCCCGACCCCCCCCCCCACTGGAAATCGAGGGTAAATCTGAGCCTTCGGGTTGGGTTGGGGTGGTTTGGTGGGTGGTGAGCTAGGGTCCGCCCGCCCATTAGCGCCAATTCAGGCACAGGAAGAGGCAGCG
This sequence comes from Prorocentrum cordatum, assembly GCA_963575745.1. Lineage (NCBI taxonomy): Eukaryota > Dinophyceae > Prorocentrales > Prorocentraceae > Prorocentrum > Prorocentrum cordatum. The sequence goes on from CAUYUJ010015410.1 coordinate 79,718, forward strand.
TCCGAGAAGTGTTGCGCGTTCTGTCAAGAAACGGTTTAAGAGAATCCTGTTTCAACAGATCACCCCTTGAGCTTTCTACAGATTCGTGTCGGCCTGGCGGGCGGAGGGACTCGGGTTCCTAAGCGGGGCGCGCCCCCCCTCCCCCCCCCTCTGAAACTCTCGCAAACATTAAAGCTCTCGCTTGGATTGGTTTCAAACGCGCACGGTTTCCGGAGCGGCTTCCGGCGGTGTCCTATAGATTTCTTGAGATGTACTCGGAGTCCGTCCAATCTCCCTTGCATTTCCTAATGCGCCGAGCGGAAACACTTCTTGGTGTCGCCTGGAACATCCTCGCCCGCGTGCTGATAGCAACTCAAATTGCGGCAGATGTCTGTCCGGTTTCCGAAGAATGCCGCGTTTCCATTGGATTCATCTTGCGCTTCTTCGCGGCCTTGCCTCAGAGAATCTTCACTGTTACGTCGGGCGTCCTGGAAGAAATATGAATCCGTGGCAGCTGCGCTGCGTCCCTGGACGGACTCGGCAAGATCCCCGAGTGCTCCACGCAAACAACCGCGCGCGCTATCGTCGCATCCGTATCCACTCCGGCTCCAACGGCGCTAGCGCCACTCAGGGTCGACTTGAAACAAAGGAGTACTCGTGCAAACAAAATTTCCAGCTTGAGCCACACTGTCTAAGGAATCCATATCCTGGTTTCATATTCCCAGGAAAAGGTACAAGAATCGGAAGCAGAAACCTTCCCCTGTCAGTTGAGGCGCGCTCGTTCGACCCACCCATCAAGGCCCGCCCGCCCGACCCCGACTCGCCCGCTTTGACATTCAGCCTGCCCACACCCGCCCAGTGGGTTCCGCTCATTCGCTTGCCTGGAAGCCCGCCCGCCCACTTCAGTGCCCGCCAGCCCGCCACTCACGACCCCAAGAAAGGCCATCAGCATCCCCGAGGGACGATTTGTCAGGCCCCGACGGGGCGAGGCTCTGTGATATCGCAACCATTATTGACCGATGTCTTCCAAAAGAGCAGGGTGCCCCAAAGGCCTCTTGGAGGGGCCCAAAGAGAGCCCCCAAAGACATCCAGAACGGCCCTAACAGCGCCCGACGATGGCACCAAGCCTTCAAAGAGGCAGCAATATCGAAAACATGCGCACCGACCTTCATAGTTGGCTCTTGCTCATGGGTCCGGCCACAGGCTCATCCCGAGCTTCGACCTGACGGCCGCCTCCTCTGCTCTGTTCCACTGCATGCTCCCTGCGTCTCCCTGACCAAGGCTGACCGCCTGGGCACCGTTGCTGGAGGGGCCGACGGGAATACGCGGAGCGTCAGAGGATCAGCTTGGAGCAGCGAGTTTGGGTGACCCTAAAGGGGGTCCAGCTGAAAGGGGGTGGTGCAAAAAATTTGGGGCAATTGTATTGCCAATGTATTGCGCCGGAGAATTGTATTGCATTGTATTGCAAGTAATGCGTTGCACGCGAACGTCCAGCAAGATACTTGCGCCCTGGAATGTACTGCGCGCCCCAAATGTCCTGCAACCCCACAAATCGATTGCACCAAATTTATAGGACGCCCCCCCTTTGTCACTGGACCCCCTTGTGGGTCAACCCGAAGCGAAGCCATCCAGTTCGACACCAGCACAGGCCGAACCCATTCTGCAAGCTGGAACCGGAGCTGCGGGGTTGGCCGCTGGAGCCTCGGACGGCGACGCTGGGTGTTGCACTGCCAGCGCCGAGCCACGTTGCCACAACCGCGAGGAAGAGGCACGGGCGGGAGTGGCAGGAACAGCAGGAACACGTGCAACGAAAAAACACAGGTGATGATCACCCCCCCCCGGGCAGTGCTACTTACAAGACTCGAGGCCTGGCGCACAGCACAGATGGACATGAACAAGAGTGTGGCCCATCGTAGACGCGCACGGGCCGACGGCGCAGTCGTGCCAAACGGCGCCATACAGCGAAGGCCCTGCGTGCCCAAGCCTGGCCGTGCCTCCCGCTCGGCAGGCTATGCCTCAATTGCGCAGGATAGTCGGCCGCCGCGCCAAGCCGCGCCACTGACCACATGCCTGCGAGACGATGAGAGGAGGGAAGGACGAGAAGGAAGCGGAAAGGGAGTAAGAAGCGCTTCCCAATCCTGCTTCCTGCTGGAACAACAGGTGGTAACATTTGCAATGCGTGCCGAAACTTATCCGACGTCAGGCCAAACGGCGAAACGGACAGCAACCCATGGTTTCATCTCAGAGCTCACTGGCTCTCCTGCGCAAGCGGCCAACACTTCTTAGCCCTACCGCACGTGGAGCCCCCGCACTTGCCACAAGACAGGAAGCTGCCGACTCGTATAACCGCTTGCCGGCGCAAACGGTGACTGCGTCGAGGCCTCCACTAGGTGGGGCGCGAAACGGAGCGCGAAGTGCTTCTCTCAGGGCAACAAGCTAAGGGTGGGAGAGGGGGGAGGAGGAGGAGGATGAGGAGGAGGAGGAGGAGGAGCAGGAGGAGGAAGAGGAGCAGTATTATGATCATTATTTCCCCATCGCAGACTTACGATGGGGGATTCTAGTGATTCCCCATATCCTAAGATGGGGTTCGTGTTATTCCTTAGACGCCTCGGACCTCACTCCTCCTCCTCCTCTTCCTCCCCTCCTGCCTCTCTTCCCCATCATACTCAGAGTATGAACTCCTCATGTTAGGTTCTGAAATGTCATGGTATGCTATGCTATGTAATGGTTTGAGCTCTGCTATGGTATGTAAGGTTATATTGTGTGATGCTCTGGTCTGGTCTGGTCTGGTATGATATGTTATGTTATGCCATAGTATGTTATATTATGCTATGATGTGTTGTGGTATGTCTCAGGCGGTCTGCTGGTTTTCGCACCCCTAGGGGGGGCCGCCAGGGGGGCCTCCGTTCGCGCCAGAATGGCGAGGATGCCTCGAGCGGTTTGCCTGCTTCCTGGCCCAACATCCTTCGCTTTCGGAGCCGATTTGGAGGATGTCTCGAGCGAGGCGTTCATGTTCGCCCTCAAGGGGGGCCAGGCTTTGAAGATGTGTCGATCGGCTTGCCTGTTTTAAGCGGGGGCCGCCAGGGATATCTCACGGCCTCCGTTCGCGCCAAAATGGCTGGAATGTCTCAAGCGGTTTGCCTGCTTCCTGGCCCAACATCTTCCGCTTTCGGAGCCGATTTGGCGGATGTCTCGAGCGAGGCGTTCATGTTCGCCCTCAAGGGGTCAGGTTTTGAAGATGTCTCGATCGGCTTGCCTGTTTTAAGCGGGGGCCGCCAGGGATATCTCACGGCATCCGTTCGCGCCAAAATGGCTGGGATGTCTCGAGCGGTTTGGCGATCTGCATGCCCAACAACCTCCGTTTTCGGAGCAGTTTTGGAGGAGGGTTTTGTGTACTTCAGGAACAACCGATCGTAGGTTAGAACCTGGATATACGTCAAGATACCAAGATAATCGTAACTGTAACTTTCCAAGACATCAGAATATCTCGAAGATCAGGATGTGGAAATACAAGCACAGCAACATAATCCCAGCAAACATAACATCAAGATCAGATCAAGATCCGTTCGACATTTGCATTCATAGCACAACTCTTTAGCAAGAAAAATATCTCACGGTAAGAGTCGGCCCCTGGCGTATGATCTCTCAGGTCGTCGCATACCTTTGGCGGTCGCCACATAGTACATCCCCATTCGGACTGGCATCACCATGAGTTCTGACCTGCGTTCTGCCACTCGATGTGCACCGTACGTAATCCACCCCGAACATGACGTAACTCTCGGTTGAGACGTCCACCAGCTCAAGGGTACGGTGTAGAACTCAGACAACTGCGTCCTGAAATCCGCGAAGGCGGCACACTCCGTCACGCAGTGACGCACAGACGGCCAGAAGGCCTCACCACAGCACGGGCAATACGGATCACAAGTAAAATCATGATTTCCTCCTCGCGTATGAGAGCTGGCCGCACCACACATGTATATCATCACTTTTTGCCACTCGCAAGGTGCGAGTGAGCCCCGAAACTTCTTCCACGCTTTGCCCGAGAGGGCCTCCACATCGACATCCTCCATACCAGGGAAATCTCGTCGTGCTGCCGTCGCCTTTGTCAAAGCTTTGAGCCGACATATAGCACGTAGAACATGAAATGCTCGCTCTCCTTCAGTGGTCCAAAACCCACGACGGTTCTGGAAGATACGCTTCACTCTCGGATCATCTTCCTCCTCCGACATCTGAAATCTGATCCCCCTCTCGGCATCGTACTGCACGTACTCCAAGCCTACGGCCTCGAAGAAGTTCTGCAGGTTGTGCTCGACCCAGGGATTGAAATCGATCTCCCAATCAGTAAGACGACGAGCCGCCGTCAAGACATTCGAAAAAACAGGATGGTACTGAATATGCAGGGCCCAGAACCGCCCTCGGCACCACCATACACACCTCGTACGTAACACTGAACTCATAAGCTTCGCCGCCACATCAGCAGGTGGCAGCATGAACACAGGACAGCACCAGAGCCATCTCGGTACAACATATGCACCTGCAGCACGTAGTCGGGTCCTCGAGCTTCCTGGGAGCTGTCGCAACGCGGCGATAGCTGCGTAAACCTTCCTCCAACCTCCCGCTGGGGTGACGGGGGCCGTGGGATCATCTGGCACCGCTTCGACTCCAATATGCTCGATACGGCGAAACTCTCCACGATGCCACTCTTGTCGCTTACCTTTATTCTCCACGGCCCCCGTCTCCAGGTCGAAGCGGTCAGTCGTGTCGATGTCGTTGCGTAACTGTTGATCCGATGCACACACCAGCGAACGATCGTCCATGAACAAAAACTGCTCACCCTCGACCTCCCACGGGGCTAGGACGGAGCAGAGTACTTTGGGCGCACAGGAGTCTCCCTGCGCCAGCCCTCGCGAGGGCCATACTTCTTCCTTGGCCAGAGCGCCGGCCACTTGGCATCTCCTCGGCCCCGTCCACGCAGCAAAAGACACCGCCACCAGATCTGACGGTACACCAGCGGCATGAAGCGAAGCAATCCCCACTTCGTGGGGCACCTGGTCGTAACACTTGCTGAGGTCACGCTCCATGCCCGCCTGGGCAGTGACGCACGCCTTCAACCAACTGCACACAGCTTGGCACACTGATGACTCCGTCTTGCAGGCGTACTGGGCAGCCTGCGGGGACGGGAAAGCTTCTTCACATGCTGTCAACCAGCTTCTCAATAGTACACTCGCCACCCCAATCGGTCGGGATGCTCCGCACTTCTTCGGAATACCCACAACTCTCCAAGAAAAAAGTAGCCTCTGCAAGTTCACCACATCCTCGGGCCTCTCCTCCACGGGGACGGTCTTGAACAAGCCATTGGCGCCCAGGAACTTCGTCGTGTCCAGCCAGAGGTCGTACAAATCCTGCACTAGGAACTCGAAAGTCACGGCCATCATCTTCAGCTCTCGTGCTGTCCAGCCGTCATAGCCGGCGCTTCCTTTCCCTCGAGCGATGGCTCGCAGGAACTGCTCCCAACTCGGACTCCAGCCCGCCTGGGCCTTGCTCCGAGGGAGGGGGCGACGCATCCGCCGAGCATGCTCCACCCACGATGTCGAACATGCCTCGCCGTTGAAGTCCTCGGGGCGCCAGATCTTCCGCCACTCCTCGGACATGTCGTCAGCTGTGAAGGCGGGGCAGTCCGTCGGGTCGTGCATGACCGAACTCGCTGCCCTCCACCACTCAGGGTCGATAACTTCTTTGGCAAAAATCTGCTTCCAAGAGGAACTGTCCTCCGCCCTCAGGCGTCGCTCCATCTTTGCAATCGCCTCGGATACTCGGTCATGTGCACGGCCCAAGCTCGGTAGGCCAGCACATCCATTATCAATAACATGCCGCAGGCACAACTCAATGAAAACGACGAGCTGGTGGCCCTCCAACTTCGTGTTCGGTGGGTTCCTTCTCAACTGCTCAGCAACGCTACGGCCCAACTTCTTCAGTCTTGACAAGATGATGGGCTCGTTCGGCCTGCGCTTCGGCGTCGATGCAACAGGCCTTTCTTCTGGGATCGATCCTTTGGGTCTCTCGGCACTCCCACTACGTATGAGTATGCCCGACTCGACCCCCAGCTCCATCACACGGTTGGCCCGTGCATGCCAGCGTGCCCATCTCTGCGTCATCGTGTGCGTCCCCCCCAGCATAGGTAAGGTCTGGTCCACGTCTGACCGCAGTGCTTCAACATCCTGAGGTAACACCAGAGTACTCTGATCCAGCTCAAAAATCGATGTCCGCTTCAGTCTCGTCGTAGGTCCCGCCATCGCACTCCAGGATGTCGTACACAGAACCAGGCCATGATACGGGATACCTTGCACAAAGACCGTAGAAGTATGCTGAACGGCAGCACCCGAGGCACAGACTCTGGTCGGAAACGTCCCTGCCAGCGTTGTCGGCGCCGTCATCTGGCATACAGTCGCATGAATCGGTACACACTGTTGATAAGATTGCCTCCAGTTCAAATCTCCAAGAATGATCCAGGGCTTTCCTGCAGCGATAACTTTAGTCCAGTCGAAAACTTCATCCATCCATTCAGTGCTTGGGACCGAGGCAGGTCCATATGCGGATACAATCGTACCAAAAGCTCCACGTACGCCCATGTACCTGTGGCTCTCCGATCGAAAAACTTTGACTCCACCAACTCGGGGCCGCCAAAATAGAGCGGCCCCCCCTTGCATAGTTACTGACTTCGCATTCTTCCCAGGCGGTACACCAACAGCACATCTCCAACCCAGTCTCTGAGCCGTGGCCGATACCCACCGTGGTTTCTCCGTCTGTAGGCGTACCTCCTGCAGGGCAAGGAAGTCCACCTCTCTCAGGTCGTCGTGCGTGAGCAGCTCCTCCAGCCTGGCGGCATTCAGAGCTGTGACGTTGATCGTGGCCAGACGCATCTGGCCGCTTCTTGACGGTGCCTCCCCCCCCCCGCGCAGCGGGTCGCGAGGGTCGGGGCACCCTCAGCACGATGGTCCCGAGGCAGACGCTGACGCCGAGGCCGACGCCGTCCGCGCAGCAACCTTCTTCCTCCAGGCCTTCTTCCCACGCTCACGCTTCTGGATCAGGTAGCGCTCGCGCTCGGGGCCGTTCTTCAGCCTCCTCTTGTCCAGCTTCTGGTTCTGGATCCGCTTCCTCTCCTTGTGCTCGGGCCTCTTGGAGTACTCGGCCCAATACTTCTTCCTCTTTTCACGCTTGTCGGGTCCGAAGTTGGCCTTCTTCTTCTGGATGCGCTTCTGCTCCACCTCAAAGTAGTGCCGCATACGTGCTACCCCGACCGTACTCGTCAAGAACTGCTTCCGCGTAACTTTGTTATGTCTTCCACTGCATATGTTCCACGGCGCCTGTCCGAGCGCCCTCTGGATACCACACCTCGTGCACTTGTAGGCCGTGAAGTTCTTCGTGGCGTTCGGGATCGTCAACACCGTACGAGGATCATATTCACACACGGCCTCTTGAATACTAATAGGTAGCTTCGCCTTCCACAACAGATGCTTGGCAAACCCACGCTGACGTACGTTCTCACGAATCTTGGCGGAGTTCGCGAGAAACTGGGAGATATGCGAGTGCACAATCTTCCCGATCTTGGGCGCCGGCTTGCCCTGGCACTTCCTCCAGTGCCTGTCCGCCTGCACGCTGAGCAAGGAGTTGTACTTGCGCTTCCCCAACCACACTTTGTCGGATGTGTCGGGCGTCCAACCACACTTGTCACACTTGTAATGCTCACCAGTTTGCCAAGACCAAAACTGCTTAAATGCCTCATCATCGTCTCCTGCAGCTTCCTCCGCCAAGGCCTCGGCCCCGCCAGATTCCAAGCCCAAGAGACTGCGCATCTCATCTGCACGTTCATCCAGTCCAAGGATACTCGCAATAGCCCCTGAGTGCGCTGTCGGTGTACTGCGCAGCCCAAGAAGAGATAACATATCAGCATCATCACCGTCATCCTCGCCACTGCCCTGTAGGCCATGCTGGGGGTACGGGAAAGCTTGATCACGCCACAGCCGCAACGTGTTCTGGTACTCGGGCAAGTCCTGGATGTCCGCTCGAGGCTCCAGCCACTGGTAGTGCTGGTCCTCCAAGGTCAACCAGATCTCCTTCTTCTTTGTCTTAGAATTCGGCTCTCGTCCGTACAATATCCATTTGCCATTCGCATCTTTCGCCCAGATATAAATATCAGTCTTCGCCTCATGCGCCAGCAGTCTCACAGCCAAGGCACCCGCTGGGTTCCCTGTCGTGCCGTGGTACTCTGCCTGCAGCTTCGTCGTCCCAAACACCTTCTTCAGCCCAGCCCTTTGCACCAACATGCGCAGGTGGCCCTGGATCGGACCCTTCGGCTCGAAGGCGTTGATGGGCGGCACCCGCCCGCTCGGAGAAACATGATGCAAGCCGCGGCCTGCTGCAATATAAAAGCAATCTCCATCACCAGCACATTGAACAACTTTGAACCACTTGGAAAATGGCGTCACATGTTTGCCCACTGCTTTGCCGTCTTCCCCTCGTTGGAGCTTCGCCTTGGATTCGACCTTGGTCTCCTCGGCATCGCTCTTGATGTCATCCTTCGTCGGCGTCACTGTTGATGCTCCAGCTGGTGGCGAGGCTGTCGACCCTGCCGATGATGCGGCCGTCGATGCTGCCTGGTTCGCTGTCTCATCATCGATGTTCTGGATCCTTGGCTTTGCCGCGCCCCACGCACTCCTGGTCGTGGATGCAGGACCCTCCTTCGGCTTCTGTCGTACTTGTGTCTGCGGCCTCACAGCCTTCGTCACCAGCACTCCACTCTTGAAAGCAAAACTCGTCGCCACCACACCTTGAGGCGGCTCCGCAAAGAAAAGCCACGCTCGTGGCCCAGCTCTGGTCGGCTCCTGGACTCGCAGGAACCCCCTCTCCGTCGCCCAGTCCGCCACATGCTGCGGTGTAGTCCAGGTCGGGAGCGCGTGCTTGACATAATACTTCGTGAGCTCGAGCATACCAGGAGCACTGATCTGGGTCACCGCGCCGAGTTTGGCCCGACCGTACGGGCGATACACCAGAAGATTCCGCTGCTCTTTCAGTAACCCACAAACTCTCTTGAGATATTCCTTCGCCGACTCTTCCTCCTTCTGTGTAAACCACTTTGGCGTCGTCGTCGAAGCTTGCTTCATAATAAAACACCCCAGCGGTGGCATGACTTCACTCATCTTCGTCTCGAAGCTCTTGGGGACCGTGACCACACATGTCGTCTCAGCCTCATAAGCTATGGCACCCCTCGTACGTACAATCTGCGCTGCGACCGTCTCCCCAAGCACCACCGTTGGCATGGCCTGAGGCTGATTATAGATCTGATGGTAAAGCGACTCGTCCGTCATCTCCTGCACCACCGTGATACGAAAACTCACGAGGGACAGCTTCTCATGCGGCACGACCTCGTCGTCCTTGATACCCTCGTCCAAGCCCGCCCTCCGCGGGGCACGCTCTCCGTGGTAGACGATGCGGGCCTTCATCTTCTTGGGACCTTTCGGCCCATGGAGGAGTACGTAATCTTCACCTGACGCGTCCAGGACCACATGCGTGATGTCCGTCCTGTTGCCGTATGCTCGCCTGACCTGCTCCGCCGCCGTGAACTCCGCCTCCGTCACGGAGAAGAGGATCAGGGGGTCGGTGTGCATCTCCAACTTGGTGCGGGCCTGGCCCGCGGCTACCAGGGCCGCAGTCCCCCAGGGCTCCGCCACCAGTCGCTCCGTCGTCGCCGTAGTCGGCGTCGTAGTCGTCGTCGCCTCCTCCAGCGGGCTGTCCGTCTTCGTCCCGCTGAAGGTGGTGATGAGCTCCTTGAGCTTGGTGCAGACCACCGTCGTGGTGATGGCCTGCCTCTGGGCGCCCGTGGCGGAGTCCACATACCCGATGAGACTCCGCAGGCGCTCGATGATCTGGATGTCCGTAAACTTCACCTTCTTTTTTCTGGGCTTAGCTTTCGCCTGCGCTGTCGTCGGAGGCGGCTCAGCACGTGCCACGGGTTCCTGTGGCAGCCCAATGTGATGCTGGATCGCGCTCACGGCCTTCACCAACCCCTGGAGGACCGCGGCCTGATCTGATCGGCGTGTCGTCTTCTTGGCGCCCCCTCTGCCGCCTCCCCCCACGAGAGGGTCGTCGGCTGGGGCCACACTCCTCAGTGGGCATTCACCTGCAAAGCTTGCGCAGGTCGCCGCTGAACTCGAAGTATGGCTACGTTCGTCATACATCATCCTCTCCAGGACCCCTGAGGACGAGCAATCTTCATGAAAATCACAAAATTGGCAAACTTGGTGGTGTACATGATCTCGACGATCTGAAACTTGGTGGTGTACATGATCTTGACGATCATCATCCTGTCGATCTTCGGCGCTGCCCTTGTCCCCAGGATCGCACTCCACATCGCAGGGCTCCCAGATGAGGTACGCAGGTACCTCCCCCTTGAAGTTCGTGACCTCGTCACCGCCCACGCAGCCAGCGATCAGAGGCGCCGCCCTCGCAGCACGCATCCGCCGCCTTCGCCACAGCGCCCCGCCGAAGTGGAACGCCATGCCCGCCAACGCCATGACCACAAGGTAGTCTGGGGGCTGCTGCTCGTTGGCGCAGTTTTGGAGGATGTCTCGAGCGAGGCGTTCATGCTCGCCCTCAAGTGGGGCCAGATTGTGAGGATGTCTCGATCGGTTTGCCTTTTTTGGTGGCCAGGCTCGTGGGTACGGATCCTGCCCAGGATGCCACATGAGGCTCCAGGAGGCTCCAGGAGGCCCCAGGAGGCAACAGGAGGTCCCAGGAGGCCCTAGGAAACCACAGGAAGACTCAAGAGGCCACATGATGCCCCAAGAGGCTCCAGGATGCCCCAGGGAGCTCCAGAAGGCAGCAAAAGGCTCCAGGATGCTCCAGGAGGCCACAGGAAGCCCCAAGAGGCTCCAGGAGGCCACAGGAAGCGTCAGGAGGCTCCAGGAGGCCCCGGAAGACACCAGGCGGCCCCAGGAGCAGGAGGCCTCAGGTCGCAGGAGTGGCTCCAATCTCATGTGTTGTACGTATGCTTTTATAGATTGTGCTGCAACACCACGAATCCTTTGTGGTTTATGTCTGTGTCTATAGCTTGTCCTTCTCATGTTTATACAATCCTACGTGTTTGCGTATGTTCCTATTGATTGGGCCTCCCCTGGGGCATGAGTCCTTGATGATTCACGCGGGATCCTATAGATTGCCCGTCTCCTGCGGCTCCAATCTGCAATGATTATATGCACATCTGTTCCTATACATTGAGCCTCTCCTGAGGCACGAATCCCTCCCAGGAGGCCCCAGGAGGCTCCAGGAGGCTCCAGGAGGCTCCAGGAGGCCACACGAGGTCCCAGGAGGCATCAGAAGGTCACAGGAAGCCCCAAGAGGCCCCAGGAGGCCCCAAGAGGCTCCAGGAAGGAAGCACGAGGAGGCCCCAGGAGGTTTCAGGAGGCCCCAGGGGGCCCCGAGCTCATGCGCACAAACTCACTCGCGCTACTGAGACTCCATCCCAATATATGAATACGCAAACCCGTCTATATTCAAATTCTCTTGCGCCTGACACTCACCGCGGACAGGTCTATGCACATAGATGCACATACGGAGAGCTCCACGCAGTGAGTAATTACTTAAACGCCTCCTACTCCTTGCTCTCCTCCTCTTCTCCTCCTCCCCTCCTTTCCTCGTCTCCCCTACTGAAGGCACCAGGAGCAGGAGGCCTCAAAAGGCCACAGGAGTGGCTTCAGTCCCATGTGTTGTACGTATGCTCTTATAGATGGAAGCCCCCGTGGAGCACGAATACTGTTTGAGTTTTACGTATGTGTCAATATATTGTCCTTTCCTTGTGTATCCAATCCAGCGTGCTTTCTTATGTTCTTACTGATTGGGCCTCCCCTGGGGCACGAATCCTTGGTGTTTTACGAATGTTCCTATCTATTGCCCTTCTTTTGCGGTTCCAATATGCCGTGCTTTGTGCAAGTCTGCTCGTATAGATTGGGCCTCTGCTGGGGCACGAATCGTCCCCAGGAGGCCCCAGGAAACCCCAAGGAGGCTCCAGGAGGCCCCAGGAGGCCACACGAGGCGCCATGAGGCTCCAAGAGCTCCAGGAGGCCCCAAGAAGCCCCTGGAGGTTTCAGGAGGCCCCAGGACGCCCCAGGCTCATGCGCAGAGACGTGCTCGCACTACTGAGACTCATTCGCACTCCAACTCGTTCACAGTTAGAGTCATCCCCAGACCATCAACACAATGTCAGCTTGTGGTTAACACATGTGGGAAGCGCTTGTTAAAACAAATCCGCCGACCAGGTCGGCGTGTGTGAGGGGCTTGTCCGTCCAAGTCGTCATCTCCGTCATTCGTTGGTCGTCGCCTCTGTCGTCCCCTTTCCCTGCCCTCGTCGACGCTCCCCCCTTTCGCGCGCCAACCAAAGCGAAGTTGAGCAACGTCGTAATTGATTGAGTCGAATGGAGGCCCCTTCCCTTCGATCCCTCCCTCCAGGGGGGGGGGTCCCTGGGGGGGCTCCCGGGGTGGGTCCGGGGGGGGGGTCCCCGGGGGGGGGGTCCCAGAAGGGGAGGGGTCAGATACGACGCCCCCCCAGGGAGCCCCAAAAAACTTTCAGACGGGCGGCCAAGAGTGCCCCAAGAGGGCCCAAAGACAGTCCAAGAGAACCCCGGATCGCTGAACGATCTGTCCAAGACGCCTTGACGGCCTCCAGACAGCCCAACAGGCCTGCAAAGCGCCCCAAGAGGCCTCCAAGAGCTTTCCCACGAGAGCCCCAAGAGGCAACATTCATGGAATGGATGTCTCATGCGTTTTGACAGATTTTGGCGTTCTTGCCTCTTCCGCTTCCCGACGCGCCCAAGATCGCCCCGAGACGGCCCAAGAGGCCCCCAAGAGGGTCCGCGAGCGGCCGAAGAGGGCTCCAAGACGGCCCAAGACGCCTCCAAAACGGCCCAAGAGGCCCCCAATATTGCCCCAAGACAGCCCAGGAGAGCCCCAAACTGCCCAGGAGGCCACCAAGAGTGCCTCGAGACGGCGTAAGAGGAGCCCTGGACGGCCCAACACGGCCTCAAGAGAACCCCGGGCTGTCCCAAGAAAGCCTCTGTCCTCCTCCTTTTCCTCCTCCTCCTCCCCCTCCTCCTCCCCCCCCTCTGCTCCCGCTCCTCCTGCTCTCCTGTGGCTCCTTCTCCTCCTCGTGCTTCTCCTCCACATCCTTCTCCCCCCTCCTCCTCCCTCATCCACCTCCTCCTCCCTTCCTCCACCTCCTGCCCCCCCTCGTTTTCATCTTCGTCGTTCTCAGGGTCGTCGACATCGGCCATAAGGCCTTCGCAATAGCTCCCCTGCTCGGGCGAATCGCGGGGCGGCACCCGCCAGATTGAAAATCAACGGAGCAGCCGGTGATTAGCGACGACGCCCCCGCCCGCCAACGAGGGGCAAAAGGGGGGGTGTTTGGAGGCAAGGGCGAACCAGGGCACCCCTCTTTCTGTCGAGCCGATGCGGGCCTGCGGGCAAGGCGGGCTGGGCGAAAGCCGGGCGCAGCAAAGGGGGGATTTGCCAAGCAGCTCACGTCGCCGATTTTCCAAGCGCCTCCTGGCGCCGAAAACGGCCATGCGTCGAGGACTGGCCCTTCGGCGGGGCGACCGAAACCAACTGCGCGCAGCAGGCTTTGCACCCCCCCCCTTTCCTTCCCCAGCCTCTCGTCCGACCCGAGCGAGGCGGGTAGTCCTCCTCCCCCCCCTCTGTCGCCGTCGTCGCCGCCGTCCCCCGCCGTGCCTGCGCCCGTTTCCAGCGGCCGCTCTCTTCGTCGACGGCGACGGCGACGACGACGGGACGAGCGGCGGACGGCAGACGGCGACGGCGGCGACGACGACGACGACGCACTGCGAATGCCGTATGGTGGGGGGGGTGCTGCGCAGGCCCGCTGTAGTCGACGACGACGACGAAAAAGAAGACGACGACGATAAGGACGACGAAGAAGAATAAGAAGCAGAAGACGACGATGACGACGAAGACGACGACGGCGGCGGCGGCGACGATGACGACGCCGACGACGACGCCTGAGAGGGGGAACGACAATTCGCCTCGGATGTGTACGATCCTTATTAAACTTCTATGCGAAAGGCATTCGTTTTGAGGCTGTGATGCAGGGGGTACACGATGCCCTCGGCGGCGCCAGCGACGACCCCCTGGCGCGCGTGATTGTAAACAAAGTTTCGCGCCCCGCGGGGTCTATTCATCAGCCCGCGGGGGGGGCTTTTCGTTAAGCACAAGCTGACATGACTCAAGCCCGTTTAGATTCGAAAACCCTTCCGCCTAGGCACGCACGGCGGACAGGTCCATGCTAATAGATGTAACTATAGGGAAACTCCCCGCAGTGAGTGATTGTTGACTACAACCACGCGTGTGCTACGCGCGCACTGAGGTTCTAGTTCAATCCCGGGCGCTGTGATGAACGCAGGTGAAGCAGTCCTTGGCCTTCCCTTGTCCTCGCCTCTCCTCCCTGCCCGAATCGTCCCGAACGCCCGCCTATGGCTCGATTCATGGCCCTCAAAAAAAAACAGAGAGAGAGGACTGGAGGGGGGGGGGGGGGGGGGGGGGAGGGAGGAGGGAGGCATCGAGGATCCCGGGGGATCGAAGTTCTGGAGGAGGCTTCTTGGGGGCTCTTTGGGAAGCCTCTTGCGCATCTTGGGGGGCCTCTTTGGGGCCCGCCGTGGGCCTCGTGGCTGGGGGTCTCTCGCCTCGCTGGGCCTGTGGAGGCCTCCTGGGGGCTTCTTTGGGGGGCCCTGTTGGCGGCCTCACGGGTCCTCTTGGGGCGGATGGCTTGAGGGGTCAACTGTCCATGCCCCCCCCTCGTGGGGCTCTCTTAAGAGGACAGAAAATCCACCCCCATAATTATCACCCCGGCACGCGGAGCCGCACCCGCAAAGGCATCAAACAGGGCAAGGCCATTTAGGAAACGCCCAGGGCCGTCTAGTCAACGCCAAGGATCGGCTACGGGTGGTTTTTCTTCCTTTGACTCTTGGGGCTCTGTTGAATCGTCTTGGTAGCTTCTGAGGCCGCCCTTGGGCCCTCTTGGGCTATCCATGGGCCTCCTTGGGTGCCAATAGGGCCATCTTGGGGGCCCATGGGGTCGGCCTGGACGGAGTGAAGGCCGAAAAACGAATACGCTGAACATACTTGTTTCCCGCAGGGACCGGAACCATTGTTGCCAATCGGGGCCCTCTTTGGGGCCCTCTTGGCTTGGGGCCCTCTAGTGCGAGAGCGATCTTTAGGGCTTCTTGGACCGTCTGAAACGCCTCGTGGGGCTGACTGTCTGAGACCCCTATCTAGGCCCTCTTGAATTGAATGGACGACCGTCCGACCGCTTTCAGAGCGAGCTTGGGCTCCTCGAGAGCGGGCTATGATGCCCCCGAACACCTGTGGGGCAAAACTGGGCCACCAGGGGGGAATGGCGGAGAATGTCAAGCGTGTGCTGGCCCTGGGCTCGGGGACTAGGACGCTGGTGTCTATATCAGTTCTTGTGATATATGTGTATATGCACATGTGTGTACACGTGCGCATTTATATGTAGATCCATACGATAAGGAGCACGTCGGCCCTGAGCCGAAGTGCGCACTGAACGTGCGGCTGCCAGCGTCGAAGCTGACGGCGTCGAGACCTCGGGTACGTAGCTGGGGCGCAGCGCGATGCGCGCAGCGCTCTCCCGGGGACGGCGCTCTCAGGGCAACAAGAGAGGGGTGGGAGAGGAAGGATGAAAGTACCGAGATGGCAGGAATGAGATGAGGAAAGAGGGAATCGGCCCTGAGGCGCGCGCCTGCAGGAGCTTTTAAACCGAAGCTCGGCACTGAAGAAACTGCCTCATCGACCGTTACTACAAGGCCGTGCCTTCGAACAAATAAAGAGATCAGCGGTGAGGAGAGGGCTCTCCAGGAAGGTCAAGCACTGAAGCGTGTAGAGCGCACCGAGTGTGGAGATCGCAGTAGCTGCTGGCGCCAACGGTGACTGTGTCAACCTACGCTGGACAGTACGCAAGAGAGAGGCGCGGCGGAGCCCCCCAGGGCAGCAAGAGAGGCGTGGGAGAGGGAGAAGGAGGAGGAGGAGGAGGAGGAGGAGGAGGAGGAGGTTGAGGAGGAGGTTGAGGAGGAGGAGGAGGAGGAGGAGGATGAGGAGCGGCACGAGCCTCAGGGAAAGATGGGGAGGAAGCCAACTCAGAGCCACGCGCCCTCATGAAGCCGCACGCCGATCCCAAATTGCTGAGATTACGCCGCGCATGAGCGCGCCTGGAGGAGCAAACGGTGAAGCAGAAACTGCTGATCGCCCGCGCGGACTTCCTGCACTGGCGCTGGACCCCCCTCGTGGGCCAGGAGGGCCCAGCGCAGATCCAAGAAATCCACGCGGACCTCCGACAAACTGTGCTGTCGGCTCCCTCGGTTAAAATATTTTTTGTCGAAGAAAAACAACAACTGCATGAACGTAACATGTCGGAACTCCGCGCTGATTTCTTGGATGGGTGCTCGGCCCCCTCGACGAGCGACGCCTGTGGCGCCCGGCGCGCCAGCAACAGGGGGGCCCAATGCCGATCAGAGAAACATCCGCGCGGAGCTCTGAAAGTTTTTTATCATCATGCCGTTTAGCGGGCTTGCTTTCCACCGCCACCACCTGAAGTGGGAGGGGGAGGGTGTCCTCCTCCTCCCCCTCCTCTTCTTCCTCCTCCTTCTCGTCCTCCACCTCCTTCCCCCCAATTTGTGATGGTGGTGGTGGAAAGTAGGCCCATCACCGTTTTCTCTTCTTTGATGCGCCTTCGATCCTCACCCGCCCACGCTGTAGCCCGAGTACTCTGGCGGGACGTCCTCCACGGCGCCACCCGCTGCGAGGCCTTCTCCGGCCAACCCGCAGCGCGGGTGCCCGCGCGACGCCGAGTACAGGCCGACCAATCGGAGAGGCAAAGGGGGATTGTCGGCTACACGCAAGAGTGACCCTGGCCAAGCTGCCCCGATACGCAAACTCGCAAGATGCAGCGTACTGGCACGGAGCTCAGCACGCAGACTGAACGTGCAGACATTTCGCCAAAACGTGGGCCAACACGCTGAGACAAAACACAACCTATCGATACGGACCCAGACCCCTGACGTCGTGTTTTTCTCGCAACGTCGACCCCCAACTGTCTGGACCCCCTCCCCAAGGCAGGTTTTTCATCCTGACTCGTCTTCGACGGTCCCAGGGCCCAGAAAGGGCCCCCGGAGGCAGAAAATAGCGACCCCCCCTCCCGTCGTGATTTCTTCAAAGCGCTAGGGGGTCTGGGGACGTTTTGAGCACTGCACGTGCTGCGTTTCACGACGGGAGCATCGAGGCAGCTAAGGACCCTATAGGCATGAGTCAGTATTCCTACAGGCGGGTCTTGGACAAACAAAAGAATCAAAAATAGTTAAGCATAGTAGAAAAATCGTTCACAAACTATGGTGTGACTATTTTGGAACTAGGGGGGCGTGCCCGACTTAAGGCAAGAGTGGGCTCTGGTGGGCGGTTTCCGGGGGCCGCCCGCCATGGGAGGGGGGCGGCAAATCTAGACGCGCAGTCCGCTGCTGTCAGAACGGGCATGTCCTCCTACAGGCGGGTTTTGGAAGAAACAAATTAGCCTGGCGAAGGACCCAACCATATGCAATGGTGGGTAACGCAATTATGAATCGGGGGGCGGGCGGTGAGAGCGCCTTACCCCCCTACGCCGTGTACCTCATGCGGCCGGGGCGATCGGCTATGTGAGCGGATGTGAGAGATCACGCAGGCATTACGGTCGCGTCTACAGACCCTCTTGACTGGGGGACATGAGGGAGATGCTGATTCACGGTCGGTGTCGACCCAGCCACCGCGCTGGGACCGCTGGTGTTTGCTTCTGGTGAGCTTGACGCTATTGTGTGGATGTTGCAGTGCACTCGTTGGCACCAGGGCCAAGGTTCACGTCTGTCTGGATGGACTCGGCGTTTCGGCGCTCCAGGTTTCGCGGCCTGGCGGACGTCTCAGTGCGGGGGTGAGAGACCCACTGAGGGCGTAGACCATCTCAGTGCGGGGGTGAGAGACCCACTGAGAAACCCTGGTCTGTGGATCGTGTCCCAGGCTTGCGCTGCTCAGGTCTGCTCTGTAGTGTTATGTTCTCCGGCGGCGTCATCGGCAACGAATTCGTGATGCGCAAATCGACGTCAACACGCTCGTCTACTGACTTGCATGCCTTTCGAACTTCCTTGTGCAGTTAGGGATCACCTTTTTCGTCTTTACAGCTGACCCTTTGTATAGTCCTCGTTGACATTTTGTCTTGAGGCGGGGACCATCTTTGTCTCCTTTCTCTCTGCGGCGTGGCTAGGCAACATTTCACAAGGTGCGCTCTTGTGAAGCATAGGCCGCGGCGGCTCCAACAGGCCTTGTGAACATTTCACAAAAGGAGCAAATGGTTGCACAAGTCCCACCAGCCCGTTGGGCGTGAGTGGTTTAGAGAGCCCGCTCTGTCCTCAACCCCCCTTCTTCCCCTTCGGGGAGGGGTTTACCCCTCCCCCTACCCCCTCCCCTGGACCTGGAGAGGGCGGGCCGAGTGGTGTCAGGGGGTCTTTTTCGACTCCTGGGAGGGCAAAAAAACGACGACCCTCACGAGGATTCTGGCCCCCAGGGGGGGGGGAGTTTGGCGCCTCTACTCCTCTTCGAAGCAGAAATCATTGATTTTACCAGGGTTTTGGCCCCATTTTGGACTTCTGAGGGGGCCGCGCTCATCGTCCTTCATAGCAAAATCATTAATTTTACGAAGGTTTTGGGCTCATTTTGTCCTTCTCAGGGGGCAGCTCTACTTTGCGCTTCTGAGGAGGTCGCAAGAGGCCCCAAGATGGCCCCAAGAGGCCCCCAGGAGGCTCCCAAGAGGCCTCCAAGAGGCCCCCAAGAGGCCCCCAAGAGGCCCCAAGAGGCCCCCAAGAGGCCCCCAAGAGGCCCCCAAGAGGCCCCAAGAGGCCCCAAGAGGCCCCCAAGAGGCCCCCAAGAGGCCCCCAAGAGGCCCCCAAGAGGCCCCAAGAGGCTCCAAGAGGCCCCCAAGAGGCCCCACGAGGAGCCCGAACGACTCACACCAGGACGAGGGGCCCGAACGACTCACACCACGAAGAGCCCGAACGACTCACACCACAAGGAGGGGCCCGAACGACTCACACCAGGACGAGGCGCCCGAACGACTCACACCACGAGGAGCCCGAACGACTCACACCACGACGCGGGCCCCGAACGACTCACACCACGAGGAGCCCGAACGAGTCACACCAGGAGGAGGGGCCCGAACGACTCACACCAGGATGAGGGGCCCGAACAACTCACACCACGAGAAGCCCGAACGACTCACACCAGGACGAAGAGCCCGAACGACTCACACCACGAAGAGCCCGAACGACTCACACCAGGAAGAAGGGCCCGAACGACTCACACCAGGACGAGAAACCCCAAACGACTCAAATCACGAGGAGCGCTTTCTCTCCCTCCTCCTCCGCCTCGTCCTTCTCCCGCTCCCCCCACAAGGAGGATGTACAAGGAGGCGGGAGGAAGGAGGAACAGGGGAGATATGCGGGCCCAAGCGGACACACGCCTGACAAACACGACTGTCGGCATGCTTCGCAAGAGTTGCTGCTGTGAGATGGGCTGGTGGGGATACGCGAAGCGTAAAGAATTTACTCTTGTGAACTACACTTCCTATGTAGCATCATTGTGCCGGTAGGGGACAATACGTCCCACCTGGCCTGCCCTGTGTAGTTTCGCGCTCCAGGTAATCAGTGCGCTGTGAGGGCGACAATAGCGTCCGCCCTGAGCAATTTACCATTTCCCTAGGGGGTCTGATGCGCCTCCTAGGGCACAGAGGTCAGGCAGCCCCTGACTATACCACTACACGCAATTCTGAATCTCATCTTGGATGGAACTCCCATGGCGCCACGAGCCGTGTGAGGGGTGTGCCAAGGTGGGCGGGGGGAGACGCATGTGGACGGCGGCACTGGGACCTCTGGTGGAACCCCGTACGATGCCACGAACCGTGTGAGCGGTAAGCTGAAATTGGGGCCTTCGGTGGGGCTCCTATGGGGCCACGAACCTCGGTGTGCGGAAATGGGGCGGCGGTGCCACGCGGACCCTGCCACTGGGGCCTTCGGTGGAGCTCCCTATGGGGCCACGAACTGTGTAAAGGGTGTGCCGAAATGGACTGGGCCTTTCGGTGGAGCTCCCTATGAGGCCACACGCCGTGTGAGCGGTGTGCCGAAATGGGGTGGCGGTGCCATGCGGACCCTGCCACTGGGGCCTCCAATGGAGCTCTTCATGGGGCCACGAACCGTGTGAGGGGTTCTGCCAAATAGGGCGGCAATGCCATGCGGACCCTGCCACTGGAGCCTTCGGTGACGCACCCCATGGGGACACGAACCGTGTGAGGGGTGGGCCAAAACTGGCGGCGGTGCCATGCGGACCCTGCCACTGGGGCCGTCGGTGGAGCTCCCTATGAGGCCACGAACCGTGCTAGGGGCAAACTGAAATGTTGCGGCGTTGCCATGCGGACCCCACCACTGGGGCCTTCGGTGGAGCTCCCGATGGGGCCACGAAGCGTGTGAAGGGTGTGCCGAAATGGGGCGGCGGTGCCATGCGGACCCTGCCACTGGGGCCTCCAGTGGAGCTCCCTATGATGCTACGAACCGTGTTTGGTGGAACCTGCTTGCGGCGTTGCCATGCGCACCCTACCACTGGGGCCTTCGGTGGAGCTCCCTGTGGGGCCACGAGCCGTTTCAAGGGTCTGCGAAAATGGAGCGGCGTTCTTGCGGACCCTGCCACCGTTTTTTTACAAGCTGTGTGCCAGGCTCGCGCGGCGCGAGCTCAGGTCAAAGCTGCCGCCATGCTGGCGGCCGCGGCACACGCGGCAGGCGAAAGCCTGGGATCGGGGAGCGGCGTGGCAAAGGAGCGAGCGGCCAAAAAGCCAACCCACAGCCGCGCCGCCGTTCCCCCCGTCAGTGAGCCTGCGCCCTTGGCTGCGCTTCTTTCGGCGGCAGCCCGGTCCTGATCCCTTGGACCTTCGCGAGGCGATGCTGCAAGCCTCGAGCGCTCTTGGGGAGCTTGTACTCTGCTGCAGCCAACCCACGGTGCTTGCCACCGACCACGCGAGCGTAGCAATGGCATCTACTGCAAAGGCGGTACCTACTGGCGGTAACTAGCTGGTGCCCGCCGCTGGCCACCCCCGGGGCCCCAGTGCCGTCGCCCGCGAAGGGCGCGGCGGCAGAGGGCCTAGGGGGGCCCCCAACGGCCGCCGACCGAGACGGATCGGACGACCTCGAGCGGCGGGCGAAAAGATGGCCGCTCTGCGACGGGGCCTGGCTGCTGGAAGGCAGGCTCTCGGCAGGCGGCGAGAGACCTGGCCCGCAGGTGTGCTCCGCAACATCAGACAGAGGCCGCTGGCTGCCCTTCGCGGCAGCCAGGGCTGGGCCACAGCGGCGGGGCCCACGGGGGGCAGCAAGGGGCCTGGGGGGGGGGCGGCCTTGGGGTGCCCTCCGAGTTCCTCCCCCGCCACCCCCCCGCGGCTGCGGACCCCGCCCTCGCTGCGCGAGGCAGCGGCGCGACTCCCGCTCCTCACGCCGACAGCGGCCTCCGAGCGGGGGCCCGCGGCAATGGGAGGGCCCGCGGGCCTCTCGACAGCCGCTTCCACCATCGAGCCAGAGCCAAAAGAGGCTTCTGCAGCGGGGCCCGCAGGACGTCCAGGCTGGAGATCCCCAGGGCCAACAGCAGCCGTGCCTGCGCATGCCTCGCACACAGATGGCGCCCCCCCCCCCCCCTCACTCGGGAGGCCCGCCTCGCTCGAGGTGGCCCCAGAGGCGATCTTCTGTTTGGTCGTCTTGGGGGCCTGAGCGGTCTCGCCGGCGTCGCCGCGCTGCCCAGACTGGCCGCCAGCCGCCGCCAAGGTAGGGGATGCCGCCACCGCCACGGCCGCCGTAGCCATGGCTGCCTTGGCAGGTCGCTTGCGCGAGGGTCCGCCAGGGAGGGGCGGGGCGTAGGGCTTCGGCGCGCACTGCTTGGCCCAGAAGTGCGCCTTGACGGTGTCGCTGTAGGCCGTCTTGAGACAGCGCAGGCAGTGGGCGCCACCGCGAGGGACCTTGATCACCTCGCGGCTGGCGAGGAGCAGCTGCGACTTATCGCTGAGGTGCCCCGAGACCTTCTCGTTGGAGATGTCCTCGCGACGATCCGCAGCGACGCAGCCGGCCATGGATGCCCAGTAGGGCCACGTCCAGCATGGTCTGCCTCGCCGCGATGACCTGCCGCGCATGGACTGGCGCCCCCCGCTTGCGCAGCAGCGAACTTGGCGTGCCGATCGGCTCCCAAGTTGCCGCGCCTCGCCCTGGCCGTGACCAGACCCTCCGCGGCGTGCTGGGCCGAGGCGTGCGCCTTGACCTTGACCACCTCGAGTCCCTGGTCGCCGAGGCCGCCAAACTCCTGGGCGGCGTGCCACACCCGAACCCACAGTTCGGCCCAAGCGGACGTGCTGCTCGCAGTGGCATGCCGGCGACGCTCGCTGATGCATGTCACCACGTACCCCGCGCCAGAATTTATCGACGGCAGGTGGGATCGCGTGCCTGAGCAGCATGAGGAGCGCCAGCAGCTCTCCTCCATCCATGGATTGCAAGGCCCCAGCAAGCGGCGAACCTAAAGGTCGCGTGGCGGACCGAGGCCCAGAATCAACATCCTTGCCTCCATGGGGAAGGGCGACCACCGCACAGGCGGAGCACGCGACCCTCGTGCCACCGTCGATGGCGGCCACGTCGGCGCACAGGTGAAGCTCTGCAAACGGCGTACCCTCGTCGTAGCCGTTGATCCACTGCGCGTGCGCCAGGACGTCGTCAGCGGGGGGCCTCCACTCCGTGAGCGGCTCTGGCAGCCAGAGCCTCTCCAGCAGCGTGCGAATGAAGATGGAATCGCCTTTGCCCAGGAACCGCTTCACCTCGGCGGGGGGCGCGGAGTCTGGCCACGACCCTTGGCATTCCAGGTGTCGATGCCATGGCGTGCCCAACTTGCCAGGGCACATCGAGCAGACTAAAGGCGAGCTGTGGCCAGCTGCACACAGCCGTTCGTTGAGCCACTGGCCGTCAACAAGGCATGATCTGGCGTGCCCCGCCTCGCTCGGCGTGAGCGGGCGCCACTGCCTGGCGATCTTGGTAGATCCTCGTCCCGACGTGGCCCACCGACGAACCCGGGGTGGAACGACGCCGCCCGCTGCACGAATACCCTGATGCGTGGACTTTCACCAACTGAGCCAGCTTCCACCTCCCCACGCTCCCCCTGACGAGCTGATTGACAGTCCAGGGCGAACTTGTCGCCAGGTTGAGCTGCTTGCCCGCATCTGTGAGCCAGTGAGTGAAAGAACCGAGCGTAGTGCCGATCCTGCGGAGCGACATGACAGCAGCACCCACCAAGCGGTCCTCACACATAACCCCGATGCTTGGCGACACGTACATTCCACTCGAACCTGTTCTGCAGCCTGGTGTCAGGGACACACGTCTCCCACACCGCTCCGGCCAGCATCATGACTGGCCCCAGGGTCGCCGCGAAGATCGGGTCGAATGTCTTGGGCCCTCCCAGCATCAACACCGCCGTGGCGTTCTTGCCTGCGGGTCGTTGCCCCACCGCGCGCAGCGTGATCGACCTCATCTTAGCCAGCTCGCTGTGGTTGAGGCCTGCGCAGTTGACCTCGTGCATGGCCGAGGGGTGGAGCCCCGTGAACGCCACCTTGGCCGCTGCCGCACGCACGCGCCGCAGGCCCAAGGAGCTCCTGACCTTGCCCAGGCGCAATTCGACGTTGGCGAGCCGCTGCTGCCTGAGCGCCCTGGCTGCACGGAGCCCATCCGCGTGGTCGATGCCCAGGTTGCGCGCATGTCGAGCCCCCTGCGCGCCAGCAATCTTGGGCAGCTGCCTGCTCACCTGCCTACGTAATCCTCTTGTGCTGGCCAGCACCTTCGACTTCTAGACCGCTATCTTGAGCTTGACCATCGAAAACTGTTCCACCGGGGTACGAGTGGCGCCAGCCAGGTCGTCACGCACCCTCTGGGTGCCTCCCCAACTCTGGAGGACCAGACCATCCACCACGATAACTGGAGTCACGGCCCCGAGCCTGGCCACCATGTCGTCGAGCGGCTGAAGGAGCAGGAGCTTCATAAACCCTGTGGCGAACGCGTCGCCAGCCAGGACTGTCTGGGAAACCTCCAAATCCTGCGAGCAGCAGCCGTCCAGGTGGAGCACCCTGAGTGCGCGATAGAGCGAGGCCTGCAGCTTGGCCAGCTAGAGCGGAAACCCGTACCTGATGGCAGCCTTGACTAGGCACGCGTGGGAGACCTGCTCGAAGGCCTTCCAGAGGTCCAACAGGATGCTGGCAGACGCCCAGTCTTGATCAGGCTGAAGGTCACCCACCATGGCGATCCACTCAGACCGCGCCTGCTGCTGCCAGACCGCTCTGTCACACGAACGCCCTGGGCATGCCCACCAGTGCGGCCTGTCGCTGTCCTTCTCCCACTGCTGCATGGGCGGCCTGCGCAGCCTGCCGTGAACCCTGACCGCAGCAGCCACAACGGCAATGGGCCGAAGACCTCCGTCAGCCTTGGGAATGAAGGCCATCTTGGTGGTGAAGCTGGGCCAGGCTGCCTGCTGATCGATGGCCATGACCACACCTACGAGCGCTTCGATCCCCCGGTCGTCCAACAAGTTGAACCCGCTCGGGCGAATGCTGTCGAGGTTGGACCCCGGCTGCGGCTTGAACGACGTGATCACCTTCTGCAGCTCTGCCACAGATGGCCGACCGGGGCGCTCCCCAAGGTCCTCGGGCCAGTCCAGGCGGCGCCTCTCGGGCGCGGCCTAACGAGGTGCACTCGCAGGAGGCTGCGTCGGACCTGGGGGGCGGCCTTCGGGTGCTCGACGAGCTCCTCCCCTACCACCCCCCCGCGGCTGTGGACCCGGCCCACGCTGCCCGAGGCACCGGCGCGATGCCCGTTCCTCGCGCCGACGGCGACCCCCGAATGGGGGCCCGCGGCGCTCGGAGGGCCCACGGGCCTCACTCTTGCCACTCCCTCCGCCGCCTCGCCAGGCGCATGGGCAGCAACTAGGCGCCTTGGCCCACGTGGCGTCCCATTGTCTGTTAGGCGCGATGGCGCGCCAATTCTTTGCGTCCTAACGCCCGTGGCGACAGAGCCTAGTAGTCGCGATGGCACACTAGGGCTTTGCGCTCTAACGCCAGGCGAAGACGCACTCTGACTGGCCGATGTCCCCAGCCCAGGGGAAGCACGTTCCTGGCCATCTGGGGATAACGACGTTGACATCAGCTGCGGCTATGTCCTCAGCCCAGGAGGAACGCCCCTGGCCATCTGAAGAAATACACGCACGTGCAACTGCCCCCAGCCCAAGGGAAGCACGTCCCTGGCCATCTGGGGAAGTATCCGATATCTCCATGCGACCAGCAGCAGCCCCCAGCCAAGGGGAAGAGCGTCCCTGCCCATCCCATCTGGGGAGGTAGACGTCGGAGCCGTCCGTCCTGTCGCTGCCCCACGCCCAGGGGAGACGCACCCCTGGCCATCTGGGGTTCCCAAAGCAGCATCGTGGCTCGAACCAAGATCAGGCGCAGGCACGACCACGTCCCAGTACTTCGACCACTCGTCGACGAGGGCCTGGAGGCTCTGCTGCACGGTGAGCGGCGCCTCGCCGTCGGCCTTGGCTGGCCGCATTCCATGACTGCGCCAACTTGGTCTCCGCGTGGATCCCGCCCGAGCCTGTCGCCACCGAATGAAGCACTCAGTCGTTGTAGTTGCGCCGCGCTTGCTCGAGGTCTGCCGCGACCATGGCCTCTGACCAGGAGGAGCAGGCTGCGCTCAGGATCTCGGGCTGGTCATGGGAAAAGTCCCGAGCTCCGCTGCCGATGACTCCGGTCACGCCCTGCAGCCCGGAGAGGTCGGGCGGAGGCCTGCTGGACATGCGCGGGGGCGCCTTCAGGGCCCCCATCCTGGAGAGCGGCTTGTCGATCTGCGCTGCGTCTCCGAGGCAGATGGCGATCGATCTGCGCCAGGCCGCAACTCTCGTGACCTTCGGCAACGTCGGGAGCGACGGGGCTGTAGACGATCCGCACTCCCGGTGTACCTGTCAAAGTCGTGGGTGAGCCCGCGTGCGTCGACCATGTTGACCTCCGCATGCGCGATGAAGACCTGCCACATGCTGCTGCCAGGTCTCTGGCTTGAGCTAGCAAGTCGCGTGCTGCCAGCCAGCCAGGAGCGTGGCCCCCGGCGCAACAGGCCAACGGCCTGGTCAGCCTGGGCTGCGGAAGCCTCTTCGCCGAGCGCATGGGGGTGGCGCTCTGGTGCTTGACTGCCCCGAGCAGCTCGAGCGCGACGGGGAAATGCCGGCTGAGGTCGAGCCCGTGGATGACGAGGGCCTTGGCCTCGCGGAAGAGCCTGGAGACCACGAAAGAATCGATGGCGCGGCCCGCGGGCCTGCGCGCGGGCTCCGCGGGAGCCGCGGCGACTGCTTGGGCCGCCTCTAGCCAGCCCGACACTGCTAAGACGGACGGCTCCATGTTGATATCGCCACAGACCACGAAGAGCTTGTTGGACGCTCGCAGGGCCCTGAGAACCTCCTGCAGCGTGTCCGCGCTGCTCTTGTGGAGGCCGACGATGACCTCCAGGTAAAGGCTGACCCGCGCAATGACACCTTTGCGGGCGCCGTTGAAGTGGGAGATGATAGCGCGCCCAGGAACCAGCGCCGGCGGCGCACCCAGCAGCTCGTACGGCTCGAGCCCAAGGTGGCGAAGCACCATGTGGACAAGTCCTCCGCTGCCCTGGCGCCCTGGCCCAACGTTGATCGCTGGCGCTGCTTCCGAGACCTATCCGAGCCTGCGGGGCTGCCCTTGAAATTCACGCGTCCGCTGGTCGTCGAGGTGCGTCTCATGGACAGCGACGAAGTCGCTGTACCTTACCGAGGCCGTTCCCAGGAGCTGGAAAAGAACGGCCACACATTGCAATTGACGGTGGGGCCGACCCACCAGCGCCCCGCCTGAGCACCTGCCCTCTTGGGCAGCAAGGAGGAATGATTGCCGCCGAGCCCAGCACCGCGTCCGCTACCCCCCAGAGGTTTTGGAACGCCCGACTGACCTGATGGTGTCGAGCGCCTCCCGGAGCCGCTTCTTGTCGTTCTCGTCCGTAGCGCTGCCCAAGAGGCCCCCAGGGCCCACTCCTGCCATGAACCCGTCGTCGCCCATTGCAGCGTCCGCCGCTGCACCAGCTGCCGTTCTAACAGCTGGAGCGCCGTTGCCACCTTGCGGAGGCTCTGGTGCAGGAGGAGGTGCAGCAGCAGCTGCCAGCTCGTCGAATAAGGCTGAGAGGCTGACCAAGACCTCAGCGCCCGACTTGCCCACCGTGGGGATGGCCGCGACCTTTTCCATGACCGAGCGGAGCGTCTCCTCGGCCGTGGTGGAGGAATAGAGCTTCGCAGCTTGCTTCTTGGCCTCTTCGAGCTCTGCCTTGCGCTCGGCGAGGGCCCGCTCGGACTCAGCCAGCGCCTCCAGAGCCTTGCGAGAGTTCTCGAGCAAGCGGTCCGGCTTGGCGCTGGCGCCGGCCACGGCCAGCGATGCTGCATCCACCGCCGGGGGTAACTTCCGAACCTCCGAGCCCAAGACGCCAGCGGCTGCCTTTCGGCGGGCCAGCTCGACCTTGTCTCTGCTGCTCTCGGAGAGCTGGTCCTTGACGATGTTATAGGACTCCATGGCCATCGCTGCACAGGCCGCGATCTTGTCGGCAGAGAGGGTGAGCGTCGCAGGAGACGAGGGTCCTCCACCTCCATGCCCGAGCCCTCTACCCCCGCGACCACCCCGCTCACAGCCTTTGCCGCGCTGTTGCTGCTGAGCCCACGGAGCGCCAGCCGTGCCGCTGCCGACGGACCACTTGCTGCCCCATGGCTTCGGGCTGCCGCCCCCTGCAGCTGGAACGTTGCAATCCTTCTGGGAGACCTTGCAGCCGGCCTTGAGACAGAGGAGGGGATGCTGGGGCGTGTAGCCACCGCAACGCACGCACTGCCAGTACTTCGCCATGAGAGCCACAGGGCCCACGAGACCAGCAACACTCGAAGAATGACTGCGCTCCCTCGGGCAGAGGGAGACAGGTGAAGGCCAGGGGCGGACCTGGCTTCACGAGAAACTGCATCGCGAGCTCGGGGAACAGAGCTATCCCGCTGTTGCCAGGAAGCCGCCAATCCCCAAGCATGGAGCCTTCAGCTAGAATGGCTACGGAATGCCACTGGGGACTTCGGTGGAGCTCCCTATGGGGCCACGAACCGCGTGAGAGTGTGCAGAAATGGAGCGGCGGCGCCATGCGGACCCTGCCACTGGGGCCTTCGGTGGAGTTCCCAAACGGGCCACGAATCGTGTGAGGGGTTTGCTCAAATGGGGCGGTGGTCTTATGCGGACCTGCTAATGCGTCGGTGGAGCTCCCTATGGGGCACCGTGTGAAGGGTGTGCCGAAATGGGGCGGGGGCGCCATGCGGACCCTGCCACTGGGGCCTGCGGTGGAGTTCCCTGTGGGGGCACGAACCGCGTGAGGGGTGTGCCGAAATTGGGCGGCGGTGTCATGCGGACCCTGCCACGGGGGCCTGCGATGGAGCTCCCTGTGGGGCCACGAACTATGTGAGGGATCAGCTCTGCGGCGGTGCCATGCGGACCCTGCCACTGGGGCCTTCGGTGGAGTTCCCTATGGGGCCACGAACCGTGTGAAGGGTATGCCGAAATTGGGCGGCGGTGCCATGCGGACCCTGCCACTGGGGCGTTTGGTGGTCTACGGGCCACGAACCGTGTGAGGGGTGTGCAAAAATGAGGCGGCGGTGCCATGCGGATCCTGCCACTTGGGCCTTCGGTGGAGCTCCCTATGTGGCCACGAACCGGGTCAGGGGTGCGCCGAAATGGACATGCGGAGAACAGAGGCAGGAAGGAGGAGAGGCACGGATGGGAGATGAGGGGGGAGGGCAGCGGAAGGAGTGATCACGGAGCGCTGTCTCGTCCAAACGAAGACCCAACACTACAGGATGGTTGAAGGTCATGCAAAATACAGAAAAACATGGTAAACCAGGATATGATCGCGTCGTAAATAAATCAGGACGGGGAATTTTGGCTGTGTTCGGCCTCGGGGGGCCCTCGCCGGACCTCGGGACCGTCAAAGAACGACTCAAGATGAGAAACCCGTCCGGGGAAGGGTTCCAAACATCTGGGGACGACGTTCTGAACTAATCAGGACGTCGCATGTCTGGGGAAAAATCGTCCCCCTTGTTTTTTTAGTTTAGGAAAAAGAACTATTATTTTTGAACATTTCTCCCGTAGAGGGACGTGCCCAACGTAACGCTGCAGTCGCATCGCGCTCGGCGGACTTCGGCTCGGCGAATGTCAGCGAAACCCGAGCTCCGACGTTGCCAAACAAAAATACACCATCGCAAAAAGACACGACGGGAACCCCGGACCCCATCTTTTTCTGCACCATTTCTCGAGCCGGATCGGTCTGTGAGGGCCCTGGGGCCCGACATTGAGTGACAGCGCCCGGCTCGATAAAGATGAGTCGCCAGGATCTCAGCCCAGGTCCCGGACGTCATGACTTTTTCACGACGTCGACCGTCAGAAAGCTGGACCCATTCCCCGGGACGGGTTTTCATCCTGAGTCGTTGCTTGACGGCTCCAGGGCCCGGCGAGGGCCCTCAGGGGCCGAATTGGCCAACAACCTCCCGTCCTGATTTTTTAGGGCGCGATCATGTCTGGGAAGGAATCTCGGCGACTTTCGGCGATGGGCGAAAGGTTACTTGTACAGTCGGGGCCCGACCACAAGAAACCCTCCAGAAGAAACTCAACCCTGAGACCCCAGAACGTCCATTGATTTTGGGCCTGCGCTGTAGATGGGGTCGGGGGATCGCGCCGCATCGCCGATTCGTCGGCGATGCATCAGCGATGCATCGGCGATGCATCGGCCATGCACTGGCGATGCATCGTCCATGCACCGGCGATGCATCGGCGATGCATCCGCGATGCACTGGCGACGACTCGGGCTGCACATCGAGCCGCATCGGCGATGCGGCGCGATTCTCCGACCCCATCTGCTCCGACCCCATCAAGGAGGCCTCGAGTCCCAGACCCCCGACGTCGTTATTTGTTTACAACGTCGACCCCTAAAGGTCTGGACCCCGTCCCCTGGACCGGTTTCTCGTCCTGAGTCGTTTCTCAACGCTCCAGAGGCCCAATGAGGGCCCCTGGAGGACGAAAATAGCAAGAAACTCCCAGTCGTGATTTTTTCACCACGCGAGGGGGCCTGGGGTGCCTGCCCCCGAGGCCGGCGGCGTGTTTCTTGGCATGGATTTGGAGCGCGGTAGCCAAATCCATGGATCGGGGAAGGTGCCCTCCCCGAAATGCGGCCGGTGCCGCCTCGCTCGGCGGCGGAAATCCGCGATGCCCCATGGAAACGGGACCCGTCGCTCATCCAAGCCCCCTTGATCCACGCTTGCGATCGCCCGAATCCAGGAGGCCTCGAGTGCCTGCCCCCCGAGGCCGGCGTCGTGCTTCTTGGCCTGGGTCTCCGCTGTGCGTGTCGCCGAGCTTGGCCGGCGCGCTGAGGCTGCGCGCGCGGGCCGCCACCGCGGGGCCTCCGCCGCTCGGCAGTGCCTCGTCGGCCGCGGCGGCCTCGGGCCGATCGGCGCCCTCCTCTCTGGGTGACCCAGAAGGGGTTCAGCTGAAAGGGGCTGGTGCAGGGGATCTGGGGCAATCGTATTGCAGGCGTACTGCGCCGGAGAATTGTGTTGCATTGTATTGCAAGTGTAACGTATTGCGCACGAAAGTGCAGCAATATATCTGCGCCACGGAATGCATTTCACGCCCCAAACCTATTGCAACCCCACAAATCTATTGCACCAAATCTGTTGCACCACCCCCTTGTCGCTGGACCCCCTTTTGGGTCAACCCGATCCTCGGCGCAGCCGCAGCTCTGGTGGGTCACGCCGCGGCCGTGCAGGTGGCAGAAGGTGCACTTGGAGCCGAACCTTCTGGGACGCACAGAGACAACATCTCGTACTATATGTTCTCCTTGGGGGCGTGCGCCCGATCCGAACATATAGTTCAACTGTCTTGTAGTGTTAGGTCGGGCATGTCCCCCTAGAAGCGGATTTAGGACGAGAAAAATGTCGACAAACATTTAAACACTAATAAAGTATGTTTGGCTATTCCTCCTGTACAGGGACAGGCCAGCCTTAATTGTAGTACCTCGTTTCCCGAGCGCAGGTGGCAGAAGGTGCACGTGGAACAAACCTTCGGGCCCGGGGCCCAGACCCCCTCGAGTCATGCAAAAATCACGGCGGGGATTTGTTCGCCATCTCAGGGCTCTGGAGGCCCTCACCGGCTCTATAGGGAGCGTCAACAAAACGCCTCGGGACGAGAAGCCGGCCCCGGAGAAGGGGTCGAGACCTCTGGGGGTCGCCGTCAGGAAAAATCGTGACGTCGGGGGTCTGGGGGTGCTGCTCCCTGAGATCCTGGCGGTGTCGCTCTCCCTCTCTCGGGCCCCGGGGCCCTCACGGATCGCTCCGCCTCAAGAGAGGCTGCGGGAACATGGAGCCATGGGGCTCCGGGCGTGGCGCTTTGCGATGCTGCACTCGTTCTGCAACGCTGGGTGTCGGGGGCAGTGGCCCTGGCCCAGGGCGCCCCCTGAACTCAAGAGGGGGAGGCCCCCACGGCCTCCAGATCGCTCCTCGCGAGGCCCAGGGGGGCTCCAGAAAGAATGGAACGGAAATCGAAAGCTGGGCGAGGGCTGCCAAAACCGTGGCTGCTAAAACGGCCCTCCCGGAAGGAAAAAACAATTTCCCGGAATGAGGCGCGGCACGCGAAAGAGTCAACGGGCTTCTTCCCGGAAGGATTTAGCAGCCACGGATTTAGCAGCCCTTGCCCAGCTGCCGAAGAAAAAGCTGGGGGGCACCTCGCGGCAGGGGCACCCTTTGCCGCTGCCGAAGCCTGCAGGAGCCCCGCTTGAACACGAAGTTGCAATACCGCGGGGCGTCGGCGTCGCCCCGGAGGCACCGCCCCTCCGGCCGGCAGTCCTCGCACCGGTCCAGGGTCTCGAACAGGGGCGCGTCGAGCATCCGCTCCAGCGTCCTCTGCACAAGCCACTGCCTGGCCTCCATCTCCTGCGGCGGCGAGCGAGGGGTGGAGAGGAGAGGGAGAAGGCCTTCTGCGAAGGCGACGGGGCTTCTCGGAAGGCCTCCGGCCTTCTGAGAGGCCTTTGGTATCTTCGGGGAAAGGCTTCAAAAACTTCGAAGAAGGCTGGGTGACTTCCGAGCCTTCCGATAAGGTCCTCCCCTTCGCACTTCCCCCCCTCGCTCGCCGCCGACTCCTGTCGGAGCAGGGCGACCTGAGACAACTCCAGCTCACAATCAATTCCCGGAGCTTCCCCCGGGTCCAAACGCACTAGTTTTGCGAGCTGCGTCCTGCCGTGGCGACGAGGGGGGATCCCCGAAGGCCAACCAACCCAAGACCCCCCACGTCGTGCATTTTTTCGCAACATCGACCCCCAAAGGTCTGAACCCCTTCCCCGGGACCAGTTTCTCACCCTGTGCTGTTTCTTAACGCTCCCGAGACCCATTGAAGGCCCCCAGAGGGCGCAAATAGCGAAAAACGCGCCGTCGCGATTTTTTCACAGCGCGAGGGGGTCTGGGTCCTGCCGTGGCTACGAAGGGGGCCCCCGAAGGCCAACCAACCACACCTCCCGTCGACCCTGGGCCCGCGAAGGCCAGCCAGCGAGGAAACTCTCTTCGCCCTCCCCCGGCAGTCCTGGAACCACGCGGGCCTGCACGTCGGCGTGACGCACCGCGAATGGCCACACCTGTGGAGCACCTTTTGGGACGCACGAAGACATACTAGTACGGGATGTCCTCCTTGGAGGCACGCGTCCGACCCGAACATAATGTAGACTACATCTTGCAGTAGACCGCTTCCCGAGCGGTGTGGCCAGAAAGCGCCGGCCACGGCGCATCTACCATACGATTGCTCAGTGCGCGCGTCGTTCCCTGGGGGGGAGACCCAGGCCTCCGACGTCGTGTTTTTTTCAATATGGGGTCCCCAGAAGTCTCGACCCATTCCCCAGGACCCGTTTTTCATCCTGAGTAGTTTTTTGACGGTCCCGGGGCCCTGCGAGGGCCCCTAAAGGCCGAAAATTGCGATAAGCGTCCGTCTTGATTTTTGCAATGCGTTGGATCTCTGGGGGCGCACACCTAGGAGGGTCAGGGTAGGAGGTCGTTCCACCTCCCAACCTAGCATGAGCATGTTGGGAAGGCGACGCATCTTCGGCAGGAGAGACACGGTGCCGGAGGGAACTGCGTTCTGGACCCCAGGGCCCTCCCCCGGAGCCAACTCTTCTCGGGTTGCTTGGTGATGTTAGGTCGGGCATGTTCCCCTACAGGCGAATTTTGGGCGAAAAGTGAAATTATGAAGGGGCCCTGAGACACACAAATAAATACACACTAATAAAAGGATACCCCATATTTTCTCATATTTTCTGGGTTCTTGTCTCCCCCCCCCACTTCCTATGTTTTTACACATTTTCCTGGGAATCAGCGATTAATTGTGTCTGTGTGTTTTTTCCCCTCCTGAAATTAGCAAAACAGGCATTCAAGCATAGTTTTAAAACAGCAATAGAAAACTCGTCCCCTACATAAATTGTGACTACTTGAGAAGGTTCCTCCTGTAGAGGGACACGCCCGACCTAATGGGAAGGGGGGGTGCCCCTAGATGGGGGGTGGAGAGAAAAAAGGCCCTAAAAGGGCCCTTCGATACCTCTTTGGAGCCAGCAGGGGCCCAACAGGGGCCTCAACGGGCTCCTTGAAGGTAAGTTTCTTTAGGCCACCCCCCCTTCTACCACCCGCCCGGTCTTCCTCCTGGGTAATGCTGTAACGGTCCCAAGGCCATGGCAAGGCCCCGAGAGCTGGAGGACGGCAGAAAAACACCGAGACCCGTTTCTCTCGGGACCCGTTTGCTTCACAACGACGCCGGAAACAAGAAGCCGATACCGCGACGCCCAGGACCTTCCCTGGGGTGCGCTCGGACCAGAATCTCGCGGAGAATCCACCCGTGGCGACGAGGGATCTCCACGACGAACAATGGCATTCGCATCTCTCCCTGGCCCTCCCCTGAACCTCCTGTTGGCCGCACCGATGGCAAGCGGTGTTGCCGTCGCTATCCGTCTGCATCGCCACGGAACCAATCGCGCCCTCCTGAGCATTGTGAAACTGATCCCCAGACCCCCGACGTAGTGATTCTCCAATCAGTGCTTGCACTGAAGTGGTCCTAGCGGAAATTGAAAAGTTTGACGAAAATTCCAACCGATTTTGGTAGCAAGCTGGGTTCCCGGGTTCCCGGTTCCGGGTTCCCGGGTTTCCGGTTATTGGTTCCATGGAGGTCCATTTCGGTGGGTTCTGGGTTCCCGGGCTCCCGGGTTCCCGGTCGATCTCATCAGCGAAAACCATCCACTGATTGGGGTTCTTCTCTGGTGTAATTTTTTCACAACGTCGACCCCCAGAGGTCGGGACCCCTTCCCCGGGACTGGTATTTCATCCTGATTCGTTGTTTGACAGTCCCGGGACACGCGAAGGGCCCCCAACGGCCGAAAACATAAAAAAACATGGCGTCGTGATTTCTTCACGACGCGAGGAGGTCTGGTTCCCTATCCCCACTGGCGTGGCCATGGCCCAGCTTGCCGACCCTGCCGCCCAGGAGGGTCTATCCCCACCTCGGAGGGGCCTCTCCCCACCAAGGCGGTGCAAATCCTCACCTAATTAGGAGGGTGGGCTGGTGCCGCTGAGGAGCTGGCTGGGATTTGCAACATCAGCCCGCAGGTCCATTGCAATCCTCATCGGCTACAAGCAAGCCCAGAGATCCAACGTATTGAACTAATCAAAACGAGAATTTGTCTCAATGTTCGGCCTCTCGGAGCCCTCGCCGGGCCTCGGGACCGACAAACAACGACTCAGGAGGGTGAAAAGCCGGTCCTTGGGAATGGGTCGAGACTTCTTGGGACCCCGTATGGAAACAAAAAAAGAAAAACACGACATCGGATCTCTGGGAGAGTGCCCCTGCGTAAGAGTGACCTTTGGTGCGCGGCTTCTGGGGGGCCACGGGAGGAGCGCGCAAGACGCTACTATCGCATCGCCTTCGGCGATCGCGGGACCCCTCTTGGCCCCGCATCGAAGGTCACTCCAGCGAAAGGTCACTCGTCCCTTGCAATCCTCAGTTTGAAGGACTGAATCTAGAGTCGGGGGCGGTCAAGAGGGGGGCGTCCAAGAGGGGGGGGTGCAAATCATGGCCGGCGGCATGTGCGCGGCCCAAAGGGGGGGTCAGGGACGTAATGAAGTAAACAGGCGCCATGAAATCTGGGGAAAGATCATGGCCCACGCCATGATATCCACCCCCCCCTAGTCATCACCCCCCTCTGTGCCGCCCCCGGTAGAGGGGCCTGGGCCCAAAACTCTCGACAGTTTCTGGGGTTCCCAAGTTGCCTCCCGCAATACCCCCAAGGGCTTCCAGCGCGACTTGTTCCTGGAGCCGTGGGGCGCCCATAACGGACCTGTAGAGGGCCCCAGGAAGCCTCTGACCCCTAACCCAGCAACGGTGGCGGGATGGGCCAGAGACCAACAAATCTGCCGCCTCCTTTTGATGTATCACAGGGGTGCTTGGCGTGTTAGACCCTCTCGGTTTTGGTTTTGGTTTTTTTCAAAAGAACTCCCCCTGGGGCTTCGGCCCGTCCCGCCGGCCACCCGGAAGGATCTTCCAGAGGTGGTTGCAAAGGGTTCTCCTGCTCCAAAAACGGCCGTTTCGCTCGGGACATCCTCAACAAATCGTGAAGATGGCCCAAGATGGCCTCAAAGTCCGCCCAAGATGGTCCAAGACGGCCTCCAAGACGGCCCATGAGAGTCCAAGACGGCCCAAGATGCCCAAGAGGCCCCCCGGAGGCCTCCCAGACGGCCCAGGAGGCCTCCAAGAGGTCCTCCAGGAGGGCCCGAAGAGGCCGAAATCATTGTCTTGTCGTAGGTTTTTGAAGGATTTGGGAATTTGCTTCTTTTCGGCAGTCCGACGGCTCAAGACGGCCCAAGAGGCCCCCAAGATCGACCAAGAGGCCCCCAAGAGGGCCCCATGACGGCCGAAGTGGCCTCCAAGACGGCCCCAAGAGGGCCCCAAGATGGTCCAAGAGGCCTCCAACACACCCAAGATGGCCTCCAAGACGCCCAAGATGGCCTCCAAGACGGCCCCGAATCGCCCCAAGAGGGCCCCCAGTCGGCCCAGAAAGGCCCGCAGGACGGCTCCCGACGGCGTCAGACGTGCCAAGAACCCACCAAAATGGCCGAATTTGGCTCGAAGCTGGCCCAAGACGGCCCAAGAGGCCCCCAAGAGGGCCTCCAGGAAGGCCAGAAGAGGCCAAACACCTTGATGTTCCTAAGGTTGTGGGCGGAATTTGACATCTCCTTCTTTTCTGCCTTCCGACGGCCCGAGACGGCCCAAGTGCCCCCCAGACACGGTCCCAAGAGGCCCCCAAGACGGCCCAAGAGGTCTCAAAGACGCTCAAGATGGCTTCCAAGACGGCCCAAGAGCCCTCCAAGACGTCCTCCAAGAAGGCCCGAAAAAGACAAAATGGCCTCCAGACGGTCAAGATGACCTTCAAGATGCCCACGTGTTCCCCGAAGGCTTTCCAAACCGATTCGGGGAACACATGGTCCGATAGCTTGGCAGGTCTGGCCTCAACGTTCGGCCACATAGGCGCTTCCAAAAAGGCAAGGGGCGGCGCTGATTCGCCGTAGGCGTCTTCGATCCGCCGCCCCCTGTTGATTCATCACAGGGGTGCCTGGCGTGCGAAACCCTCTCGGTTTTGGTTTCGGTTCTTTTTCCAAAAGAGCTCTCCCAGTGGGCTCCGGCGCGTCCCGCCGGGGTCCTGGGACGCTTGCCCAGAGGTGGCTGCAAAGCCCCCAAAACTGCCGTTTCGCTCGGGAAATCCTCAACAGATCGCGAAGATGGCCCAAGATGGCCTGCAAGATGCCTCCAAGACAGCCAAGATGGCCTCCAAGACGGCTGAGATGGCCCCAAGATGAATCCAAGACGGCCCAAGATGGCCACAATATGGTCTACGACGGCCCAAAAGGGCCGCAAGAGGCCTCCAAGACGGCCCAAGAGGCCTCCAAAAGGTCCTCCAGGAAGGCCCGCAGAGGCCAAAATCATTGATTTCCCATGGTTTTTGAAGGATTTTAGCATTTGAGAATTTTCGGCCTTCCGACGGCCCGTGAAGGCCCCAGAGGCCGCCAAGGTCGCCCCAAGATCGCCCAAGAGGTCTCCAAGATGGCCCCATGACGGCTCAAGAGGCCCTCAAGACGGCCCCAAGAGGGCGCCAAGACGGCCCAAGAGGCCTCGAAGACGCCCAAGATGGCCTCTAAGACGGCCCTGGAGCACCCCAAGAGGGCCCCAAATCGGCCCAGAAAGGCCCGCAGGACGGCTCCCGACGGCGTCAGACGGGCCAGGAGCCCGTGGCTCGCAGCTGGCCCAAGACGGCCCAAGAGGCCTCCAAGAGGGCCTCCAGGAAGGCCAGAAAAGGCAAAAGAAGAGCGTTTTTTTTCTGCATTTGAAACATTTTGACATTTGCTTCGTTTCGGCCCTCCGACGGCCCGAGACGGCCCAAGAGCTCCCAAAGATCGCCCACGGATCGCCCAAGAGGCCTCCAAGATGGCCCCAGAACGGCCCAAGAGGCGCCCAAGACGGCCCCAAGAGGCCCCCAAGACGGCCCAAGAGGCCTCCAGACGCTCAAGATGGCCTACAAGATGGCCAACGAGCCCTCCAAGACGTCCTCCAAGAAAGCCCGAAAGAGTCAACATGGCCTCCAGGCGGCCAAGATGAGCTTCAAGATGCCCACGTGCTCCCCGAAGGCTTTCCAAGCCGATTCGGGGAACACATGGTCCGATAGCTTGGCAGGTCTGGCCTCAACGTTTGGCCACATAGACGCTTCCACAAAGGCAGGGGGCGGCGGTGATTCGCCGTGGGCGTCTTCGATCCGCCGCCCCCTTTTGATTTATCAAAAAGGGTGCCTGGC
The DNA here is from genome assembly GCA_963575745.1 of Prorocentrum cordatum. NCBI lineage: Eukaryota > Dinophyceae > Prorocentrales > Prorocentraceae > Prorocentrum > Prorocentrum cordatum. The sequence goes on from CAUYUJ010015410.1 coordinate 117,841, forward strand.
GTGCCGGACGATATGGCTTTTGGTTTTGGTTCTTTTTCCACCCCTGGGGCTCCGGCGCGTCCCGCCGGCCACCCGGAAGACCAGGTTGCAAACGGTTTTCCTGCCCCAGACGGCCCCAAGATGGCTTCCGAGACGGCTAAGATGGCCCTAACATGCCTCAAAGACGGCCCAAGATGCACCCAAGACGGCCTAAGATAGCCTGAAGATGGCCCAAGACGGCCCAAGAGGCCCTCAAGAGGCCTCCAAGACGGCCCAAGAGGCCTCCAAGAGGACCTCCAGAAGGCCCGAAGATGCCAAAATCATTGATTCGCCTTAGGTTTTTGCAGGATTTTGGCATTTGCGCCTTTTCGGCTTTCCGACGGCTCCAAATAACCCAAGAGGCCCCCAAGATCGCCCCATGGATCGCCCAAGAGGCCTCCAAGAGGACCCCATGACGGCCCAAGAGGCCTCCAAGACGGCCCCAAGAGGGCCCCAAGACGGCCCAAGAGGCCTCCAACACGCCCAAGATGGCCTCCAAGACACCCAAGATGGCCTCCAAGACGGCCCCGAAGCGCCCCAAGAGGGCCCCAAGTCGGCCCCGAAAGGCCCCCAAGACGGCTCAGACGGCGTCAGACGTGCCAAGAACCCACCAAGATGGCCGAAGTTGGCTCGAAGCTGGCCCAAGACGGCCTCCAAGAGGGCCTCCAGGAAGGCCAGAAGAGGCCAAACACCTTGATGTTCATAAGGTTTTTGACGGAATTTGACATTTGCTTCTTTTCGGCCTTCCGACGGCCCGATACGGCTCAAGAGCTCCCAAAGATCGCCCACGGATCGCCCAAGAGGCCTCCAAGATGGCCCCAGAACGGCCCCAAGAGGCCCCCAAGACGGCACATGAGGCCTTTAAGACGCCCAAGATGGCCTCTAAGACGGCCCTGGAGCATTCCAAGAGGGCTCCAAGTCGTCCCATAGAGGCCCCCCAAACGGCTTCCGACGGCGTCAGACGGACCAGGAGCCCACCAAGACGGCCGAACATGGCCCTAAGATGGCCCAAGACGGCCCAAGAGGCCTCCAAGAGGGCCTCCAGGAAGGCCCGAAAAGGCGAAAATCATTGATTGCCCATTGGTTTCTGAGGAATTGTGGCATTGTTTTTTTTCTGCTTTCCGACGGCCCGAGACGGCCCAAGTGCCCCCAAAGATCGCCCAAGAGGCCCAAGACACGGCCCCAAGAGGCCCCCAAGACGGCCCAAGAGGTCTCCAAGACGCTCAAGATGGCCTCCAAGACGGCCCAAGAGCCCTCCAAGACGTCCTCCAAGAAGGCCCGAAACGGTCAAAATGGCCTCCAGACGGCCAAGATGACCTTCAGGATGCCCACGTGCTCCCCGAAGGCTTTCCAAACCGATTCGGGGAACACATGGTCCGATAGCTTGGCAGGTCTGGCCTCAACGTTTGGCCACATAGGCGCTTCCACAAAGGCAGGGGGCGGCGGTGATTCGCCGTGGACGTCTTCGATACCACGGCCCAATGAGACTGGGGATGGGTCGGACGATGCTTCTGGACGCGCGAAGTGACAAGCAACAATGAGCACGATGCCCAACAACAAGTTGCGCCCAACCGGTAGCGGCTTCTGTTCGGCAGACGGCCTTCTGTCTCAAATGGATAACGTCCGCGGCGACACCGACACAGAGGCCTGCTCAAAAGGAACAAGACACGCTGTCGGTCTTCGTGCCCATTCTTTCAAATTCTGTCGGTCGTAGTGTCCATTCTTTCCGTGCTCATTTCGATCGTCCGAGACGATGCTCAATGGGCGGCTCGGTGGAGGAGGAGGAGGAGGAGGAGGAGGAGGAGGAGGAGGAGGAGGAGGGAGGAGGAGGAGGAGGGAGGAGGGAGGGAGGAGGGAGGGGGGAAGGAGGAGGAGGAGGCGGTGTGGTGGGGGGTGGGCGGGGGGGGGGAAACGTGCACTGCTCGTGCCCCTCAAGGGCCCCAGGGGGCTCCTTTACCTTTCTTCACCCCCCCCATAATGGTGATGGGCTAACTTTCCACCACCGCTACCACATGTAGGACGGGGGAGACGGGAGGATGAGGAGGCCCTCCTCCTCCTCCTCCTCCTCCTCCTCCTCCTCCTCCCCATTCCCCCCTTCAGCTTACGGTTGTGGTGGTGGAAAGCAGGCCCATCAACCGTGGAAGTCAGCGAGCACCGATACCACTACTACTCCCCGGACCTCTCCCGGGGTGCGTTCTGACCAGGCTCTCGAGGCGAAGCCAACGGTGGCGACACGGGCCTCCCAGGAGGCCCCAGAATGAAAACGAGGGAAAGGCAGTGGTGCCTTTTCCTCCTCCGTCGGCACGACATTCGACCCATTCCCCGTGACCGGTTTCACGTCCCGAATCGTTGTTTGATGGTCCTGGGGCCTGGTAAGGGCTCCCAGAAATCGAAATAGCGAAAACCTGCCGTCGTGCTGCCTTCATTACCCGAGCGGGTCTGGACTTTGCAACGAAAAATCGCACCCCGAACCCTAAACCTCATCTTTCTGCGTCGTTCTTCGAGGCGGATAAATCTGTGAAGGTCCCGGAGCCCAAGAAAAGCGACAACACCCGGCTCGAAAAATCGGGGATGGACAGAACCCTCTTTAGTAAAACGTGGTTTGGTGAAAACGACCTCGGGTCCAAACCTGGCGGGCGCAAACCTGGAAAATGACGGCCTCAGCGCCCTGCCGAGAACCGAAAACGGACAATTCACGAATCGACGTGTCAGGGTGGGGGCTCCGTCCACCCCCGAAACAAATTGAGACGACAGGATCTCAGGGTATCGCTGTCCACTGCGCAAGCCCCGAGCTCCGAGACGAGGCTGACGTCCGGCAGCGGCGGCCGCGCGAGGCCCAGCGGCGGCGTCTGCTGCTCGGGCCCCGGCGCGGACCGCGCGGGCGCCGCCGCCGGCGGGGCCGCCGCCAGCGCGCTGTGCACCCCGGGCGGCCGCTGCGGAAAGCCGAGCGGCTCGCCGACGTAGTAGCTGCTGGCCACTCCCCCACTCCACGGTGGGTCGTCCTGAGCGAGGCGGGGGCTTGTACCCAGACCCCCTCGCGTTGTGAAGTGAAAAAAACACGACGGGAGGTTTTTCGCTATTTTCGGCCTCTGGGGGCCCAGCCCCGAATAAATTAATGTGGCGGGTTCCGCAAACCCTGAACCCAAAAATATTGCCATCTCATGACGGCCGAAGTGGCCTCCAAGACGGCCCCAAGAGAGATGGTCCAAGAGGCCTCCAACACACCCAAGATGGCCTCCAAGACGCCCAAGATGGCCTCCAAGACGGCCCCGAATCGCCCCAAGAGGGCCCCCAGTCGGCCCAGAAAGGCCCACAGGACGGCTCCCGACGGCGTCAGACGTGCCAAGAACCCACCAAAATGGCCGAAGTTGGCTCGAAGCTGGCCCAAGACGGCCCAAGAGGCCCCCAAGAGGGCCTCCAGGAAGGCCAGAAGAGGCCAAACACCTTGATGTTCCTAAGGTTGTGGGCGGAATTTGACATCTCCTTCTTTTCTGCCTTCCGACGGCCCGAGACGGCCCAAGTGCCCCCCAGACACGGTCCCAAGACCTTCAAGATGCCCACGTGTTCCCCGAAGGCTTTCCAAACCGATTCGAGGAACACATGGTCCGATAGCTTGGAAGGTCTGGCCTCAACGTTCGGCCACATAGACGCTTCCACAAAGGCAGGGGGCGGCGCTGATTCGCCGTAGGCGTCTTCGATCCGCCGCCCCCTGTTGATTCATCACAGGGGTGCCTGGCGTGCGAAACCCTCTCGGTTTTGGTTTCGGTTCTTTTTCCAAAAGAGCTCTCCCAGTGGGCTCCGGCGCGTCCCGCCGGGGTCCTGGGACGCTTGCCCAGAGGTGGCTGCAAAGCCCCCAAAACTGCCGTTTCGCTCGGGAAATCTTCAACAGATCGCGAAGATGGCCCAAGATGGCCTGCAAGATGCCTCCAAGACAGCCAAGATGGCCTCCAAGACGGCTAAGATGGCCCCAAGATGAATCCAAGACGGCCCAAGATGGCCACAATATGGTCTACGACGGCCCAAAAGGGCCGCAAGAGGCCTCCAAGACGGCCCAAGAGGCCTCCAAGAGGTCCTCCAGGAAGGCCCGCAGAGGCCAAAATCATTGATTTTCCATGGTTTTTGAAGGATTTTAGCATTTGAGAATTTTCGGCTTTCCGACGGCCCGTGAAGGCCCCAGAGGCCGCCAAGGTCGCCCCAAGATCGCCCAAGAGGTCTCCAAGATGGCCCCATGACGGCTCAAGAGGCCCTCAAGACGGCCCCAAGAGGGCGCCAAGACGGCCCAAGAGGCCTCGAAGACGCCCAAGATGGCCTCTAAGACGGCCCTGGAGCACCCCAAAAGGGCTCCAAATCGGCCCAGAAAGGCCCTCGAAACGGCTTCCGACGGCGTCAGACGGGCCAGGAGCCCACCAAGATGGCCGAAGGTGGCTCGCAGCTGACCCAAGACGGCCCAAGAGGCCTCCAAGAGGGCCTCCAGGAAGGCCAGAAAAGGCAACAAAAGAGCGTTTTTTGCTGCATTTGAAGCATTTTGACATTTGCTTCGTTTCGGCCCTCCGACGGCCCGAGACGGCCCAAGAGCTCCCAAAGATCGCCAACGGATCGCCCAAGAGGCCTCCAAGATGGCCCCAGAACGGCCCAAGAGGCGCCCAAGACGGCCCCAAGAGGCCCCCAAGACGGCCCAAGAGGCCTCCAGACGCTCAAGATGGCCTCCAAGATGGCCAACGAGCCCTCCAAGACGTCCTCCAAGAAGGCCCAAAAGAGTCAACATGGCCTCCAGGCGGCCAAGATGACCTTCAAGATGCCCACGTGCTCCCCGAAGGCTTTCCAAACCGATTCGGGGAACACATGGTCCGATAGCTTGGCAGGTCTGGCCTCAACGTTTGGCCACATAGACGCTTCCACAAAGGCAGGGAGCGGCGCTGATTCGCCGTAGGCGTCTTCGATCCGCCGCCCCCTTTTGATTTATCAAAAAGGGTGCCTGGCGTGCCGAACGATATGGCTTTTGGTTTTGGTTCTTTTTCCAAAAGAACTCCCCCTGGGGCTCCGGCGCGTCCCGCCGGCCACCCGGAAGACCAGGTTGCAAACGGTTTTCCTGCCCCAGACGGCTTCCAAGACGGCTAAAATGGCCCTAATATGCCTCAAAGACGGCCCAAGATGCACCCAAGACGGCCTAAGATAGCCTGAAGATGGCCCAAGACGGCCCAAGAGGCCCTCAAGAGGCCTCCAAGACGGCCCAAGAGGCCTCCAAGAGGTCCTCCAGGAAGGCCCGAAGATGCCAAAATCATTGATTCGCCTTAGGTTTTTGCAGGATTTTGACATTTGCGCCTTTTCGGCTTTCCGACGGCTCCAAACAACCCAAGAGGCCCCCAAGATCGCCCCACGGATCGCCCAAGAGGCCTCCAAGAGGACCCCATGACGGCCCAAGAGGCCTCCAAGACGGCCCCAAGAGGGCCCCAAGACGGCCCAAGAGGCCTCCAACACGCCCAAGATGGCCTCCAAGACACCCAAGATGGCCTCCAAGACGGCCCCGAAGAGCCAAACACCTTGATGTTCATAAGGTTTTTGGCCCCCAAGACGGCTCAGACGGCGTCGGCCTTCCCACGAACCCACCGGATGGCCGAAGTTGGCTCGAAGCCGAAAGAAGCGGCCTCCAAGAGGGCCTGGCCCCAGGCCGAAGAAGCCAAACCCCTTGACGGCCCCAAGGTTTTTGACGACGGCACACATTTGCCTTTTTTCGCCCAAGATGGCCCCATACGGCCAAGAGCTCCCCAAGATCGCCGAAAGATCGCCCAAGAGGCCTCCAAGATGGCCCCAGAACGGCCCAAGAGTGCCCCAAGACGGCCCCAAGAGGCCCCCAAGACGGCACATGAGGCCTTTAAGACGCCCAAGATGGCCTCCAAGACGGCCCTGGAGCATTCCAAGAGGGCTCCAAGTCGTCCCATAGCGGCCCCCCAAACGGCTTCCGACGGCGTCAGACGGACCAGGAGCCCACCAAGACGGCCGAACATGGCCCTAAGATGGCCCAAGACGGCCCAAGAGGCCTCCAAGAGGGCCTCCAGGAAGGCCCGAAAAGGCGAAAATCATTGATTGCCCATTGGTTTCTGAGGAATTGTGGCATTGTTTTTTTTCTGCTTTCCGACGGCCCGAGACGGCCCAAGTGCCCCCAAAGATCGCCCAAGAGGCCCAAGACACGGCCCCAAGAGGCCCCCAAGACGGCCCAAGAGGTCTCCAAGACGCTCAAGATGGCCTCCAAGACGGCCCAAGAGCCCTCCAAGACGTCCTCCAAGAAGGCCCGAAACGGTCAAAATGGCCTCCAGACGGCCAAGATGACCTTCAGGATGCCCACGTGCTCCCCGAAGGCTTTCCAAACCGATTCGGGGAACACATGGTCCGATAGCTTGGCAGGTCTGGCCTCAACGTTTGGCCACATAGGCGCTTCCACAAAGGCAGGGGGCGGCGGTGATTCGCCGTGGACGTCTTCGATACCACGGCCCAATGAGACTGGGGATGGGTCGGACGATGCTTCTGGACGCGCGAAGTGACAAGCAACAATGAGCACGATGCCCAACAACAAGTTGCGCCCAACCGGTAGCGGCTTCTGTTCGGCAGACGGCCTTCTGTCTCAAATGGATAACGTCCGCGGCGACACCGACACAGAGGCCTGCTCAAAAGGAACAAGACACGCTGTCGGTCTTCGTGCCCATTCTTTCAAATTCTGTCGGTCGTAGTGTCCATTCTTTCCGTGCTCATTTCGATCGTCCGAGACGATGCTCAATGGGCGGCTCGGTGGAGGAGGAGGAGGAGGAGGAGGAGGAGGAGGAGGAGGAGGAGGAGGGAGGAGGGAGGAGGAGGAGGAGGAGGAGAGGAGGAGGAGGAGGAGGAGGAGGAGGAGGGAGGGAGGGGAAGGAGGAGGAGGAGGCGGTGTGGTGGGGGGTGGGCGGGGGGGGGGAAACGTGCACTGCTCGTGCCCCTCAAGGGCCCCAGGGGGCTCCTTTACCTTTCTTCACCCCCCCCATAATGGTGATGGGCTAACTTTCCACCACCGCTACCACATGTAGGACGGGGGAGACGGGAGGATGAGGAGGCCCTCCTCCTCCTCCTCCTCCTCCTCCTCCTCCTCCCCATTCCCCCCTTCAGCTTACGGTTGTGGTGGTGGAAAGCAGGCCCATCAACCGTGGAAGTCAGCGAGCACCGATACCACTACTACTCCCCGGACCTCTCCCGGGGTGCGTTCTCACCAGGCTCTCGAGGCGAAGCCAACGGTGGCGACACGGGCCTCCCAGGAGGCCCCAGAATGAAAACGAGGGAAAGGCAGTGGTGCCTTTTCCTCCTCCGTCGGCACGACATTCGACCCATTCCCCGTGACCGGTTTCACGTCCCGAATCGTTGTTTGATGGTCCTGGGGCCTGGTAAGGGCTCCCAGAAATCGAAATAGCGAAAACCTGCCGTCGTGCTGCCTTCATTACCCGAGCGGGTCTGGACTTTGCAACGAAAAATCGCACCCCGAACCCTAAACCTCATCTTTCTGCGTCGTTCTTCGAGGCGGATAAATCTGTGAAGGTCCCGGAGCCCAAGAAAAGCGACAACACCCGGCTCGAAAAATCGGGGATGGACAGAACCCTCTTTAGTAAAACGTGGTTTGGTGAAAACGACCTCGGGTCCAAACCTGGCGGGCGCAAACCTGGAAAATGACGGCCTCAGCGCCCTGCCGAGAACCGAAAACGGACAATTCACGAATCGACGTGTCAGGGTGGGGGCTCCGTCCACCCCCGAAACAAATTGAGACGACAGGATCTCAGGGTATCGCTGTCCACTGCGCAAGCCCCGAGCTCCGAGACGAGGCTGACGTCCGGCAGCGGCGGCCGCGCGAGGCCCAGCGGCGGCGTCTGCTGCTCGGGCCCCGGCGCGGACCGCGCGGGCGCCGCCGCCGGCGGGGCCGCCGCCAGCGCGCTGTGCACCCCGGGCGGCCGCTGCGGGAAGCCGAGCGGCTCGCCGACGTAGTAGCTGCTGGCCACTCCCCCACTCCACGGTGGGTCGTCCTGAGCGAGGCGGGGGCTTGTACCCAGGCCCCCTCGCGTTGTGAAGTGAAAAAAACACGACGGGAGGTTTTTCGCTATTTTCGGCCTCTGGGGGCCCAGCCCCGAATACATTAATGTGGCGGGTTCCGCAAACCCTGAACCCAAAAATATTCCCATCTCTTTGGAGGCCGATGTGTACTTCTGCCAGCTTCCAGCGGCCTTCTGCCACCTTCCACCAGCGGAGCCGCCCTCGCTTTCCTGCCGCCGCCTTCCGCCGAGGCAGAGATGGCAACTCCTTCGGCCCTCGAAGGCGAGGCCCTGTCTGGAACGCCGCACGTATATCCACCGCCTGCCGAAATCTCCGCATGCCCGACACCCATCGATCTGCTTTTTTAGTCCGCGGCCGCTGAGGTCCGAGTCCCCTTCTCCAGGGTCGGCTAGACGTAAGAGTGACCCTGGGCAAGAGTGACCTTTGGCGCGCAGCTCTTTGGGGCCGCTGGGAGGCCAAATCCAGGCGCGCTAGCCGCTGCTACCGCTTCGCGGTCGGCCATCTGGGCCCACCTGTGCCCGCACCAAAGGTCACTCCGGCGAAAGGTCACTCTTACGTCTAGTCGACAGGGTCTTTTCCTTCGTCCCGGATCCATGTTCGACTGACCCCTGGCCCGATCGCGGGGCTCCGGCGGCCGAACTTCCAGAAAGACCGGCGGACTGAACGAGCCAACTTTGGGCGCCCGAGTTATCCGGGGTAACTCGGGTCCGGGGTAACTCGGGTTTGGGTTCCCGAAAAACGAACCCGAGTTAACCCTGACCCGAGTTATCCCTGATGATTCGGGGCTCTGGACGCCCGAAATATCCGGGGTAACTCGGGTCCGGGGTAACTCGGGTTCGGATTCCCGAAAAACGAACCCGAGTTATCCCTGACCCGAGTTACCCCTGATGATTCGGGGCTCTGACAACTGAGCCATCGGATTTCTGAGATATCGATCCACCAGGGGCGGTGGCCATGGACAGCGTCCCCGCCTCGGAGTCCTGTGCGACGAGCTGCCCCGCCCCACGCCCGGGCTGGCACGTCATGGCCGTCCAGCGCACGGGGAGGGGAGGGGCAAGGCGGGAAGATGAGAGAGAGGCCCGCAGAAGGCTCTAAAAGTATAGGTTCGCGGCCAAAAATCGCTCGTGCCACAGAAAGGCGACGTAATCGCCGGGAAGGGGAGGAGGAGGAGGAGGAGGATGAAGAGGAGGAGGAGGAGGAGGAGGAGGAGGAGGAGGAGGAGGAGGAGGGAGGAGGAGGAGGGGGGAAAGACGAGGGAGCAGGAGGAGGAGGACGAGAGGAAGAGGAGAGAGGTAGGAAAGGAGGAAAGAGGGAGAGGAGGAGAGAGGGAGGAGAGGAGGAGGGGAGGAGGAGGAGGAGGAGGAGGAGAGGAGGAGGAGGAGGAGGAGGAGGAGGAGGAGGAGGAGGAGGAGGAGGAGGAGAGGAGAGGAGAGAGGAGGAGGAGGAGGAGGAGGAGGAGGAGAGGGAGGAGGAGGAGGAGGAGGAGGATCGATCGATCGATCGATCGATCGAGCTCTCGGGCCAGTTCGGTGCTACGCTCTCTCGTGCTTGCGTGGCATTACAAAATCTGGTGGCCTAGCTGAGATCACTTTGCCGAAATGGGGTCGCTGGCGTCAACTGAGACGCTCGGGCCCTACCTGCACCGACCTGCCCCACGCAGGGGTCCGAGGGCAGGGTAGCACCCGCGTTTACGAATGCCCTCTCGCTTGCTCCTCTACTCCCCTGCCCTGGCCTCCTCTGCCCCTACCCTTTCGCTTCGGTTCGGGGGGGGGGGGGGGGAGGTCGGTGCACAACAAAATAATCTGGAAAGCTCTGGCCTCGGAGACGGAAAAGGTCTGGAGTCTCAGACGTCGGAGGAGGAGGGGGGAGGCGGCCTTCCCTAACCAACATTCTAAAACGTTCGCTGCCTCTGAACGCCTTCGGAATTGCCTGTGCTATTGCGCTGGCAGGCACAGGACAGAGCTGCACGGTTCTCAGCCGTTGATCAGGCGCCTCATCTCCCGCTCCAGCACTCCCCTCGGCGCCAATCCGGTGTTGTGTACCGTTCCTTCTTTGCGTAGTACCCGCACGAGGATGGGCTCCAGTTGCGGGTTCGCCAGCTTCGCCTGGGACTGGATCCTGCTGCGCTTCTCGTTCGCTCCGCCCTCTTTGCCCTTGCGCGCCCTGGTGATCGGGGTGCTGTCGGTCGAAGCCTCCGCGCTGCCATTCGAGATGGTGTCCTGGTAATAAGTATCCCTGTGGTCGTGCTCCGCGTCTAGCTCCATGGTTGGGGTGCGCGGTGATGTCGACTGCCTGCTGGTTGGGCGCCTCCGATGTGCCGCCTGGTCCTCCTTCTTGAGCTCCTTTCACGTGGCGTCTCGGCTGGCGGCTGCGGTCGGGGCTCGGTGGCCCTCCTGCCGTCGCCGCGGGCGCCCCTGCTGGGCGCTGGCCGACGAGCGCCATTCCGTGCTCGCGGTCGGAGTAGCTGTCTAGGTTAATGAGTGCATAGGTGGGAGAAGTACCTTACCTTGTCCAAGAAGAGATGGCTGCAGAGAGGGCATTTCGTGCTCGGTTTCGTCGGCTGGCATTGATTTCGTGTCCTATCTGAATTGCAGCTTCCTGTAATCATACTCCTCGCCAGATGTTTCCAAGCGGTCCCTCGGCTAGTAAAACGCTGGTAGCAATTGATGCACTCGTTGTTAGTTGTCAGCAGAGCGGCTAAATTGTGTACGTGATGATTTCGGATGATATGACTGTGCAATGCCTTCTTGCTGGCGCACAGGAGTCCGCACTCCCCTAGACTATCCCTGAGGGGGCATCTCCACGGTTGGAGGTCCTGGAGGGCCAGATCTTCTCGGAGCTCATCGTTTGGGGCCTGTCCTGGTGGGGGAACTGCTACTGTCAGTTTAGCTGCTCTGACTTCTCGTACGTCTAGTAGGTGTAGCTGTTTTCTGACCTCGAGCGCGAACATCTTACCTATCTTGACATCCTCCTCCCCGAAGATGGTTCTGAAATTCTCCGAGATTTGGCAGGCTTCCGCCACGTCCTCCTCGATGCGACGGGCCCAGGGGTTCGTATGCGTCGTCAGCTCGTTCGTGGTCTCGTCGGCATCCGTCTCGAATTCGAGGCGTCCGAATAGGGCGACGATGAGCTGGCGATGGTTGTTCGGGAATCTCAAGATGTTGTTTGTCCAGCCGAGCCTTCGGACCAAGGCTTCCTCCGCTGGTGGCAGGATCTGCCAGTAGCGAAAAACCTCCAGCGTTGTCATGTTGCGCACTGTGCCATCCTCGTGGCGCGTGCTCGCCCTGCCTGCCACCGCCCTCCTCAGCAGTGCTCCCATTGCACTCTGAAGTATATGGTACTCGTTGGGCGTCGGCAGGTAGCACTCGATGCATGAGAGTCCCGTGTTGATGACCCTGCATATGAGGACGGCGCGCTTCCGCCTGTACGGGATCTCGCGCTTGGTCCAGAACTTGCCACACTCGTAGTAGCTCTTCTTCATGGCCTGGATGCGTTTCTGCAGTTCTGGGTAATATTGTTGTGTCGCTGTGATCTGTGGGCCCAGGTACCTCGCCGTCGCCGCTTCCTTGCCAGGGAGTTTGCACTGTGGGTCCTGCTTGAGTAGTCGGTGTGCCTGGCTGGCACCCGAGCCCTGGAAGTAAACGATCGTCTCCTGCTGGTCCTGGTTCTGTTTGAGGCCGATCTCCGAGAGGCGTACGTTCAATGTGTCGTCTATCTTGTGGGCCGGGTCGACGAGGGATGGGGCGTCTGCTTGCTTCCCGCGTAAGATGAGCTTGCGTATGTCGTCCGCGTACTTGGTCAGCCCGACGTAGACAGGGTGTAGAAATAGTTCGCTTTTGCCATAGAGCAGCTTGTCGTGCGTGATCTCCTCGTTGCAGTCCTTAGTCCAGCGCTCGATGCAGGGCGCGAAGCTGGCCACGAGGTTGCGTGCCATATACGGGTCGCCAATGAGGCCACCGCAGTGGGGTTTAATGCACACGCCCTGCCCGTCGTCTCTGCAGTCCATGATGAAGGCTGCTCGGCGGCATCGTTGTTCGCAGAGGTCCCATAGGTCATTCGGCATGATATTGCTGTTCCCCGCGCCCATGGATTTGCAGCTGGCGAACGCGTTGGACATATCCTTCATGGTGGACGCGTAGTTGTAGCCCGCCACTCGTGCTCTGTACTCGATGACCGCCATAGTGGGGATCGCGCCTTTTCTTCGTCTACCCTTGGCGAAGCCGTAGTCCTGGTCGGTGTGGGTGCGCTTCTGCTGTCGGCGTAGCGCCGCCGCGTAGTGCGCCTTGCCGATCGGGCCCATGATGTGGTAAATCCTCTTGCCTGCTGGGCCCTTCTTCGCGTTCTTCTTGACTGCTGTCGCCGTGCTCTGATGCCAGCGCACTGGTGCCACGTTGCTGATGCGTATCGCTGCCAGTGCCGCCTTGATTAGAGCTTGAAGTAGAACTGGTTCTCCGTCGCATGCTTGGTGTCCGAGTCCGTTTCGTTGGCGTGGTTGTCGGTCTTGGTCTGGCGGGCAAAGCAGTAGTCGCCATACTTCTGCCGGTGCCGCTGTGGGCGGTGCTGCTCGTCGGAGGCGCGCACGTTTGAGGCGCTTCGCGATCTCGTTGTAATCCTCCTCGGTCTTCTCCTCTAAGTCGTTCTCGTAGTAATCCTGTTCATCCGCGTGGTGTGGGATGGCCTCCAGGTGTTGCGCGTCCTGCTCAGTCCCCTCCATGCCTCCAGAGCCTCCTGGAAGTTGCCAGAACTCTGCCCACTCCTGTTTGGTTGGGTTTGCCGTCGTCGCCGTCCAGTAGCCCCTCTTGCGTGGTCCGTACCGTCCTCCTGCAATCAGACGGGAGTCGTCCGACCCGTGCTAGGTCGCGTTGTTCCCACGCCTCGTGCAACTCCTCCACGCGGAGGTCGGTACGGTGTTGCTGCGCCCGTCGTCGCTGTAGCTGGCAGGTCCGGGTGATGTCTCGGAGCTGCGTCTCTTTCCTGCGCATGCGCTGTTCCGTCTCGGTGAGTGGCGTTGGTTTCTCTTCGGCGTATGGGTTTCCTTCTGTGTTTCCCTGGTCCTGGGTCGCCGTCGCGGGAGAGTCCCCGGGTTCGAGCTCGTCCGTGCAAAACGGGGGCGGCGACGATGCGGTCGCAAGCGTGCGGGCAGCCTCTGTGGTTGCTGCGTGGAGGTCGTGAAATTCAGCTCTGGCTGCTCTGCGATCTCGGAGGAGTTGCATGCGTTCACGGCGTAGTTCCTCGTACTCGTCCGTCGGCGTCGGCGCCTTGCTGTAGAACCTCTGCGCCTTCTCGATGAGCATGGTGTTGATGTCCTGGAAGAGCTGGTCCACTCCTTTGTCTGCTGGGTCGTAATATTGCATGGCCCGTTCCACCTGCTCGATGAACTCCCCTCTATGAAGTCCGTGGCGCGCTGCGTGGGCCAAGCTGTCCTTGTCCCACTTGGGTATCTGGGGTCGATGTTGTACTCGCTGTCGTAGTGGTAGGCGAAACGTCACGTGCACTGGAACGTGGTCCCGTCGTGCTCGGCAACGAATGTGTTGAAGGCGTGCTCCTATATGAAGTAGGGGTCCTTGTGAGATCATCGTTCCCGTCATGCTCTGCGGTATCATGATGTAGTCTATGCAGCTAACGTGTTTCTCGCCGAAGTACGTAGGCCGCCAGCTGCCGATGGTATTCACTATGCTGAGTTGGTGGCGGTCCGCGTAGTTCCGTGCTTTCTGCCCCGCGCCTCCTGGTAATCGTTCAGGTGATCGCCCTTCTCCAAGTGCTGCTGTCTCTGGTCTGTCGCCCTTGCCCGTGATGCCCACTCCGTCGTTGAGGTCGCCTGCAACGATGAGCATCGTATTGCGGTGCTTCCTCTGGCTGGTGTCCTCTATCCAAGCGAACAGGCGGCTGGCCGTCGCATAGTAGTCCTTGCGCGACGCCTTGCCCTGGGTGGGCTGCGGGGGGCAATAGTAGCCGATGATCAGCATTGTCTGATCGTGGTGCTGCATTGTGATCGCGAGTCCTCTTCCGCCGAGTTTTTGTGGTGGTTCGTGTAGTTCTGTCACCTTGGCTCCCCGCAGTCGACCCTGCAGAGCTATGATGATGCCCGTGCTGCGGTTGGTCAGGTCGCCAGGCTGCCATCCTGCCTCGTAAAAGCGGGTGTCGGCGCTGCGGTGCTGCGTGATGCTGGGGTCGCGTCTTCTGCGGGATGTCCCATTCAGCACGATTATGTCAAAATGAGGCTGCTGCCTCTCCCAGTCCCACCCCAACTGCTGCCACCGATCTCCACCCCACCCCCCAGATCCCCCTGGCCTCGTCGCTGCCCCATCCGCCCTGGGGGAGGGGGGAGGCCCCGCCGCACGTCCTGCTCCCCCCTCCCCCCCCTTGCTCCTCCCCGCTCTGCCAGCAGCTCGTCCACACGCGACAGAACTGCTCGTCGCCTCTGCGAATCTTTCCTCGCGAGGCAAGGCCCGCACCCACAGGGTGGAGAAATTCCTCTGGCCATGCCGCTCCTGGTTGCCCCCATCCGTTCCCTCCGACACCAGATCCCCTCGGGTCATGACAAAAATCACGACGGGAGGTTTTTCGCTATTTTCGACCTACGTACGAGGAGGAGGAGGAGGAGGAGGAGGAGGAGGAGGAAGAAGAGGAGGAGGAGGAGGAGGAGGAGGAGGGGGGAAGGACGAGATGGCAGGAGGAGGAGGAGGACGAGGAGGAGAGAGGGAGGAGGAGCAGGAGAAGGAGGAGGAGGAGGCGCAAGAGGAGGAGGAGGAGTAGGAGGAGGAGGAGGAGGAGGAGGAATGCGGGATCAGAGTGCAAACCGGATGCATCAATGCTGCTGCAGTGCATCCTCCAATCCGCATGATGCTCGACACCATCACCTCTACCGCTCAAGTGCAGACCAAAGAGCCGCTGGACACGTTATGCGCTGTCTCGCGTCGAGGCGGGGGAAGAGGAGGCGGAGGCGGAGGAGGAGGAGGAGGAGGAGGAGGAGGAGGAGGACAGTGGGAGGAAAAGCAAAACCATAAGACAGAGGCCCATGACGAGGCGGAGACTGACGGGGAGCAAGAGGAAAATGGGCGGCTAAGGATGGGATGGCAAGGCAAAGCAGGGCGCTGTGTGGGTCGGATCCCGAGAACCGAAAGCGACGGACAGCAGTCCAAGGCTGGGCGCGCCCCTGCGGGGGGGTGTACGTCGAGTTCACGTCGTGACCATGCGGGCGCCAGTTCCTCGCGCCGCGTGGATCGCTCAAACTTGAACGATCACGGCATCCCGACAGCACAGCTCGGTCGAGGCCTGGAAGACGAGCAGAAGGACGCCGGGGAGGAGGAACTGCAGCGGAAGCCTGGGAAAGAGGACGGGGGAGGAGGCGCCGGAGGGGAGGGAGGAGGAGGAGGGGAGGGAGGAGGAGAAGGAGGCGGAGGTGGTGGTGGTGGTGGTGGTGGTGGAGGAGGAGGAGGAGGAGGAGGAGGAGGGGAGGGAGGAGGACGAGGAGGAGGACGACGACGAGGAGGAGGAAGCCTGGGAAGGAGGACGGGGGAGGAGGCGCAGGGGTGGCCCCACGAGGGGGCCGCTGCCCACCCTGGGGTGTGTCCTTGGGAGCCTCGGGGGACCCGCTCCTGGATTTCGGCGTGGGCTCCCCACCTGTTTATCAGGGGAACAAGAAGTGGCATAAACATACAAAATCGGAGGTCCGCGCGGATTTCTCGGATCGGCGCTGGGGCGAGGAGGACGAGGCCGAGCACGGGGACAACGCTGCCGAACACGACGGCGAGGCCGCAGGAGGCCTTGTCTTCGCCTTGAAACGCGAAGCTGGTGGGGCCAGACCCCCCCGCGCCCGCCAAAGACCGAGGGAAAACGACCCCGCCGTTAGGTCGGGCATGTCCCCCTACAGGCTGAATTTGGAGGGAAAAAACACCCCCAAATATTTTCAAAATATTCCAGAATCACTATGTTTGATTATGTTTGACTATTTTCCGAATATGTTTTGACTCTTTTTGTCTCTTTACAATATCCCACAAAGTCGCCCCCAGACTATGTTTTGACCACTTTTGAAGATCCCCCCTGTAGAGGGACAGGCCCTACGCAACCCCACCGCGCTCTCTCGTCGGAGACTCCGCTCTCTCGGGATGCATTGCCTGCGAGGCTCCGCGAGCCTGCCCCCCACCCCACTCGCTTCGGTCGGGCACGCCCTCCGAAAGGCGGATTGTGGGCGAACGAACACAACAGTCAGATCCCTGTGGCAGAGAGGCAGGAGGGGGAGGGAGGGAGGGAGGGAGGGAGCGGGGGGGGTAGAAGCCAGGCGCGCGGCTCGCAGCCCGGCCGCGTGCACCTAATTAGTCTGGCCCCCTCGGGCGGGCCTCCCGGCGAGCCTGGAGGGCGCCTCGCCAACAAAAAAAGCACAACACACACAAAAACACACACACACAACTAGTCACACAATGCTCAAACATACTCAAAAATAGTCTGATGATCGTCCCCAGGCTATTTTATCTAGTATTTTTGCACGCTCCTCCTGTAGGGGGACATGCCCGACCGATCTTTCGCCCCAGAACCCCCCCTCCCCTCCCTGGCGCGCAGGGCGCGCCAGTGGCGCCGCGAAGAGGAAAGCATGCTACGCATGGAACAAAAATGTCGTGTTGAAAGGCGAGTTGGATCTGTGAGTTGAATGTCGATGAGCAGAGGCTTTGATGCCTCTTTTTGGTTGTGGGCCCGCTCTGACGCCGGTCCATGCCCACACCCGTCCCGTCACCAGAGACTTCCCATCCCCCTTTGATGGTAGAATGGGGCGACAATCCGCCTCCCCCGGCACTGCACGTACTGTGCCGGATTCGTGTGGAGCTGGGTGACTTCCATGAGTGTCCCCTCCCTCCCCTACCAATCCCACCGCGTACGCCCAAAGCGCCGTACCTGGTCCTCTTGGAGCAGCGCGGACCTCCGAAGCTCTCTGATCATGTTCCGTGCGCGCGCACACCCGCCCGAGGAAAGGACCGCCGCTTGCGCGCGCGCATGCCCGCAAACCAAGAAGAGACCGATCGCCGAACATCAGTCGTCCGTTCCCCCGCCGACTGTCGCCTGTCGCTGACTGTCCCCCCCCGCACTCTTCTCCGACCCGCCAATCGGAAGGGGCAGGTGGACACATGAAGTGGGAAGGCATGTAAGGAAGATGAGGCTCGGGCCCGCCGCAATGATTACAAGCAGCAGCAAAAACATACCGATTCTTGAATTGGGAAGGCGCTGCAAGCCCGCCGACCCCCGCTTGCCTGTGGTGCGGAGGCCGGTGAAATGGTTGGCCGTCCCCCCCCCCGTTTCAGTCTCCTCTGAGGTCTGAGATCCGATTCAGGGAGGGGGAGCCCTGGGGGGCGCCCGGGGGGGGCCCAGGGGGGGCTTGGTGGGGAGTGGTGGGGGCCCCCGAGCGTATCAGTGCTCCCCTGGGGTCTCCAAAGTCTCCACTTCTACACTCTATGGCCTCCAAGATGCCGAAGAGTCGATCTGTGCTTGCTCAAGCAGGATTCCAATACGCACGAGAGTCCTCGAAGACAACCAAGATAGTCCCAGACTGCCCAAGAGGCCTCAAAGACGCCCCAAGGGGGCTCCAAGACGACTCCCGAGAAGGCCCTGAGAAGCATGAACCGTCCAAATCTTTTGGGGAAGCGTAGAATTTGAACATCTTCGCATTTTTGGTCTCAACAGCGTCCAGGATGGCTCAAGAGGCACCGATAACTGCTCTAAGACGGCCCAAGAAGTACCCACGAGGGCCCGAAGACGGCCGAAGTGGGCCCCAAGACGGACCAAGAGGCGCCCAAGATGGCCCAAGAGAGCCCGAACAGGACCCCACGAGGGGCCCCATAGAGGTAACTCGAACTGACATTCCGAGCCTTTCGCCCCAAGAGAGCCCCCAAGACCGCCAGCAGGCGCTCAAGAAACTCCCAAGAGTCCTGAAGAGACCACCAAGAGGCCCGAAAGAGGCCCCACGAGGCTCTCAGAGGCCTCGAAAGGCCTCACCCGTTGACTTCATCCCTCTTCTGGGAATCTGCGGAATGGCGCCAGCTCGGGGATGGACAGAACCCCATTTATGAAAACGTGCTTTAGTGAAAACAACCTCGGGCCCATGCCTGGCGGGCGCAAGCCTGGAAACTGACGGCCGCGGCGCCCTGCCGGGAACCGACAACGGACAATTCACGAATCGACGTGTCAGGGTGGGGGTTCCGTCCGCCCCCGATACAGTCGGGCCGCTGAAAGAAGGAACGCATAAATAAGGAATAAGGAACGAAGCCCCTTCTTGGCCCTGTAAGCGCCTCCGTGCCCCAGTAGGGCAAGAGGAGCAGCACTGGAGGAACCCAAGGCACATCTAGTCCCTTCCGAACCCAAACCGTTCCTTATCTCAGCGTCTTGACTGTAATCGACGTGTCAGGGTGGGGCACCCCCGATGCGCCTCTTGAGCAGAGACGGGCGGTGCAACATGCCTTCCTGGCCGACTCAAGGGGGGCGTGCGCACCGTTTCCTGGGCCCAGCACGGCCCAGGCCAGTGCCGCTGCACGGTTTCCCCTAGGGCCCGTAGGCGACCCGAGGAGGAGGAGGAGGAGGAGGAGGAGGAGGAGGAGGAGGAGGAGGAGGAGGAGGAGTGAGAGAGGAGGAGGGGGGAGGAGGAGGAGGGGAGAGGAGGAGGAGGAGGAGGAGGAGGAGGAGGAGGAGGAGGAGGAGGAGGAGGAGGAGGAGGAGGAGGAGGAGGAGGCGCGGCCGCGCTCCGGGCGCGAGAGGCCAGGCCTCGCCGTCGCTCGAGCGTCCACCCCCCAAAGGCATTTTTCGGCTTCGCGCATGCTCTTGGGGGTGCTTTGTTCTTTCTCGGACGTCCCTCGCGAGGCCGAGGCCCGACGCAGACTCGTGCAGAACAGGGAATCCATGGCTCCAGGATATGTTTCGCAAGATGATCCAAACAGGCTCCTCGATGATCCTCGCCGAAGAAGAGAGGGGCACACGTCCGAGGGATGCCGAGAGGCTGTTGTGGAGCAGAGCGGGGGCGGCCCTGCGGGCGCAGGCCTCCTCCGGCCCGGCGGGGGGCGGCCACTCCCACGCAGGGGGGCACGGCTGCGGAAACGCCCGAGAAAGAGGGGGAGGAGGGAGGAGGGGGGGGGGGGGGCGGGAGGAGTGAGGACGAGGAGGAGGGAAGAGGAGGAAGAAGAGGAGAAGTAGGAGGAGGAGGAGGAGGAGGAGGAGGAGGAGGAGGAGGAGGAGCAGGAGCAGGAGCGGGAGGAGGAGCAGGAGGAGCAGGAGCATGAGGAGCGAAGAAGAAGAGGTGGAGGAGGACGAGGAAGAGCAAGAGCAGGAGGAGGAGGAGCAGGAGGAGCAAGGACATGAGGAGCAGTCAGGTTACCCGCGACCTTCTGAATGGAGGCGTCCACGTCTGGATGAGGCTCCCTTCGCGCTTGAGGTTTTAACATACCTTCAGAACGGATGCAACCTTCTGAGGGCTCGATTCCCCAATTCTGTAACTTGAAGCCTCGGTTTGAGCGGTGTAGAAGACGCTGGGTAGGAGAACGAGAAACACGAGAGGGAGGAAGAGCAGGAGAAACACGATGAGGAACATGTTGAATGACAACAGGAGGAGGAGGAGGAGGAGGAGGAGGAGGAGGAGGAGGATGAGGAGGAGGAGGAGGAGGAGGAGGAGCTTGGTGATAATCATTCGGAGGAAGGTGATGATGCGAATGGTGAGGATGATGCTGAGGAGGAGGAGAATGAGGAGGACGAGGAGGAAGGGCAGAACGAGAACGAGGGGAACGAAGAACAGCACGAGGAGGCGAAATCAAATGTTCAGGAGAAAGACCATTGATGATGATACGGGGGAATATCGACGGGAAGGATGGAGGATGAAGGAAGGGGAGGAGGAGGAGGAGGACGAGGAGGAGGAGGAGGAGGATACAGAGGATGAGCAGGAGGATGGAGAAAAAGGGTGGGGGAGCGGTACGAGAGCGGAAACAAAATCACTGCGGGTGCGTGGAAGAGAAACTCAGCGACAACTCTGCAAACACGCGCGCACACTTTGGGATGGGGGGGTGGGCGGCAGCGGCAGCAGAGCCATCGCTGGACCCGGAACAATAGCCTGTACGTACAGTCGGTGGTCCGTGCAGATTTTTGAATCGGCGCTGGGTCCCCTTCCGTCCGAGGTGCCCTGATCAGTGCGGTGATGGACCGCGCGGTGACCTCGAAACCCCGAGAGACCTCACCGTGCGGTCCGTCACCGTACGGTCTTGGGACCTCGGAGACCTCGGTCGCCCGAGAGTTCCTCGCAGAACGGCCCAGATCCCAAAACCGCACGGTGACCCCGAATCCAGGGGCGGCGCCGCAAGCGCCGCCCATGGGGGCCTAGCGCCCATCCGAGACATCCCCGCGTGGAGCTTGCCGGCAGTTTGGGTTAGCGCCGCTTTCCCGAATACCGTCTCGCTGGAAATTTCTAATCGAAGTACACGTCGGTCGGAAAAAGGTAGGTAAACAACATGACGTAGGAAGGCGGTTCAAGCACGTTTGCTTCAGGCTCCCCCTAGGAACAGCGAAACGCAGAAGAAGCATGCCGATTGCTGAGGCAGGTTGGGATCTGAAAGCCCAGAAATCTGTATTTTCAACCAACGACGTGAGATGATACCGATAGGACCACCCTACGGGGGATAAGGAGGTTTGGGGGGGAGGGGAGGGCGGTCGATTTGCGATGGTTCCAGGTTCACTGGTGCGTTCTTCAACCTTCTTATTGTCGCGCACATGTACCCATCGATCGATCGACAGATGGATCGAATTATCTTTTCAGGACACCCATCTATACATGCATACATGTAGATACTTATATAGATGTGTGTATATATACACATACATGTATACACATTTATATATATATATATATATATAAATCTGGCACGTTGGCACCGCTTGCTGGTTATCATGACGGTGGCATGAGCGAAGCGATGTGACGTGATAGCTTGCACTACACGCTGGTGCACCACAGCGCGATGCCAGCGTCACTTGGTGGCGTACCCACTTCTATGCCGAACGCCCGAGGCGTCTACTGCGTGCTGGCGAAAACTCAAACGGCTGCGCACTCGAAAAAAAAACACCTCTATTGTAAGCCCACTCCCGCTGATAAGCCCTACGCGCCGTACCCCTCGCACTCGCTACCCGGTTCCCGCTGGCAGAGCCTGGCGACGAAGGAGGGCGAAGTGCCTCCCTGGGGCTGCCGCGGCGGCGGCGACGTAGGCTCCGACTGCAAGCACCTCGGCTTCGCCGCCTTGGCCACCGACCAGCATGGACCCCCTTTGCTCGCGCGTGCTCGGGGCACTAGCAGAGCTTGGTGCCAATCACTCGCGCGGCGACCAGTGCACATAGTGCACGCCGTTGTTGCCAACATATATACCTCGCCCGCGCCGCCCGGAAGTGGAGGGGCACCATGCGTGGGCGGCGCCCGCGGGGAGACTGCAGAATCCGGCGCACGCGGAACGCAGCAAATGCGGATTCGCAGTTTAAGTGCGACGCCCATGACAACAAGCTCGTCCGCGAATTCCGAAGAAGACAGCCTGCGCGCCCACTTCCTGCGCGCAGCGTGGGCGCGCGCGGGGCGGCGCGCATCGAGGGCCTGCGCCACTGCAAAAATACGTCCGAAGCGCCTCGGCGCACACTCCCAAATCGGTGCGCCGCGGGCTCGGAGCCGCGCGCGCCGGCATGCCCCTGGCGCGCTTCCACGCCAAGGACAAACGCACGGGGTGGTCACCTGGCAGAGCCTGGGCCGAACCCCCTTCGCTGATCAAAGCCAAGCCAGCAGCACGCGCCAGAGGTTCGACCTGCATACGAGCCGAAATCCCAGATCGCCACGCTGAGCTCGCAGAGGTCGCGGGCGCTCCCTGTCCAGTGTGAGCCCGGACAAGCTTGCCAATTCCTAGCAGTCGGTGGGCTTTACTGACTGACGAAGGTGTCGTCGAAAGCGGACCTTGGTGTCCTGCTTGGCGCGCTTGTCGTCGATGCCGTTCAGTAGAAGCAGGAGCGCCTTGCCGGATGAGAACGACGCGCTCCCCAGCGCGCGGGCGATGCCATAAGCTTGGAAACACATTTCCTGCATGGTCGGCGCTGCACAGTCTTCACTCCGAGTGTTTTCGCGCTGCGTCGCGACAACCTCGCCGGGCCGAGTTGGACCCTGCGCCGGAGAGCATTTGGAGCCACGAGTGTCCGAGGGCGTTGGTGACTGGCAAAGCCTGGTCACCGACGCGTCGCCCGCTTCACCCGAGCCCTCCTTCGGCTTGCGCTCCTTGGTCTTGCCTTTCTGCTCAGCGAGGAACGAGGCTACAAAGGCCCACGACCCGACGCCCTTGCGACCGGACTTCTCCGCGCGTCGCAAGGCCATCAAAGATGAATGCCACGCCGTTGTTGGCGAGCATTGCCCGCAAGTCGGAGATCTCGATGTCAGACGGCTCCCGCTACTCCAATGCGCGACGTCGCCTGCTTGAAATGGTCTTCGTGCGCTCGCGCGAGCGCCTCCTGACTGCCTACCAGACCACCCCAACCCAACCCGAAGACCCGAATTTCGGGTTGGGGGGGGTAAGGGTTCCACATGTGTTTTTTCGATGTTTCCCGACCCCCCCCCCCACTGGAAATCGAGGGTAAATCTGAGCCTTCGGGTTGGGTTGGGGTGGGTTGGTGGGTGGTGACCTCCGGCGTCGTGCCCCACCGTGCTAGATAGGCCAGAAACAAAGCGCCCGCCTTGGCCTCAAAGGCCGACCTGGCCTCGAAGTCTCGGCTGAGGCGCGCAGCCACGAAGTCCTCGATGGGCAGGAGTTTGTGGAAAGCCACTTGCTCCCAGCACCGTGCGCGTGCCTAAGCCACGAGCGCAAGCCCTAGCTGGCTAACCCACGAGGAGGACCCGGCGCTGGCGAAGGAGACGGCGCAACCCTCGTGCGGTCTGATAGGAAGGCACCAACTATACACCAACACCGATCCTGGCCGGGATCACCCTGGGCCAGGATCGGTGTATACGCCCTCCTGCCTTGCGCAAGAAGGCATATACACCGATCCTGGGCCCAGGGTGATCCTGGGCCAGGATCGGTGTTGGTGTATACTTGATGCCCTCCGATCTGATGCCTTGAGATTCGTGTCTCGTGAGAGCCCGGGCCAGTCGGAGTGGGGCCCCTGCATGAGTGGTGCCGGACTTGGCGCGTTCTCGTGAGCAGCTCCCACACGAGGGACTGGCACCCCAAATCTTGGGCAAGCTTGCGACACACGGCGGGCCGGCGCGGTCCGGGAAACGGACCACGACGAGGTCAAGCGCGGGGCAGGCCTCCGGACGTCTCGGGCAGTTGCCCGGCAGCGAAGTGGGAAAGCCACCTCCTCCTCCTCCTCCTCCTCCTCCTCCAGATCCTGCCAGCGCGCTGCCGTCCACGGGCTGCGCGCCCGGCGCCGCATACAAGATCGCAGCCGCGACTCCCCGAGCTCCATTCCTCAGACCCAGAGGCAGAGCGCCGATGCCGCACGATCGATTTTGCGCCAGCATCACGCGCGGAACTCGCCCGTAGCTGTTTCAAAGCTAATGTTGAGCATGTCTCCTGTAGCGGGACAGGCCCGACTGTTGAACGCTGAGGTGCACGTGGCCATGCTCTCACCCCTGCCAAGGCTGCGCCCTCCGCGGGGGATCCCCGGGCATGCCTGGGGCTGCACGCCTTCACGCGCCTTCCTGATCCGCGGCACGCCTCCACGCCATGCGCTGCTATCGAAGTGCTTTGTCGGGCGAGTGGCAGATGGGGGATGACCCGAATGGGGGGTGAAGAACAGGGCCATCAAATGGCCTTTTTGGGGCTCCTTTTGGGCACCAGCTGTCTCCCAAAGGAGCCCTACAGGGCCCCATTTAGGGCCATTTCCATTGTTGCCACCCGCCCGACCTTGCTGGGGAAATTCTTTCAATGCGGGGTCCCCGGAGCTCTGGTCCATTTCCCTGGGACCGGTGTTTCGTCCCAGATCGTCGTTTGACGGTCCTGGGGCCCGGTGAGAGCCCCGAGACGTACATAACAACGAAAGGCATCCGTCCTGACTTGGGTCAACGTGCTGGAGGTCTACGCGGGCAAGATTTGTATCCATACTGTTGTGGAGTTTCGGGATCCCTTCCTCAAAGACCGCAGACGCAGTGGACATTGATAACGAAACTGCCCCTGGAGGCTAGATGCTTATCCATATCCGCTGCGCCTCGGCCGTTTTGCGCCCCTCCCAAGAAAGCCGAAGACGTTGGACGCCCGAAATGGGTACGGACAAAAATTGGTACAATGCCCATAAACCAATGTCGTCCAAAACCGACAGCGGCCGCTGTTCGGCAGGTGGCTTTCTAAGGCCGCGCGAACGGCGATGTTGGTGAACGGCGATGTTGGGAATCGGATGTTTGTGACACCGAACTCGCGCAGAACAAATTGTAGGACATCACGAAGCACACTTTCCTACATTCCAAACGTGCGACTGTATCAAACGAAAACGGCACAGCGAGTTGTAGGAAAACACGGACCACGCGTTCCCACAAGTGGTTTGGCCACGGACCAGGCCTTCCTACAATTGGTTCTCCTACTTCGCCGTTAGCTAACAAACCGTTAGCGCGTCTACGGCCCAAACCGACAGTGGCGGCTGTTGGGCAGGAGGCTTTACGTCGACGGCCGCGCGGACAACAGGAACCACTGCCGGCCTTTGTAACCTTTGTGCCCATACAGTCGTGGGTTGACCTAAGGAACAAGAACTAAGGAACGAAGGGATCTTTTTTGTCCAAGGCATAACGCATAAGTCGGGGATGGACAGACCCCCCTTTAGCAAAACGTGGTTTAGTGAAAACGACCTGAGGCCCAAACCTGGCGGGCACAAGCCTGGAAACTGACGGCCGCGGCGCCCTCTCGAGAACCGAAAACGGACAATTCACTAATCGACGTGTCACTATTGGGGGTTCTGTCCACCCCCGAAACTAAGGAACGAAGGGATCTTTTTTGTCCAAGGCATAACGCATAAGGAACGATACGTCATGAATCCAGCACAAGGAACGGCACCGCGGAAGACCACTCGGTCCGTCGACGACGGCGCGCAAGCAGGGCCGACGGAATGAGCGACGCGATTCGATACATCTAGTCTAGCACAGTAGAGGACAAATATAGGGGGAAAACAAACCTACCCCGCTTTTGACCACCCTCGCTTCCAAGAGATACCAAACGATGCCAAATTGCAGCCTGTACTGGTCAGGCCGCTTGACGAGGAGGCGCGTGGTATGGCTTGGTTATGCCTGGAAGCGAAAGCGGGGTAGGTAATTCACGCTCTGAAAATAACACTGCACAGACACCGATTTTGGCCAGGTCCATCCTGAGCCCAAGATTGGTGCATATGCCCTCCTGCCTTGGCCAGGAAGGCATATGCAACGATCGTAGGGCCAAGGATGGGCCTGGCCAGGACCGCTGCATATGCATAATCCCCTTCGCCCGACACAGGGAGCGACATGTAACGCATGCAAGCCTGAGGAACGACCGAGCCCCTCTTGAAGAGCAGGCGTTCCCTGTTCAAGCCGATCCCATGCAGGGGGCCACAGGTCGGCTGGGCCGCGGCCGCAGCGCCGACCGCGGGGCGCGCGCGGCGGCGCCCGCGCAGGAGGCGGGCTGCGGGGGCCCAGCGCCCGGTGCGAGGAAAAACTGCTGGCGGCGGGCGCATAAAGGGGGGGGCGTGGAAGCCGCTGCTATCGCATTCATTGTAGCCATCGGGGCCCCAGTGTGCCCGTACCAAAAGCCACTGTGCATAGCCGACTCGCCCTCCCCCCCGCCCCTTGGGAAGGGTTGGGCTCCCCCTTTGCCGGCGTCAAGGGGGGAGGGGGGGGGAGGGCTGCCTAGAAGGAGGCTGCTTCTCAGAAGGCGCTGGCCTTTTTGCATCTACAGCCCAGGCCCGCGCCTTCTGAGAAGCAGGGGTGCTCCTGAGAAGCCCTCCCCCCTCCCCCCCTCCTGCGCGCGGCCGAAGACGGCCCGCGCGGAGCCCCGAAGGCTCGGCACCGCGCAGCTGATAAAGCTCAGGGCAGACGTCGTGTCGCAGCCCTCGGCCTCTGACCAACCGCGAGACGGACGTGGTCCGCAAGCGTCGGCCTCCGGGGTGCCCTCGCCTGGCACCGGGACCGTTCGGAGACGGCCCGGGATGCAGACACGGGTCACGGGGCACGGGCCGGGCCGTCCGATAGGACGGCACCAACTATACACCAACACCGATCCTGGCCCAGGATCACCCTGGGCCAGGATCGGTGTTGGTGTATAGTTGGTGCCCTCCGATCCGAGGAGCGCGGATCCGAGAAATCCGCGCGGACCTCCGAGTTGGTATGTTTAAGTCACTTGTTGCTCCCATAGTTTGGCCACCGAATCGTGCGAGAGCTCACGCGCCAGCTGAGTGACGATCAAAAGGTCTTGCGCGACACAGCATGGCGACCTTACGCGGCGGCTCGCGCGGGCCGCCAGCGCGGCACGCCACGCCGGAGAGACGAGGGCGCTCACGCGCGCCCTTGCGCGGGCAGCTTGCGCGCGAATGTGGGTGAAGACGGCCCTGGCTTTTTTTGCGTCGCTCAACTGGGCTTCGCAAGGGCCCCTGGGGCCACCGCCAACTCAGACACACGCACCGCTGCTTGCTGACAAGCATCGTGCGCCCATCGTGATCAGCAGTGAGGAGTACCCCTGATCGTCCGGGAGGGGACCTCAGTTTGGAGGGCCCAGAGCATCAGGGACAAGGGGTTCTTTTGGCAAATTCCACAGGACGAAACCGCCCACATGCTGCTGGGAACAACCCTAAGAACCGATAACCCGAATTGGGCCACGACTTAATCGTGTGTATGAGGGTTAAAGCAAGATGGCCCAGAATGGAATCGACAAGTCGGAACGGCGATAAAATTGAATCGGATCGACGCAAATCGGCAGCCACGTCGGGAGGAGTCGAATCGGCGGAAATCGGCAGGCTAGTAGGCCTCCATGAGAGAAGTCGAACTCCAAACCGAAATCCGAAGCCGGATCGAATCGGGATCGAAAACCGTCAGAATCGAATCGAATCGAACCGGAGGAATTGAAGCAGGGCCCTGGCTGGGAGCTACAAGCTGCTCGAGCGGCCTCGTCTCCCGGCGCGGAGCTCTCCGAAGGTCTGGGCCTGCGCCATCTCCTGCCATCTCTCTCTCGGGAGCGGCCAAGAGGGGGGTGTCCAAGAGGGGGGGGTGCAAATCATGACCGGCGGCATGTGCGCGGCCCAGCGGGGGGACCAGGGACGTAATGAAACAAGAAGGGGCGCCAGGAAATCTGGGGAAATATCATGGCCCACGCCATGATATCCACCCTCCCTAGTCATCACCCCCCTCTGTGCCGCCCCCGACTCTCGGACGCCCATGCCCCGTGCACGACCTCGGCTTCTGGGGAGACCGACAGGTACCGAGGCCGCTGCTCCCCGGGCCTCGCCCGGCTGGCGTTCTGACCAGGGCTTCGAGGCGAATCCAGCGGTGGCGACGAGGCACTCCCAGGAGGCCCCTCAAACAAGGGAGCATGGGCGGAGGGCAGCGGTGATAATGGGCACCTCCTCCTCCTCCTCCTCCTCCTCCTCCTCCTCTGAGTTTCGCGCAGGCATGACTTCGCAGGATGGCCCGACATGCGCCTCGAGGGTTTCTGCCGAGAAAAAAAAACGAGCGAGGCCGAGCCTCCGGGCTGGCTCCTCGGCGGGTCGCGGCAGCTCGGCGGGTCGCGGCAGCAGCGCCGGCCGAGGCGCTGCGCCCGCAGGGCAGGAGGCCCCAGGAGCGAAGCGATGACTCGGTCGTTGCGGCGATGGAGAGAAAGCGGATCGGCGGGGAAGTCGGCAGCGAAGTCGGGGAAGGGTCGGGTCGGCGGCAAACAAATCGGCCGGCTCGCAGGCCTCCCCGGGGAGATCGGTTCCCAGATCGGAATGCAAAGTCGGATCGAATCGGGATCGGAAGCCATCGATTGGCGGCGCGTACAGCTTGGAAGGGGGAGGGCTTCTTAGAAGGAGGCGGCTTCTTAGAAGGCGCCCGCCCTACATCTACAGACAAGGCCCGCGCCTCTTAAGAAGCAAGCCCTCCCCCCTCCCCCTTCCCCCTCCCCCTAACCCCCCCCCTCCCCCCTCCCCCCCCCCTACCCTGACAAGCCCCCCCCTCCCCCCTCCCCTACCCCCCCCCCCCCCCCTCCCCCTACCCTCTCCTCTGCGCGTGGCTGAATCGAAATCGAATCAAATCGAACGAGCCCTGCAGGGCAGGACTCCCACCAGGGCTCCCTCGACGTCCCGACCCTGTCCCCAGGGACCGGTGCCTCGTCCGGAGCTTTTCTGTCACGGCCCCGAGGCCTGGCGAGGGCCTCCCGAGGACGAACACGGCCCAACCCTTGCCGTCCTGACTCCTGCTGCGGCGCGGCCGTGCCTGGGAAACCGAATCGAATCGGACTCGGAGGCCCACGAAATCGCAGGCTCAGACGCAGGCGCCGACGACGACGACGACGACGACCACGAACGACGACGACGACGACAAAAGACGACGACGACGACGACGACGACGACGACGACGACGACGACGACGACGACGACGACGACGACGACGACGACGACGACGACGACGACGACGACGACGACGACGACGA
>CAUYUJ010015410.1:146640-184593 GCA_963575745.1 Prorocentrum cordatum
TCCTCCTCCTCCCCCTCCCCCTCCTCCTCCTCCTCCTCCTCCTCCTCCTCCTCCTCCTTCCCCTCCTCCTCCTCCTCCTGACAGGCGATGCACCGTCTCGAGTCGCGGCGGGGGACTCGCCATCCCCCGAGATCTTGTCGACTCCATTTTGTCGAGCCGGCCCCAGGGACTCACAGATCGAACCGGCTCGAGAAATGACGCTGACAGGTGGGGCCCAGGGTTCTGGTCGTGACTTTTTGCGATGTTGCGACTGTTATGAAACGTCGCATCTCAGGGTCGCTCGGACGTTCATTCCCCGCGCATGCTTCGGCTTCGTGCGTGCGTTTTTTCCGCAAGATGGCCCAATATGCTCCTGGATGATCCTCGCCAAGAGAAAATGCACACGTCCGAGCGATGTCAAGGGGACGAGGAGGCGGAGGAGGACGAGGAGAGCGGCGGGAGAGGCAGGAGGATCAGGCTGCGCATCACGACGAGGCGGAGCCGACAGCGAAGGATGGTCGGTGGCGCGCAAACATGACTGGCGATCCATGGATTTGGCGCGCGGTCGCTAAAATCCATGGATCGGGGGAGAGGTCCTCCCAGACATGCGGCAGGTGCCGCCTCGCTCGGCGGCGGAAACCCGCGATTCCCCATGGGGACCCGTCGCTAATCCACGCCCCCTTGATCCATGTTTGTGATCGCATGAAAGATCGACAGCAAAGGATGGGATGGCAAGGCAAAGTAGGGCGCAGTGTGGGGAGGATCCCGGTAAACGAAAGAGACGGGCGGCAGTCGAGAGCTATAGGCGTGCCCCTGCAGGCGGGGCAGGCCTACCGCTGCTGCAAGCTTCGGAGGCCTCGCAAGGACGCAGCCTGGCTCGCCCACCCGGTCGGGTGGAGGAGGCGCTCCTGGGAATGGCTCGCTGGCCGATGGTCCATGAAGGGGGGCTGCCCAAGCACAGGACAGAGACGGAGAGGAAAGGAGGACGGGCACACTCTCTCCTCCTCCTCCTTCTTATCCTCATCCTCGGCCTCCCCCTCCTCCTCCTCCTCCTCCTCCTCCTCCTCCTCCTCCTCCTCCTCCTCCTCCTCCTCCCCTCCCCCTCCCCCTCCCCTCCCCTCCTCCTCCTCATCCTCCCTCCTCCTCCTCCTCCGCCTCTCCTCCTCCCCCCCTCCTCCTCCTCGTCCCCTCCTTCTTTTTTCCCTCCCTCCTCCCCCTCCCCCCCTCCCCCTCCTCCTCCTCCTCTCCCTCCCCTCCTCCTCCTCTCCTCCTCCTCCTCCTCCTCCTCCTCCTGTCCCTCTTCTTTTTCCTCCTCCTCCTCCCTCCTCCTCCTCCTCTTTCTCCTCCTCCTCTTCGCCTCCTCCTTCCTCTCCTCCTCCTCCTCCTCCTCCTCCTCCTTCTCCTCCTCCTCCTCCTCCTCCTCCTTCTCCTGTCCCTCTTCTTTTTTTCTCCTCTCCTCCTCCTCCTCCTCCTCCTCCTCCTCCTCCTCCTCCTCCTCCTCCTCCTCCTCCTCCACTCGACACTGAAGTTCGCAGAGCCATGACGTGCGCAGCCTCGCCCCAAAGGGTGGCGCTCTGCCACCAGGGAGGACGGAACAACTAGAAGGCTCATGGGGGACGGAGGGTCACCCCGACCCCTCTGTCTCCTCCTCCTTCTCCTCCGCCTCCTCCTCCTCTTCCTCTTCCTCCAGGATCATGTTCATGCGCCCTGCTCCTCCTCGTCCTCGTCGTCCTCGTCGTCGTCCTCCTCCTCCTCCTCTTCATCCTGGATCCTGCTCCTGCCCCATGCTCCCTGCTCACTGGTCCTCCTTCTCTTCCTCCTCCTCCCTTCCTCCTCCTCCTCTCTTCCTCCTCCTCCCTTCCTCCTCCTCCCTTCCTCCTCCTCCTCCGTTCCTCCTTCTATGATACTTTGGCCTCTACGAGGTGGAGTCGCTCAGGCGCAACAGCACCCAGTCCAGGGCGATAGCATGCAGTTCAAAAAAGGCGGCATCGCTCCTCCCCCTCTCTTAGACCCCCCCCCCCCCCAAGACACCGTCGTGCTCGCTAAGCTTAGGTCGGGCATGTTATCCTACAGGCAGTTTCTGGGAGAAGCATAAACCATAGTACTAAACAGTTTGATACATAGTCAAAACCGATAGACCATCGTCCCCTGACTACTCCTTGACTATGTTTGAAGATTCCTCCTGTAGAGGGGCATGCCCGACTCAAGGCTAAGCCTGAGGACCTGGCAGCCCCGTGCAAGTATCTACAGAGGCGAGGAGAAGAGGGAGGGCAGAAATGTGCCCTTTCCCTCCTCGTCCTCGTCCCCCTCGTCCTCCTCGTCGTCGTCGTCGTCCTCCTCCTCCTCCTGCTCCTCCTCCTCCCCTCCTTCTCCTCCCCCCCTCCTCCTCCCCCCCCCTCCTCCTCCTCCTCCTCCTCCTCCTCCTCCTCCTCCTTCTCCCCTCCTCCTCCTCCTCATCCTCCTCCTCCTCCTCCTCCTTCTCCCCTCCTCCTCCTCCTCCTCCTCCTCCTCCTCCTCCTCCTCCTCCTCCTCCTCGTCCTACTACTTCCGGAGGTGTGAGAGGAGTAGGGGTCGGGGGGAGGACGTGTGGCAGGAGTAGGGGTCGGAGGGGTCGGGGGAAAATCGGGATCCCCATCCACGCGCATCGTCGATGCGTCGGCGGTGCATCGGCGATGCGGCGCGATCCTCTGGCCCCGTCTACTCGGACCCCCATCTGGGAGGCCTAGACAGAAGGGGGCTGCTGTAGAGGCGCCCGTGGCCCGAGGCGCCCCCAGCTCCCCGAGCACTTTTGGAGCCCTGTGGGGCCCTCCCCAGACTCCCTCGCGCTATGTAGGGGGCCACATGCGAACCCGACCCCGACCCCCCATGATTTTCTGGACCTGCCGAACGAAGTGAATCCCACCCTCCCCCTCAGAAATCGTGGGGGGTTGGGGTCGGGTTCGCATGTGACCCCCTCGCGTTGTGACAAAAATCACGACGGGAAGTTGGTTCCTTATTCTCGGCCTCCGGGGGCCCTTACCCAGCCCTGGGTCCGTCAACAAAACACGACCCAGGATGAAAAACCGGTCCCGGGGAGGGGTCCAGACCTCTGGGGGTCGCCGTTGTGACAGAATCACGACGTCGGGGGTCTGGGATGGAAGGTGGGAGGAGGCGCGGCAGGAGGAGGGAAGGAGGGAGGGGGTGTCCATGGGGGGGGGGGCGAAGGAGGACGGTGTGTGCAGGTGTGTGTGTGTGTGTGTGTGTGTGAATGTGTGAATGTGTGAATGTGTGAAAATGTGTGTGTGTGTGTGTGTGTGTGTGAGTGTGTGTGTGTGTGTCTGCTGCGCGCGTGGCCGCGACGCCAAGAGTGTGTGGGGGCGAGTCGAGGGAGCGAGGGCGGGGGAGAGGGGCAAGGGGGCGAGGGCGAGGGGCAAGCTAGGTGCGCTCGCCTCATATCTGACGTCCTACCCCTCCCTCCCATCCCTCACCACGGCGTAGCTCTTCTCCCCTCTCGCACATATCGGAGGGAGGGGCAAGGGGTGAGGGGAGGGAGAAGATGAGGTATGGAGTGTCCAATACCCTCAAGCCAGGAAGGGTGGGGCGACGAGGAGGGACGAGAGGGGCCTGACCCCCTCCCACAAGCCTTCCGAAGGAAAAAAAGAAAGGAGTCGAGCCTCCAGCATGGAGGTTCCGTCTTCCATTCCAAAGGGCTTTTGCTCCTCCATTCAAACGGGCTTCGCCCCCGTAGCACGCTGCGGCGTGGCAGGATGCCGAGTGCCCCCTCCGGTATCGGGGGGTTCTGCCATGTGCTTCGCCCCCCCCCCACCCCCCCCCACCCCCACCCCACCCACCCACCCACCACACACACGCACACTCGCACGCACACTCACACGCACACTCACACTCAAACTCACACTCGCACACACACACACTCAAACTTACACTCGCACACACACAACACACACACAACACACACAACACAGACAACACACACACACAACACAACACAACACACACATGCACACACACAAACACGCACGCACGCACGCACGCACGCACGCACCGCATCCAATTGCATGTACCCCCTCCTGTTCCTAGCAGGAAAGGTACGGGTCAGCGCTACAGAGGGCCAGCGACGTCCCCGCGCTGGTTTTCCGCCGCGCCCGCGCGAGGACTCCGCGCGGCCGCAACCTCGCAGTGCCCCGCGCGTCACGGGCGCGGCCCAGCGGCCTGCCACAGAGGCGCCCACGCTCAGGTCGCGCTGGCGGGGCCAGGCCCTCGCACAAGGGCTTCCAGGCCCTCACTTGACGCTTCCAGGGTGGTGGGCGCAGGAGGACCCAGGAGGCAACTCCTGGGATGTCTTCGTCAGAACAGAACGATCTCCAGACTACTCCACCCGATGAAGAGACCGCTGGCCCGATCAGGCCGAATGGAGCCTGGGACTGAAACGGCTTAGTCGTGCTTTAGCCGGAGCGTGCGGGGGGGTCAAGCCAGCTCCGGCGAGGTGGAGCCAGATTCGGCCAGCTTTCGACCAAGGATCTACCAGCGCCGACTCAGCATCTCACCTCCCAGGACTTGCACCCTGGGAGGACGGTGGTGCGCGGCGTCTCCGCCTGGCCTGGGCGCCTCCTCGCGGGCGAGAACATGTCCGCATCCGCGGCCTCGCGGGCCGGGCTCCTGGGCGCTCGTGCCGCGCATGCCCCCCGCGCGGAACGCACCCGTGCAACCGCCGCGCTTATCCGCCGCGCTTATCCGCATCCAGACCGCGAGGGCGCGGGCCCAAGACCTCCTACGCCAGGACGTTGTCAGAACGCCGACCCCCCAGAGGTCTGGAGCCATTCCTCCTCCTCCTCCTCCTCCTCCTCCTCCTCCTCCTCTGCCTCCTCCTCCTTCTCCTCCTCCTCCTCCTCCTCCTCCTCCTCCTCCTCCTCTGCCTCCTCCTCCTCCTCCTCCTCATCCTCCTCCTCCTCCTCCTCCTCCTCCTCCTCCTCCTCGTCCTCCTCCTCCTCGACCCCCCAGAGATCTGGATCCAGTCCCCGGGGCCAGCTTCTCATCCCGAGTCGAGTCACTCGACGGCCCCAGGGCCTGGCAGAGGCCCCCAGACGCCGAAGAGAAAGGAAACCCTTCCGTCGTGATTGCTGGCATGCCTCGAGGGTGGAGGAAAGAGAACTATGCACATGCACCGATTCAGGCCCATCCTGAGCCCAGGATCGGTGCATACGCCCTCCTACCTTGGCTAGGAAGGTATATGCACCGATCCGGGGTCATGGATGGACGTTGTCAGGATCGGTGCATGTGCATATATCTCTTCGCCCGAGACGGGGTCTGGAGATCCGACGGCGCGAAAGAACGACACGTCGTGGGAAATCACGACCAGAGCCCTGGACCCCATCTTGCTGCGTCATCTTTCCAGCCGGGTCGATCGCTCAGGGCCCCAGGGCCCGGAACCTGGCGAAATCGCCCTGCTTGAAAAGATGACGACGCCCGGATCTCCAGGATCCCAAAGCCCCGACGTCGTGTTTTTGTTCGCAACATCATCCCCCAAAGGTCTGGACCCATTCCCCGGGACCGGCATTTCATCCTGAGCCGCCGTTTTTTTTACGGTCCTGGGCCCGGGAAGGGCCCTTGCACGGAAGCCAAATCAGACTAGGGTTCCCAACTTCGCGCTTCGCGCTGCGCGAAGCGCGAAGTGCAACTAACTTCGCGCTCTCGCGCCGCCTCCCAGGGGAGGAGAGGAGGATGAGGAGGAATCGGAGCCGAAACGCGAAGCGCGAACGACTTCGCGCCCTCGAGGGCGCCATGGATCATGGCGAAGAGCGTCCCGTCGCGATCGCTTCACACCGCGAGGGGGTCTGGGATCGCGCCCAAAAAGTCCAGTCCGCGAGGGTGCGGCTGCGAACCTGTTCGCCGCTCGTGTCCTCCAGGGGCCCCCCGGAGGGCAGCGCCGCGGCGTGCGCGGCCACCGCGCGCCGCAGGGCGGCGCGCAGCTCGCCCGACGCGTGGAGGCGCGCCATGCTGCCCACGCCGCCCAGGTGTTCGCCTTGGGGGGGGAGGGGGGGGGGGCGATCCCAAGCTTGCTCGCGTCGCGAACATGAACGGGAGGGGGGGGGCGATCGTCGCCCCTCCTGACCCTCCATGTTCTCGAACATCGAATCTCGATGCCAATGTTCGAACCGCGAAGACCTCGAACATGGAAGCCGTGAACCAACGAAACTGCTTGCGAACCACGAGCATCGACAGCCGATGCTCTATAGCTCGATAAGCCCTCAAGCATTTTCACTGATCTCGGCGATCTTCCAACCTTGGAATGCTGTCGAAAAACTGCGCCTCGCCAAAAGCGTCCCAGTGGTGCCCTGGACCGTCCCGAACGGCCGCCGCAGAGCCGAGTCATGGACCGAAAATCAACGCATACTCGAGTCGCAAGAAGCACGACGAAACTGTTTTGGCCGTTTTCGGCCCGGGAGGGCCCTCGCAAGGCCCCAGGACCGTCACACAAGGACTCGGGATGAGACGCTGGCCCTGGGGGGACGGGGGGAAGGAGAAGAAGGAACTATGGGCTATTGGAGTTATGGGCTAAACGATGCCGAGTGTCGAGACCGAGCCGAATTAGTGCTGCAACACGACGAGGGCTGCAACTTGGACCGGCTTCGGCGGCGCATCTGGGTGGGGGCACTCGCCCTTCCGAATACGTGCAGCAAAAAACTGCTTCCCCTTGGCAGTGGGATGTTCACGCACTGAAGCCAGGTGCCGTGGGTCAGTCGTGGCAGTGCGGGCCCCGCCTGGAGCAGAAAATCCGACGATATCGCCCCCAGTGCTGTAAGCTATGCGAGCTGTGTCAAACCTTACCCCCTGGCACTCGCCGACCGCCGAGGGGAGCAACGCCGTGCGGGGGGCAGCCCTGGGGACAAGCCGCCTGGGCAGCCAGGAGGATGCGCCCGCGATCCGCTGAGACTTTGCAATCTCTGCTATAAAACTTGGCGCCTGCCCGCTGCCGGCCGCGCTGAGACGCGCGCAGGGCAAGCCCTAGCCGCGGCATCCGACCGGGGCGCGGGGCCGAGGGGCGGGCCGCGGTCCAAGGGTCGGCGATGATAGAGTCCGCCAGCGTTCGTCGCGCCGACCTTCTCAGAAGGAAAGCCTCAGTGTCGCGCCGAGTGGTGGCGGGGGCACCCCGGACGAAAGTAGACCGCGCTGCAACCGCCGCTCTGGCGGCCAGTTCATCTGCGCACTCATTGCCCACCGCCCGGAGAAGTTCACTATCAGACCTCAGACCTGATGTCCTGGGCCCCGAAGAAGGAGAGAGGAGCCCGGCGCACGTGCTGGGGCCGGGGCCCCGCGCGCGCGGCCTTGCCGATCCCGGCCCAGAGGTCAGCCTTACCGCACTTGGACGAAATAGACCTGTGCCGACCTCTGGCCCACCCATCCACTCAAGACTCATGATCAGACACAAGCCGCAATGGCCCTGGTGAGCACTCGAGGGCCTCGGCAAACGCCGTGAGCTCCGCTCCGTGGGCCGTCTGCCTCGCGCCAGCGACGCTGTGCGAGATGCCAGCGAAAGGGGGCCCAGTCACCTGCTGAGGCGGCCTCCAGGGCAACGGCAAACGGTCCCCGAGCCAACGCGTAGCCTACGCGGGTCGTCCGAATGCCCCCCCCTGGCCCGCCCCCCAAAGTCGCGAGGTAGCCGTCTTGGCCCACCGGGGTCAAGGAGATCTTCGAATGCGCCGAATTGGGAGCAGCGGGGGGAAGTCGAAGTCAGAGGCGGGGGCGGCGCCACCCCTGCTCGCGGGGCCTCGGAGCCAGAAAGACGGACTAGTCTCGTGGCCCACAACTGCATTGGAAATGAAATGGCTAGACGATTTTTGAATTATGGGTGATATATGTTGCGCTCGCAAGGCCCTGTTCTCTGAAACAGCGTCTCCTTTTATCTGCTGCATCTCGCGCACAGCTGGGACTCCAGCTCGTATCCCGCCTCAGCCCGACGGATCCTCGTCCGCTGCCTCCCCGGTGGTGACGGTCACGCTGAGGGCCCGGAGGTCGTCGCCGCCGCTGGCCTCGAAGCGCCGCTGCTCCTTCTGCGCGCAGAGTGCGTCAGCGCCTCGCTGGACCAGATCGCGCGTGCCTTGAGGGGGCGACGCGCCAGCCCGCAACCTGCTGTCGACGCTCTTCTCGAACTCGTGCAAGACTGCGAGGAAGTCGACGCAGGCGTCCACAAAAACGGGCGAGGTAGCCAGTGGGAACGCCCACTCGACGCCGCGATCCGTGACCCACAGGTCCGGGCGTGGGGCGCTCCATCCTGCATCCAGGAGAAACGCCGCTGCGGCCTCCAGGGGCCCGCGCACCGCCCGCCATCTCTCGGCTCCGGACGCGGGGGCCAAGGGTCCAACCGCCCTGCGGCAACTCCCGCGGGATCATCATCGCAGGGTCCGCGCGGCCGCAACGGAGATCGCGGTGTTGAAGTAGGGCCATTGGCCGCTTCCCGACGCTGCCCGCGCCGCCTGCCTTCTCAGCCGCAGCGCCACGTTGCGCGGCAAGCCGCGCGCTCTGTGGCCGCGGGGGCCCTCGGCCTTAGCTCCAGTGCCCCAGTGCCTCCGCGAGCGCGGCGCCGCGGGCGACCAGCGGGCCCGGCGCGGCGAACGGCGCTCTTCACCCTCTGCTTCCCGCGCGCCCCTGTCGCGGCAGCGGGCGGCGTTGCAGTCCGCGCCGAGGTCGGCGAACGCAAACTTTGCTCAGGCTGGAATGCCGCTCTCCCTGAAGTTATTGGTGGTGTCTTGCGCCAGGCGGGTGGGGCTGGCCATTGCTGTCGTCTTCTCCGGGATCGCGAGGCTCGCATCCTGCGCGCTGTTGCCCAGCTCGGTCGCGTTCTCCGCCGCTGTCTGCTTCGCTGCGGGGCTTGTGTCCTGGGCCCTCAGGACCGCCTGGTCCACACGCGTCTAGAGGCCGATGCGGCCCCGGCAGTCCAACTGCGCGCGGTGGAGGAGGGGGCCCCGGACGGCCCTGGACAGCTGCACGCCGCGCGGCGAGCCACCAGGGGTCCCCGCGCGATGGTCGACCCACTCAGCCACTCCACCCCCTTCCAGGCGCGGGGTAAAACTATCGCGGGAAACTTTTGGCCCGGCGCGTGTCAGACGAGGCTGGGGTGCTGATGATGTCGTGGAACTCAGCAAGGCTATGCAGCAGCGCCGCAAGAAACGTGCCGGGTGTCCTCGCCGACTCGTCTGACGCCAAAACTGACGCCTGCAACGCCGACGATCCCGCAATCGCCGCGCCCCAGAGCTCGATCAGCTCCTCGCTCCACTGGGCCGCCGCCGCGCCGCGCCGCGGAGCTTGCTCCGGGCCTTCGGGCGCGCGGCCCCCATTTCGGCCCTCGGGGCCACCGCCGCCCCCAGGGCGCCGAAGACCCGCGTGGGCCTGTAGCCGTGCTCCTCGACCAAGTTGGTCAGCTGCGCCAGCTCCGCGCGGCCCTCCTCGGGGGGCCACTGGACCTCGAGCGGGGCCAGGACGTCGACGCCTTTCGCCTTCTTCGCGCTGGTGGACGGGGGGGGGGGTCCAGCTGCCCGAGCGCGATGGGCTCGAGGCTCTCCGCCTCGGCGACGCGGCGGGAGACGTCGACGCCGCCCGGCAACTGGTCAATCGTCACCGCGGGGTCGCCCCAGACTGCCTCCCTTTCATCAGCTCGTCGATGCATGATAACCGTGGGGTCTGCGACGACGGCAGTCTTTTAGACGTGCTAGCCCTTCTGGATCGGCGTCGCATCGCCCTGCTGCTTGACGTGCTCATGGAGGGCGCCTGGGGCCTGCTCCCACATCTTGGCGGCTCACTGCTGCAGAATGAGAACCTCCTCGACTTGTCTTGGCTGGATCCAGCGACGCGTGCCTGAAAACTGTCCGCACTCTCGCAAAGGGCCGCATTGTCGTCGTCGGGATGCTTCAGAAAGTGCTTCGCCGCCGCCAGCCAGGTGATCCGCAGGTCTCCATGGCCCAGCTTGAACGAGGCGTTTGACCCTAGGCGAGCAGCTCCTCAAACATGGCCTCGCACGCGAGGCGAGCCCCTCTGCCCGTCGCCCCGTCGCCGGCGGCAGGTGCGCCCTTCGGAGAAGCGCTATCGTCCGCCGCTCTAGCGGCGGGCCCCTGAGGTGGGCCCGTGCTGGAGTAGTCTTGACACGAGCCCAGCCTATCTGGAACCCGTGGGCCCGCCCGACGAAGTGGCCCCGCTGCTCGTCCTCGGACTCGCGGCGGCCCCGGGGTCGCCTCCTTCGCCGCGGCGATCCACTCGACGAACTGGTTGGGCGCTATGTCGGGCGACGGGGGCGCGCTCCAGCAAAGCGCGTTCCTCCTCGAGCTTCCTGTTAAGTGCCCCCTCGGCATCGATCCTGACCGCGTGTTTTTCGCTGCCACGTCGAGCGCCCTCAGGGGCGAAGGAGCCCGCCCCCCCTCGCGCGGGGGCCTGGCTTCGCGGGAGATGGCGAAAAACATTGCGTTCAGCGCCTCCTGGGCACCCGCGTCCTCGACGCCGTCGCAGAGCTCGCCGACGGCGTCCTGTAACGCCGCCTCCATTTCGGCGCGCCATCGACCACGGTCTGCCCGAATGCCCTCCGCCGCTTCCCGCTGGGGTCGGGCGCCTTGGCCGCCGCCAGGGCGAAGGCGAGCCCGGCGCGACCCTCCAGCGGCGCCTCCATCGCCGCCCGCAACTTGCAACGGCCCGACGTGCCAATCTTGACCATCCAAGACTCTATCAAGCAGTCGCCGCCCCTGCTGCACGTGCAGGCGCAAGTCGCGGGGAAGGCGATCTCGCCGTGGAGCTTCCCGAGTCACTCCAGGCCCGCCCCCGCCCACGCGCTGGGCACGGCCCCAATCGCCCAGGGTGGCCCGCGTGTCGCCGAGCTGCGAAAGGGGCGCGCCCAGCCTGGCAAGGGTCTTTTCGTTCAGGCCATGGGCTTGCGCCGCGGAACCAGGCGCGGCGA
This sequence comes from Prorocentrum cordatum, assembly GCA_963575745.1. Taxonomy (NCBI): domain Eukaryota; class Dinophyceae; order Prorocentrales; family Prorocentraceae; genus Prorocentrum; species Prorocentrum cordatum. The sequence continues at coordinate 157,556 of CAUYUJ010015410.1, forward strand.
GGTCGCCGCTGGGGTGCCCGACTCCAGGGGCCAGGCCGCAGGGCAAAAACCAGCGAAAGGGTCCTGCTTGTGCTTCGCGGTGTCCGCCGCCCGCCAGAGCACGAAGCTGGCGGCCTGTGCGCTCGTTCGCGGGCAGCCGCTCGCCGCCCGAAAGGCCCGTTGCTGACCGCTCCGTGGGCCTTGCTGGCGCCTGCGCTATGGGCCTCAACCAGGGCCACCAGGTCGCGGTGTTCGGCCTGTCCTCGCATGAGACCCTGGGCCCGCGGGCGCCGCTCCGTGGTGCTCGAGAACAAGATCGTGGCGTGATCCTTCGATCTCGAGCTTGATAAAAGCGGGGCTGGCCCGCGCCTCCCCCCCCCCGCTGCCGGCGAGGCCGCCGCCGGGCGCAGGAGCAGCCGCCGCCGCAGGCACGCCGGCGCGCTGGGGCGCGCAGGCAGCGACGGCGGAGGGCCCACCCTTCCCCGGCGACGGGGGCCTGACGCGCGCCGCCTCGGAACCGCGCGCCACTGCGACGGCCTCGGCGAACGTGGCCTGGCTCGGAGACGGCGCCTTCAAGGCTGCGGTCGGCGAGCGAAACCCATCCCCCTGGAGCCCAAACTGGCCCGGGCCCTCCTGCACCTGCGGGCTTGGGCGCGGCGCCCCCCGCGTCGCCCATGCAGGTGCTGACCTCCTGGGGCCATGCCAATTCGGCCCGCGTGCGCTTCGGCGGCATGGACGCGACCTTCAAGATCTTGTCAAGCAGCTCCCTGGCCTTAACTTCTTTCTTCGCCGAGAGCCGCGCCGCGGGCGTTCAATTTCGCGCGCGACTCGGGGTCGAAGTCCACGGTGCCCTCGTTGAGGGCGGCGCCGCCGGCGCGTCCGTCGGGCGGTTCCGTCTGCTGCGCCGAGGAGCTGGCGGCCTCCCGGCGCTCGACCTTCGCCTGATGCATCTCCCGCGATGCCCTGTCGTTGACCTCTTTCGCCTGAGCGCGCGGGGCCTCCGCCGTCGCGCGGGCGCCAGCTGCTCGCGCCAGCGGCGCCTCCCAGCGCTGCAGGGCCTTCGCCGTGGACTGCGCGAGCTTCGGAACCTCTGTCTTGGGCGCGACCTTTTTCCTGGGTGGCCGTGGCTCCTTCTCGACCGACGGGCAATGCGCTCGAAATGTCCGTAGCGCTCGCCCGATCGACCCCGCCTCCGACGCGGTAAACTTTCCCGCGCCATTAGCCCAGTAGCGACACCTGTCGCTGACCCAGACCAGGGCGTTCCGAGTTGGCGGCCTGTCTTTTGCTATTCCCCTTTGTTGAGGTGCACGTGGCCACCGCGCTTGATGCGCATTCCTCCGCCGCGCTCGACCCTGAAGATGTGGGCCCGCTGCTTGCACACTTCGCGCGCCAAGAGAGCCACTCGCGGGCTTGCCCGAACCCATTGGCGCTGCTGCTGCGGGGCGAGAAGGGCTTGGACAGACGCGCTCTGGGCGTCTGGATCGGGGCCCCGCAGCCGACGCGGCCAACCAGCGGACTGGCGAGGGGGGGGCCGCGGGCTCGAGGACACAGGGCCGCCAGCAGCGCCGCGGCCAAACGGCAGCCTGCGAACCTCGGACTCGCATCGCAATCCTTGCATGACCCCTGCAAATGCACATCTCCTTACATCCCAATATATCCCTTGTGCTTTGCGTCGTCTACCTCCAGCGCGGCTACGCGGGCGGCGCCAGCGCCGTCGCGGCCATTTTTGGCCAAGCATTGCCGCGGCGCCGACGACCGCGTCGCGCGCCCACGCCGCTTAGCACCACTTGTGCAGCCCTCTTGGCCAGGCAACTCCACCCGCGCTGCGCCATTCTGCAAGCGATGGCACGGCGAATTCGCTGACTTCAAACCCTGCCTGGCACCGCCAGGACAAGGAAAAAGGCGCGACGGCGCGCGCGCTATTGCGGGCAGCCTCAGCGCGCGCCCTGATTGATCGATAGACTCAACCAGAGTTTCACACAGCTAAACGTCCTCACATCTTCTCGACCAATACCATAGCGCGCAGCAGCCATGTCGACACTCGGCCTATGCGATATCCAGCTACGCACAGGCGCCCCGCGCCAAGGGCAAAGGCCAGGTGAAACGCCGACACCAGACAAACCACAACGATGGAGAGGGGCCCACATGGCAATCTGCGGGCCGCAAAGGCTACACCCCTCGGGCGGCGCAGCAGCTATGCCCGCTGCAACTCGAGAATGCGCGCAGCCAGCCAGCCAGCGCACGGGCACGCTGAAAAGAACGTTCATCGGTGGCCGCGGCATCCGTGGATTCGTTGCCAAAAACAAAGCCCCCGCATCGCCCGCCAGCAAAGATTCTGCCCCGGGGGCTAGCAACGACCGAGTTGGAAGCTGGACCCGCCCCCCCTTTGAGAGAGAGAGAGAGAGAGAGAGAGAGAGAGAGAGAGAGAGAGAGAGAAAGAAAGAAAGAAAGAAATAGAGAGAGAGAGAGAGAGAGAGATTGGGTTCCAACGTGGGTCTGTTAATATAGAGAGGGTCATGAAACAAACGTTGCAACACATATTTTGCGTATCTGTGCATATGCGGTCTGGCAGATCGGGGCGGCATCATCGCGACGCCAACGGGCGTCGCGGACTCGAGCCTTTGGCCTGGAAGCACGAAGCGCACGATTACCCAGATCATGAAGTTCTGTAACCAGTCACTGTGCTCTGGGGGCGCGCGGACACGCAAAACACTGTTCAGCTAATCGTTAGCTGGCGCCCGCCTCGAACTCATGCCCCATCCCCCGCCTTTTCCAAATATCCCTTCGCTGCGGCCCCACCCTCCTCATGCCCCTCCGATTGCCCCGGTCCTCATCATGCCCTTCATCTACACTGCCCCCCCACCATGTGTCAATTCACGTCGTTCCTCGTCGTCCTCCTGCGCCGGATTCGTTCCCCCATCGCCTACATGCCTGCCCTCCTCCCATCCTCTACGCCCTAGTGCTCATCATGCCCCCAACTTCTGCCCTCCCCCACCTCCCTCGCCCTCGTGATGCTGACGCCGATGATGCAAATCCTGCTGGGCTCTCTTCCTCCGCTCTCGTCCAGTCCCGTTCATCCTTGGCCCCTCGGCCACCCCTCCTATCGAACCCCTTCCTTCCCACAGCCCACCATCCCAACCCCCCCGCGCCCTTGCGTGCCCAGACCACGGCCCCCTCCTGAACCAGCCGGGAGACCCGCGGAAACTCCCGCCCAGTGACCACTCCAGCGAGAGGCGCGCAACAAATGCACAGTTGGAGACACGAACTGTGTATTTCGACCGCGCACGACGCCGCCCCTGGACCAGCCGGAAGAGAAACGCGAAAGTTCCCGCCCATTCAACACCACCCGCGAGGGGCACACTCCAAATACACAGATGGGAACGAGATCTGTGTACACAGATCACACCACGATCTGTGTAAAAAGCGGGCCCACACACGAAAATACACAGTTGAAGACACAAACTGTGTACACAGATCACACCTTGATCTGTGTATTTCGAAAAGGTGAACGCTCGCCACCTCGAGGGCGCCCCGACTTTGCCAACCCAGAACCGAGGTCGACATGCCCAGCTGGGGGGGGATGCAAATGCACACTTCCCCGGCCCAGGGCGCCCCCGAGAGAGCCGCAAATGCACGCTTCCCCGGCCCAGGGCGGCCGCGGTGCAACGCGGCGCCAAAGCGGCCCCCAACGGCCCGAAGACGTCCCAAAAGGCATCGAAGGACCCCAAAGAATGCCGCGCAGCAATCCGAAAACACGAGAGATGTCACATGTCAAGGACCTCTTAACAGTCAAAGCTCCACGCGTCGCCATATAGATCACTGCTCCGGCAAGGGGGGCGGACCTCGCCGCAGGCACCTATAATTTACACGTTAGCGATGCGACTGTGTTCGGCGGCCGTGCCGCCCGCATTTTGGGTGCGCCCCGAAATCTCGCATTGGCAATCCCCTCTGTTTGGTTGCGCCGCTGTGCTCGGATATCGTAAAAGCACTTACCGCTGACGCGGGCACGCGGCGCCAGGGACTTCACTTTTCGAACGAGGAGGGCGGGCGAGGTAGGACGACGGATGGTGGGGCAGGGAGGCAAAGAGGAACGAGGAATAATGAGGGAGGTGGGAAAGGGCTCTCCCCCGCCCGAGCCGCGGACGCTTTCGACGCCATCCGGGGGAGGGAGGAAAGGAAGGGGAACGGAGCAAGGGCGAGGACGACGACGGGAAGCAAAGTGTCCTGGGTCCGCATATAGCCATATGTCTGCGATTCGGGTGCGCGCGCTTTCTTCGAGGCACTTCAAGCCGGACCCATACTGAATTCACTAATTCCTCAAAACTGTGTAAACACTCTGTCCTCTGTTCCCTCTCCTATACAACGGCCTCATAACAGAGGGGCAGTGGATTCCAAGAGAGAGAAAGAGAGAGAGAGAGAGAGAGAGAGAGAGAGAGAGAGAGAGAGAGAGAGAGAGAGAGAGAGAGAGGAAGAGTGATAGCGCAAGCGGCGCTTGCCCAGCGGAGACCGCGCGCAAGCCCCCGCTCGAGCGCGCAACTGAAAGCGGAACTGACGGGCATCACCCGCGCATTCTTGCCGCGCTCGCTCAGCAACTCCCCGCGCGGCGCGTCAGAGCCTACCTCGGCGCGGGGGAGGGGGGCAAGAGAGACGGCGGAGCCGCGGATGACGACATGCACGACCGCCTCGGGGTTCGACCCCTGCAGCCCGCGAGCCGCGCGATTACCCCGGCGCCAGACCAGTCGCGCCGTAGGCCGAGCCACGACACGTGGGGCCCGAGGGCGCCCAGGGAGCCACCGAAAAGAGCCGACCACGAGCTTCCGCGCCTTCTTGTCGAAGGGGACCTTTGCAATGCTCATCGAAATTGGAGGTGGCATGGTAGACTAGACAGAAATCGATCAACCCCTAGAGACGCCCCCGAAAAATTTCGTCGGCTCAGAGCTCCGCGGGCGCAGGGCGCTGGGATGCGGGGTCGGGGCGCCGAATGGGGGGAACGAGACGACCGCGGCGGCATGATCGGGTACATTTTTGCCAGGGACCGCGGCAGCAAAATCCGCCGCGGTCGAGGTGGCGCGCGCCCGGCAGGCCTGCCGGCTGGCGATCGAGCAGAAGACCCCGGTAGTGATGGACCCCGAGTTCGAGCCCTTGACAAAGCGCGTTGGCTCGGAAACCTCGAGCCCCAGAATCCTGAGAAGCGCCGCCCTCCAAGAGCATTGCCTGAGAGCGGTGCAGCCGCTGGGAACTTTGACCGCAGCGCACGGCGCACGTGGCGCACGTGGAACCAGTGCTTCGTCTGCAATTAAATTGAAGTCACCCAAGGCCGCCGCCAGATGTCCCCAAGGATTCTGAGCAGCCGCGTGTAACACCGAATTGGCAGAACCCGCCACGTCGCGAACATCTCCGTCACATGAAGAGCGTCATAGCTTTGGGCACTGTAGACGGACTATCTCGCCCACGCGAACTTGGAAACGAAGACCACGACCAGGCATTCGGCCTTCATGTTTGACTCCCGCCGCAGTCGAAGAGGCACCCGAGAAGCCGGGGCTGATAATGGCCACCGAACCTTTGCTGTGGCAGGCTGGCTCTCCCCCGCAGAAGCTCGTGACCAACGTGGAATCAGTGCAAGCCTGGCGCATGAACGAGCGAAGCTGCTGCCCATCCTGATGCACCTCTCGACAGGCCATGGTGGTGACGCGTGGTCGACATCGGGTCATGTAATCCCTCCCGAGGCTGAACCTTCAACCTGGCAGCCTGCAACACAAGACGCAATTCCACGCCGCGAACCTGCGTGGAGGCGACTTCGCACCCCTCGTCTCAATACTGCGTTCAACGAGCTTGTGCACGTCGAAGACACCGATTGGGCCTTCATGTGGCGGCCGTGAACGCACCGGTCGCGCTGGCAACCTGTTCCTTCGCGAGGACCTTCCTCCCGAGCGCCGCGACGTCCCTCCAAAGGTTGAGGCTCTTCTCTCCCAAGAAGACCTCCACGCGAAACGCCGGGTCCCACCCGATGGAGAGAACGCCCAGTTCCAGGTCAACGAACAGGCGAAGCTGCGCTCAGTGCTGGTCTCTGACGCCCGGTTGCACTTACGAAGGGTGATTTCCTGTTTGATCTGGTGCCGGTTCGTGTCCGCGCCCAGGTGTAAACGATGGTCTGGGCCACCCCCGACCTTGACCCAGAACTCTTTCCATGGACCGTCTTGTTAGGACTGGCCCAACAACGCATTGAACTTTCCAAGCTGCGGGGCCCACGAGACCCACGAAATTGATGAAGAAACGCCGCCAAGGGGCAGCGCCAGTGAACTCAAACCGGTACTCGTCGTCGCCGAAGCCTAAGGCCTGTAGCCAAATGTTTGACAGAGTGCTGCGCCGCCGACATTGTGCTCGGGACCTGTGGCATGGCCACCACCACTGCGCCGTCAGGGTCGCGGCCGAAGGCTCGGAGCATCGCGGAAGGCGCAGGAGGCCTCCCCTCCGCCACCGCCACCGGTTTCCTAAGGTTGGCCATCTCACGTCGAAGAGAAGCCAATGCGCCAGCCTGAGCATCCTGTCGACGCGAATGTTCATCCAGTAGACGGATGAGTTTACCAAGCTGCTTCTGATACCGCCTACCGAACTCGTTGAGCTTGGGCTGAACGGAAGTCTGGACAGCTTGGTCGAGGTATGACGTCTGCTCCGACACTTGGAGGCGAAGGGACTCGAGAGCGCCGAGGATGTTCCCACCTGCCGTGCCCACGTTCTCTTTTTACGGTGGTACTGGCCACGGCCTTGAAGTATTATTGGAGCTTGTTGAACTCTTCACGACATGCACTGCGCACGTAATCACACGAACCAGTAAAGTCTCCGTCATCATGGCTTCTGCTCCCCTGGGTTCATCAGGGGGTGGCAGAAAACGACGCTTCAGTAGAGGCCTCCTAGATGGGGTCCGAATAGATGGGGTCGAAGGATCTCGCCGCATCGGCGATACATCGGCGATGCATCGCCGATGCATCGGCCATGCACTGGCGACGTCGGCGATGCATCGGCGACGTCGGCGTGGAGAGAATCGGGCCCCACATCGAGCCGCGTCGCTGATGCATCGCCAATGCATCGGCGGTGCGGCGCGATCCTCCGACCGACCCCGTCTGCTACGACCCCATCACGGGGAAGCAGCGAGAACCCTTGCCACTGCGAAATCGGGAGCGGCCAAGAGGGGGGTGTCCAAAAAGGGGGTGGTGCAAACCATGACCGGCGGCATGTGCGCGGCCCAGCAAGGGGGCCAGGGCCGTAATGAAATAAGAAGAGGCGCCGTGAAATCTGGGGAACTGTCATGGCCCACGCCATGATATCCACCCCCCCCTAGTCCTCACCCCCCTCTTTGCCGCCCCCGACGAAAGCCGCTCTCGACGCCCGCCACGTTCTGCGAATGGAAGGTCGGCGCGGCGTCGGGCTCGGCAACCAGACGGGTCGCCGGCAGCACCGGAAGGAAGAACCCCGGCGGACATCCCGAGGGAGGCGCCGCCTCCGCCAAAGGAGCCAGCTCATGGGGCGGGCACGTCCTCCTACAGGCGGGCTTTGGAAGAAACATGAAAACAACAAATGCAGACACATTGTCCCCAGACTACTTGTTGAAACTACTTTGTAATTCCCTACCTTGGCTCTGCCTTGAAGGGTTCTTACTCTCTTCGCTTAAAGGGGCCGGGCAGTGCAAAGCGCCCCGGGCGGTTCCCCCGGTCCCCTGGGAGCCCAACAAAAGCAACAGCAAAGGTAAACGCAAACGCGCGGCTCCCTCAGTTGCGCTCCCTGGGCGCCAAGAAAAAGCAAAAGCAAGGGCAAAAGTGAAGGCAAAAGCGAAGGCAAAGCAAAAGCATAGCGTAGCGTAGCATAGCATAGCATTAGCATTAGCATTAGCATAGCCTAGCATAGCATAGCGCAGCATAGCATAGCGCAGCATAGCATAGCATAGCATAGCATCCATAGCATATCATAGCGTATAATAGCATAGCCTAGCCTAGCCTAGCCCAGCAAAGCATTGCGCAGCATAGCATAGCATAACATATCATATCATAGCAGAGCATACCATATCATAGCATAGCGCAGCACAGCATCCACTATTGCTGCTGCGATATACATATACTTGTATATGTACTTATATGTGTGTGCGCATGTATGTTCCATGCATTGCCCTGCCCTCATCTCCGTGGCTGCTTGCTTTTGCTGCTGTCTCGGCGACTTGCTACCTGCTTCTTCTGCTGCTGCACTTACGGCGTGGCGTCGGCGGTTCTGGCGCTACTACTACTACTACTACTACTACTACTACTACTACTACTACTACTACTACTACTACGACTACGACTACGACTACGACTACGACTACGACTACGACTACTACTACTACTACTACTACTACTACGACGACGACGACGACGACGACGACGACGACGAGACGACGACTACTGCTACTACTATACTACTACTTACTAATACTACTACTACTACTACTACTACTACTACTACTACTACTACTACTACTACTACTACTACTACTACTACTACTACTACTACTACTACTACTACGACTACGACTACGACTACGACTACGACTACGACTACGACTACGACTACGACTACTACGACTACTACTACTACTACTACTACTACTACTACTACTACTACTACACTGGGATAATTTTCCTCCTGCAGAGGGACGTGCCCATCTTGAGGACAAGCCCGCTCCGAGGGGCTCAACGCGCCGGCGTCCCAACGGGTCTCGGAGTGCGGGGAGGGTGAGGACTCGCAGCCGCGCAGGGGGGGCTCGCTGCGAGGATCGTGGGGGAGAAAGTCCGCCGTGGCGGCACGCCTCGGGCCTGCAACTTGAGCCGGAATGGAGGAGGGGGGGGGGGGGGGAGGGGGGTCCCGCACGGAGGAGGAGGGAGGAGGAGGGGGGAGGAGGAGGAGGAGGGGAGGAGGAGGGGAGGAGGAGGGGGGGGAGGGGAGGGGGAGGAGGGGGGGGGAGGGGGAGGGGGGAGGGGAGGGGGGAAAGGAGAAAGGGGGGTCCCGCAAGGGAAAAGAACCGGACGCTGGACGTCTGGGATTTGGGGGGCGGGGGCGCCCCCTCCCCCTCCTGCTTGCTTTCTGCTTTCTTCCTCTGGGCCTCTCGGACGCCTCTCGCCGCCACAGCTGGAAGCGCCTCGACAAACGCGTCAGAACGGATCCCAGGAGGGGTCTGGCCAGCAAAAGGGGGGCGAGGTTCGGGGTTGAGGGGGAACGACAAAGGGGACTGGCATTGGGGGGGACACATCGGCCTGGAGTCGGCAATGCATCGCCGATAGATCGCCGATAGTCCCCCGATAATGAACCAGGAGGTTCCTGGGCAGGTTGGGGCTATCTGACACCTATCGGCGATGAGTGGGCGATTGGGGGTCGATGCATCCCCCATATGCCTATCACCCCCATTCGTTGCCCCTGAGAGGTTCTGGGGTCGGGAAAATGTCTTCCATGTCTCGCACTCCGAGAGCCGCTTACGGGCCCCAGGACCGTCAAGAACGGATCCGGGGTGAAAAACCCTAGCTGGATGGACCCCGGCATGGGGTTCGGGGACCGATCTTGACCAGAGTTGAACCGGCGGAGAGCCGCAAGGGAGCAGGGACCTGGCTATAGGAGGGGAGGCCAATGACCGGGACTCGGCTGAACACCGCCGACCGATCGGCGACTGGGGGGGGCTGTGCCGCGTGGTTCGCGATGAACTGGCGATCGAGGGTCGATGCTTCGCCCTCCTAGGACGGTTCCCATTCCCGTCGTTGCCCCTGGTCGCCTCCGGCGAACAGCTGCGGGACGATCAGAAGGACAAGAGCAGCGGCACGGACACATGACCCGTGCCCCGTGCCTCGAGGCTCAAGGCTCGAGTCGGAACGCCCTCGGGCCACTTGAAAATCGAACCCTCGGTCCTGAATTATTAATTTTGGGTCGGGCATGTCCTCCTGCAGGCGGGTTTTGAACCGAAAACTGAACATAGTTTAAGAAAGTACCCCAACAAAGCACAACTATAATCGAAACATCGTCCCCAGGCTAATTATGCTTTGACAGCTTCTGAATATTCGTCCTGTAGAGGGACGTGCCCGACTTAATATTACAGTCGGCCCGTGTCATAAGGATGCGCGATTAGGATGCAAGGGCCTTGGAAGGCCATCGCGAGGCTTTTCGAGCGGGGCGCGGCCGACGAAAGCGGCCAGGGCTGGACCGAGGAGGGAAGGATGCAAAGGTACCCATGGGAAGGTTGCGCATCCTTACTATGCGGGTGGACTGTAATCTGGCCACCACTCGGACGTCCATTCCGTGTGTTTTTTCGGTTTCGTGAGTGTTTTTTCGCCAAATGATCACGGATGTTCCTCGATGGTCCTCGCCGAAATAAAACATGCACACGTCCGAGCGATGCCAACGAATTGAAAACCCCAGATTTCCAGGGGTGTACCGCGTGTCCCCTGTGTGCCTTCGGGGGCCTACCACGTGGCTCTCCCCGAGGCCACTAGGGGCCCCACGGCGGCCAACGAGGGCCCCCCAAGCGGCCCTCGAGACGGCCCCAGAGGCCTCCCAAACGCCGCAAGGAGGGCTTCACGAGGCCCGATGGCTGCCAGAGGCAAACATCGCCAAATCCATAGTTTTACGTCGGGCACGTCGCCCTTACATGGGGGATTGTGGAAGAAAATTTACAGATAGCGCAAAAGTATGAAAGAATGCTCAACAGTAGTAAATGCACCGTCGCCACACTATGTTTCTACTATGTTTGAATATTCCTCTTGTGGAGAGAACGGCCCGACGTAACCATTGTTCCACTGTGACAGCAAAAGGCCCCAAAGGCCTTGTTTTCCCCGTAGGGGGGGAGGGCTCTATGCGAAGACCCGACAGGCCATATTTTATAGTAAAAAGAGAATCTAAGTTTTCCTTGTCTCCGACACATGCTATTTCAGAGCGTGCTCTCAGCGTTGTTGATTTGTGCGCGCGCGAATCGCCCGCGCTGAAAGTTGCTCGGGGCGTACTCGCATTCCCCAGACACCGAAAGGTAGATGGAGATATAAATGATAAGAGGAATAGCAGGAGGAGGCTGAGGAGGGGGGAAAGGCACGTGTTGCGATGGCTAACCCTCCCGTGGGACCGCGCAAACGAAATATGATTAAACTCGCGCGTGCAACGCATGGGGGGCCGGCGGAAAACGCCGAAAAGCGTTGCACATGTGGGGGAAGCCATTCCGACAGAGCATGTAACTCAACCTGCCCATTGCCGTCCACGGAATGCTAGCGGGGCAATGCCTAACAGGGGCACGCTAGGAATCGCGACCCTTTCGACGATCAGGAGATCGGATTGTGAGCAGTCTCTTCATGTTCGACAGTACACTGAGCTCAAAGGTTGAATGTGAAACGTGACGGCAGCACCCTTTGAACATATTGTCGAGGTTTCGTCCGTCCACGCTGCGTAGAAACGTCGATTCCCGAAACATTGGCGTCTTGCGAAGCATGTGTAAAGTCAAAAGCCTCTCGGGCAACAACAGTTCCGCATAATCCTCCGCCAACGCAAGGACACGCATGTAGCGACTCCAACATGCGTCGGGGGCAACATCTGAAATTTGAATGCCGCCAGCGGCGAACGCATCGGCCATCCCCTCCAAGGCAGTCGCTGCATCTAAAGGCCGAACCCACTCGGGACCGATCTGATACATGTGATGCGGCTGCTTGTCTACAAGAAACGCAACAAACCCCATGTTTCAGCACCCTTAGTTTCGAGCCGCTCGTCGGTCGGATCACCCGCCATTTGTTTGGTAATGACAGAGATCCGGATCAAGTTCCCGGTGGGCAAACATTTGGATCGTTGGTTGTACCATGCCATCAGTGCGGTACACAACGACATCAGCGCAATCTCAACCTCTTCATCTTGGGCACCATGGCCACCCCGCGCGCCGCTGAGGATGAGTTCTCAGACAATCAACCTGCATCACGTGTGAAACGCCCCGAGATATAATGTGTGGGGAGTATCGGGCGTCGTCGTTCGCCGCGCAGTTATCCGGAGCTCCTCGCAGAAAATATGATTCCTGTGGCGCTCTAGTCCCCCTGGAAGCGCGCAATTAAAAAATGCGTTCGGGAGTGGACAAGTCGAGCCCTTCGAATTTACCAGCGCCTGGTAAGTCAGGGCAAGGCTCAAGGCGGTCGTCCCGCAGAAGCCCCAGAAAAGGCAATCGGTTGACCCATGGTCGACCATGGCTACCTGATTGACTTCTATCGTACCGCAACTTGCCCGCGTCAAGTAGTCGCCTGACATCTGGTGCAAGGACAATCTCAAACTCGCACCTCCTGCGCGCCTCGTGATGATCCTTTTCTCGCGATTTTCACCGCGGGGAAAGCGCGTGCTAGATGCACCGGCAGCGCGGTGCATCCGAGAGCCACGCGCGCTGCAACTATAACGCGGGCTGACAGCGCCCCCCATGTCGGCAGGCCCGCCGAACTTGCGCATTCGGCCCAGTCGCCCTTGATGAAGAGGACGCGCGATCGCATCGAGAGCTCATCGCCCGCCATCTCCCGCCTGCGGTGATCGGACTCGGTCCAGGCGGCGCCGTCGCGCCGAGCCAGTGGGCACCGCTTCTCCGCCATGGCCCGGAACGCCCGCCGCAGAAAACAACAGAAACCAAAAGTGCCGACAACGAGCGCCAGCCCCTGCAACCGCATCGGCAGAGGAACCTTCCGCAAAGGACTGCCACGAGGCACCTGGCCCCACCCGCGAAACTGTCAATCCGCGCACCGAGGGCGCTGTCAGTGCGCGAGTGGGGAACGCCACCAAGGTATAAACACAAAGGCCGAACGGGGCCGTCGCGAGTGCCGCGCCGTTGCGCGACAGGATTCTGGAAATAGCTAGGGGGCAGCTCACGATTGCAAATGGCCTCTCTCGGAGACGCCCTGGGCCCCGAAGCTGCGCCGACGTCAGGCTGTTCGCGCGGCGCAGACATTGGCGCTTGACGAGCGGCGCACGACAATGAAGAAGGGGGGGGGGGGGGCTGACGCCATGGTTGACGCCTTGACGCCATTCAGGCTCGGGGGGGAGTCGGGGGAGGGCGGGGGCTGACGCCGTGGCTGACGCCGCTCAGGTCCGGGAGGAGGGGCGGGGCGGGGGAGCTCGCCCAGGCTTTGCCCTGTCGGGGGACGGGTGGGGGGGCTGGCGCCATGGCTGACGCCGCGCAGGCCCGGCCCGTGCAGGGGGGGGGGGGGGGGGCGCCATGGCTGACGCCATTCAGGCCCGGGAGGGGACCGGGCGCCATTCGGGCCTGGGAGAGGGGGATCGGGGGGAGGCTGACGCGAGTCAGTCCTGGGACAGCAAGGCTCCCAGACGGCCCGGGAAGGGCCCGAGACAGCCCTGGAAGCCCCATGGAGGCCCCCGAAAGGCTCCTGGTGAGGTTCAAAAACTCCCTCCAGCGCGCCCCCAAGAAGCCTCCTGGACGCCTCAAAGAAGCCCCCCGAGAAGCCCAGGGGCGCCCCCCGAAGATGTAATGCATCAGCTACGTCAACATCCCATGAGTTCGGCTGTTCTCGCGAGATCGTCACTTTCGAGCATCCGACGGTCACCCGAGCGAGCTCAACATTTGTATCTTATGAGGATGTCTCTAGCGAGTGCCCTACTTTGCATAAGAGGTCATCAGTTGCAAGCAGAATCGGAAGCGCCCCGGATCGGCGGCACAAGCTCGAGGCCACTACAATACAGCTGGTGTCGGTCTTCATGTCTTCCGATGTGGGCGTTATTTTTGCGTTGCTGGTTGCAACTATGGTCGCCTGGCCTCGCGCCTAAATTCGCAGCCTTTGGAATCGCAGCCCGCCCAGCGTTATGCTTCAGGCCGCAAACTGGGTTGCAGTCAACGCGCGAGCAAGCGACAATTCGGCGCAGAACTCTATAGAGTCATCGGCAGCGTCGCCATCGGACTCGCAATCGGAATGCAATGGCTCTTCGGGATCGAACGGATTGGCATCGGCTTCCGCTCCGTCCAACATCTCCTTCCACGAATGCGCCCTCGGCGCCGCGGGGGCTTCTTCGGGCACCTCCCAAGCGCGAGCTGCCGGGCGCGCGGTGCGGGGCAAGGGCTGGCGAGCAAACTTGCGAGCACAGGTCGGCTTGAGCCAGAGCGGTTGCGGGCAAGCGGGGCCACTGAGCCCGCGGCGACATTGGGCAGCCCACAAGCGTTGCATGGGCTCCCCGGAGCGGCCTCGTGGCGGACGCCGCGCGGTCCCGACAGGACCCCATATGCGCCCCAGCGAGCGGGCCGCGCGGCGGGTCGCGGGGCGGGTCGCGAGCGGGTCGCGAGAGGGGCGACGACAACAAACAACGACAACAACAACGAGAACAGCAACAACAGCTCCGACAACACTAACACCACCAAAAACAACACCAACAACAACACCAACAAAAACACAAACAGCAACGACATAACCAACACCAACACCACCACCAACAACAACGACGCAACAATCATAGTTCTCTCCACATATTCTCACTTCAGCTGCGCACCCAGGGACAATGCATGACCGTTCGGCCCCATCACTCTGATAAAGAGTAAGAGCCCCAGGACGGCGCCCGCAAATCAGCATCTAGTGGGCCGCGTGGGCCATATAGAACCCGTTCAGCATTCAGATTTCAGACCCCCGACTTTCATGAATCGTTCCTGGTTGGTGTTCAATGCTTGCGCGTCTAGGTTGGCGGGGGGGCGTGGGTCCACCGTAAAACCGACGGCAGGGGGGGCGCGTGAAAGCATATGGTTTCCCGCTATTGTAGGAGTTACCGAGTTCTGTGCCAGAGTGGAAGGGTCAATGAATTAACCATGCCGACGTTATCGTGCAAATTCGTCACCGTATTGATCTATCGCCGGGCGGCCACTCCAGCCCCCCGAAAGCGGCGGCGTCCTCTGGGGCACACACTTCGCGACACCTCGCGCGCCATGGGCGGCCCGACCCGCGGCCCGCCCGCGACCCGCCCGCGACCGACCCCGCGACCCGCCCGCGACCCACCCCGCGGCCCATTCGCGACCCACCCGGGACCCGCCCGCAACTGATCCACATTGGTTTGAAAGAAAAGCAGGCGCTTGCGACGGGCTCGTTCTCGTGCTCGTACTCTTACTAGTGTTCTTGCTCGTGCTCTTGGCCCCATGGGCGCTTAGGCGCCGAAGCGAATCCGCGCCGCTACCCTCCTCGGGGCGGCCGCTGCAGCCGCCGCCCGAGCTGCGCCCCCAGCCCCGCCGCCCACCCCCCCCATCGCTCCGCCTTTCGCCAACTGTGCGCGGGCGGCGGGGGGCCCTGCAAGGCGCCGAACTTGTCGGACCGGCGAGCGCGCGCGCCCGCCGCGCCCCCTCCTCCGAGACGGGGGGGGAGGGGGCGGGGCGAGGATGGTGCGCCGGAGCCCGCGGAGAAAAAGAAAAACTGCCGCGCTCTTCAGGGCCCCGCTCGCCCTGGCCTCGAACCCCCCCGGCCGCCGCCCTCTCCGCCCCGGGCGCGGGGGCCAGGGCTGCCTGGGAGATTCTCGGAAGTTGGGGTGCAGAGGGGACGAGGAAGATAGACGGGGAGGATAGCGGAGGAGAAGGGGAGGATAGACGGAGGAGAATGGAGGAGGGAAGACTACGAGGAGATGTGGCACCGCGTCTTCCGCGCAAGTTCAGGATTGCGCAGCCATCGAATTGCCCGCAGGTGGTTCTGCGCCGCCCCGACCAATCAACGCTCGGAGTGCCCCTCAGGAAGTTGAAACCACTGCTTGGGGACCCGGCAAACATAACTTCAAATGCATCGAGCGTCGCGGAGCCCACAATCCCGACCGAGAGGCTACTTAACCGCGCCTACCACTGCTGGCACTGAACTCTTCTAAGGTCTGGGCAGTGCCCCCCGTGCCAGCGGCCGCGTCGGAGCGCATCGAGCAAAAACGACTTCGATCGTCGTGCGAATCGCGTGTTTAACGCGATTTCGGCTGTTCGACTCCAGATTGTGAAAACCACCCGAAGTCACCTGAATACTCACCCAGGTGACTTTCGAAGTGACTTTGGGGGTGAGCCCAAAACCCTGCTTCATGTCATACTTGAACGAACGCCACCTCCAAAGTCGCCACGAAAGTCACCTCCCGGGGACGGCGCAAACAATATCAAAACGAATCTGACACCGGGGTCGAGGCCGATTGTTGGCAGAATCCAGGCTCCACGTTCCAAGAGCAAGTCAAATTGTTGCGAGACGTTGCGACAGTGCGACTCGAAAACAAGTCCCCATGCAAAACTGAGACACAGCGCCCTGGCAAGCGTCGGCCACTAACATGCGTCGGCGGTGGAAGAAGAAAGAGGGGCGAGGGACATGATGACTCGGACCCAAGGCGGAAGTGAAACTCACGACTGCTTCCTGCGCTTGGCTTGAGCCATGGGCCCGGTTTCCTGCTGCTTGGCCTCGAGCTTCTTGACGGCGTCTCTCCTGCCGACGAACGCGCCCACGTCGGTTTCCATCATGGCTTCGGGGAAGCTCTTCGCGAAGACCTTCGGGTCCTTCGTGACGAGAAACTCACCGACGCACCCAGTCTCGCCATCGGCGACGCTGTCGAGCGCCTGCTTGAGCTCCTCGAGCCCGCTGCCCCGAGCCCGCCGATGCACTTCCGAGGTCTCGATCTGCTCGATCAGGAGTTCGGCGCTATGCACCGCCTTGAGGTAGACAGGCTTGAGCTTGACGACAACAACGCGGTCGTCTCCTGCGCCTCGGTGGTGTCCTCTGCCGCAAAGGCATCAGCCTCCGCCTTCCGCTTCGGCGCGCGCTTCGGCTTCGCCATCGGCCCGCCGGCGCCTTCCGACGCTGCCGCGCCACTGCCGGCGGCGGCAATCTCAACGACCGCGCTCGCAGGGGCGTGGGCCGCGTCGGCATCGACCGCCGCGCAGGCGGGCAGCGCCGCCGACGCGCTGGATCCCTGGGCATCGGACTCGCTGGTCGAGCGAGTGATCTCGCTCCACGCTCTGCGGAAGTCCTCCTCACCCTCGTGGTCAACCCTGCGGTGCATCATGAGCTCCGACCACTCGTCGCGATAGCGCCACATGCCCCCCAACCTGGCGCGCTCGGCCGCCGTCCTCTCGGCGCCCTCCACGGCCGCAGGCCACGCCCAGCCGCCGTGGGCGACGACCAATGCCCCGAATGCCTCCACCTTGGCCTGGTTGCGGCCGGTACGCTCAGCTCCTGGACGTGCGATTTCGGCCCATGGACCTTCGCCAGCTCCAGCTTGGCCAAGTTGGTCTTGAACCCCTGCTTCTGCGTCGGGGTTCCAATCGCGTCCTGGGGGCGCTGCGGGCTCCCAGTGGGATGAGCTTCGCGAAGCGCGCTGTCGAGGGCTGCGCTCGGTGCGACGTGCCCAGCTGCGATAACTTCTTGCAGGCGCTTCTCCTCGTCGCCGGGGGGTGCGCGCTTCGTGTCAGCATGGCCAGCTTGGGCGAAGCAAAGATCGAACGGCGACTCGAGCTCGTGGAAGTTGCCCGCGTTGACATTGAACTGCTGGGCCTTGGCCATGTGCGCGCGGATGTCTGACGGGTCGCTGACGTCGCGCGCCTTCCGGAGCAGCTCTGAGCTGTCGCGGCATGGACGCCCTGCGCCCGGCAGCTGCCCTGCTGCGCCCTTGGCCGCAGGCGGGCTCGGAGGGCGCGGGCGCTCGGCGCCGACGGCGTTGGCAGCTGGGGGCAGGTGCCGCGGGCGTCGGAGGCCGCTGCGCCCGCCTCCATCGGTTCGTCCTCGACGATTGGCCCATGGCCGATGGCGCCATGCATCGGGGAGGCAACGCCTCCGACATCCGATGCCCGATCGCTGCCAGCCGCTCGTGATTGAACAAAAACGGCTGCCGAGTGAGATCCTCTGCGGCGCAATCCAGCGGCGCAGAAGATCTCACTCTGCGGGCCGCCCTTCTGCGGCGCAATCCAGATTCTGGCGATGGTGGGAGGGGGCGGACGACGCGGGGGGGGTGGATGATGAACGGAGCACCCCGCAGACGCGGATGCGACTGTGGGGGAGGGGGGGGGGAGAGCGGAAGGGGGCGTCGGCGGTCTGCGAGACTCTGGAGATGCCCGCCGCAGGCGCCACAGTTTCACAATATATAGCAAGAGCCCGCCGCAGTCGACTTTTTTTCGTTCCTTTCAAAAAATGTGGATTGGTCGCGGCTGGGTCGCAAGTGGGTCGCGGGTGCGTTGCGGGTGAGTCGCGGATGGGTCGCGGGGGGGGGCGCAGGTGGGTCGCGGGGTGGGTCGCGGGGTGGGTCGTGGGTGGGTCGCGGGAGGGTCGCGGGGCGGGTCGCGGGGGGGTCGCGCGGGGTGGGTCGCGGGTGGGTCGCGGGGTGGGTCGCGGGAAGGTCGCGCGGGGTGGGTCGCGGGGGGGTCGCGCGGGGTGGGTCGCGGGAGGGTCGCGGGGTGGGTCGCGGGGCGGGTCGCGGGGCGGGTCGCGGGCGGGTCGCTGGGGGGCGACGACAACATACCGAAACCAGACCCCCAACAACGACAACAACAACAGCAACGACAACAACGCCAGACACAACATCAACACCAACACCAACGACGACACCAACAACAATGACATCAGCAACAACAACACCAACAACGACAATAACGCCAACAAAGACGCAACAATCATAATCCCCACCGCAAGTTCTCACTTCAGCCGCGCACTCGGGGACGGCGAATGACTCGCGCGCCTTCGCTCTGGCATTGCGTTGGTCTACGGGTCTGCTCCCTGTCGCACGCTCGCGACGCACGGGGGTGCACGTTGGAAATAACTATGCGGAATCGGTCGCGCGGGCATATCGAGACAGGGTGCGCTGTCGGCCACCTTCAACTTGAAATCAATTTGATTCCGAAATCTCACCACCACGTACCAAGCTCCGTAAAGCCAGCTCAGCCTCATCCTCCTCAAGATCGGGGACAGGCACAAACGAAAACACCGACTGGCACCGCTCTGGCCTCGCGCGCGCGTTCGTGTTCTGCTGGTCGGCCTTGGCCTCGGCCGTCGGCCGCGGATCGGCGCTGCCCGAAGCCGAGGGGCCCGTCGTCGCAGCGACTGCAGGCGCGGGAGGACTGCGCGCCAGTCCGTGACTCCGTGTACTGGGAGCTGGAGGGCCGACGCCCATTCTCGACGTTCTCTTCGACCTTCGCCGCGGAGGTCTTATCAGCAGCGCCAGTTGGCGCCTGGGCCGCAGCAGCTGGGCCCTTCAACGGCAGTGCTGCCGAAGTTGCGGCAGCCGGGCGTTTCCGCGCACTCTTCTCGCCGGCGCTTTTGCGCCCGGGAGGGCGCGCAGCCGGCGGGCCCTGATCCTTCTCGGCTTGAGCCTTGGGCTTCCTGAGCTCGCCCATGTCCTTCACCTTGTCTGGCTGCCGCAGATTGCTGAGCGGCATCATGAACTCCACTGCCTTCGCCAGGGTGGGATCGTCGTCGGGCGCGGCCGCGGGATGCGGCATCGGCAACTCCCCGAACTTGCAGACCGCAACTTGCAAGATCTGGGCTCCTTGGTCGCGCGGGGGCAGGAGCAACATGCGGTCGGGGCGCTGCTGGGGTTCCAAGTCGTTGTGAATGGCTGAACGCTGGCAAGTCCTACGCGGCGTGCTGCTGCAGCCTCTCCGCTTTCCGCCGCCCTGGGCGACGAACTCCGCCGCGGCGATCGCAAACGCGCGCGCCGTGCCATCTCTCCAAACTGCCTGAACGTGGTCCGGTTGATCTGCGTCGTCAGCTATGTTGATCGGGAGCGACATCTCGACCTCGCCCCTGGTGCCAGCCATGAGCTCGGTCGACCACTCGAACTTCACCTCGAGCTTGGCCTCGTCGGTCTTGGCCTCAACGGCCGCGGGGGTTCCGTCGTCGACGCACTCGTAGACCCCTCTGGGGTCCTCCTCCTCGGCGCCCTCCTCGTCGGGGTCGTACTCGTCGAGCTCGTCGTCGCCGCCTGGTTCTACAGCCTCGCCCTGCGCGTCGAAGCGCTTGGCGGCCCACGCCCGTTTCATCCTCGCTGCTTCGGCCGCGTGACTGACAAGGTTGAACACCCGGTTGGACATCGTCGCCGTCCAGTCTGTTTCTTTGCAGGGGTCACCACCCATTCTTTTTTGGTTGGTCATCGCGCCAACTATTTCTGTGAGCGACTTTATGTCGTCAGGGCCTCCTTGATGCTACATGGGAAAGACGCGTGCCTCTTGATCTTATCCTTGTCGAAAGCTGCCTTGGTGTCTCGGAGTACCAGACAAAACTGTTCCCATGCTCAATGCACTGGCGCCTGAGGATTCCATCCAAGGCGTCGCAACGCTGTCGTCGCGCGATGGCGGCGTCCATCGCCACGTATATGGGGGGTAATATGAAACATGCCCGAACGAACAACAACTGAGCCCAAACGGCCACGGAAAACACGGCACGTCACGGCGACAAGAGCACGCATCAATAATGAAGTTCACGGCGCGGCGCCCACGGCCTGAACTGAATTTCGCTGCGCTGCGGGCTCGTAGGGTCCCAGTAAGAGAAAAGGCAGGCTCTCGGGGGGACATTCGATTCAACATGTTCAGGTGCGAACGATGGTAACGTCGGGGTAGTGAACGCGCGATCCCGACCGAGAACAATAAAAATCGCATTGTCATCGACATCAGATCTTCAATCACCAGCATATGGAAATACCATAAAACAAACTTCATTTTAATAACAATAGTTTCGAGCCTGATTAAAAGGCTCGATGGGTCACGGGTTTTCCTTCTTCTATCTTGCCGCGCCCTCTTGATCGTCGCAGCATCCAGATGGCGTGAAAAAGGCTTCACTACGGCCTGGTGGGGCCCCGGGGACAAGCCGAACAAGCCTCCAAAGTGGCCCCAGGAGAGGCCCGAGAGGGTGAGCTCTAACAGTTCGAGCCCTCCACCCCAGGATGGCCCGAAGAACCTCCAAAGCCCGAGGCCTCCAAGAAGCACGCGGGGGGCCCCAGGAGGGCTCCAAGTAGCCTCCAAAGATGCCTTCGAGAGCCCTCCAGGAAGCCCCCGGGAGGCATCCCAGGATACCCTAACATGCGTCCAAGAGGCCTCTGACCCACACACAAGGCCACGGTGACGGATTCGGCCGAAGGCCACCAAATCTGCCGCCCCAATTTTGATCACTCGAAGGTGTGCCTGGCGTGCCGGACGTTTGACCTCCGGCCCAGCCCGCCGGTGGGAGCCTCGGGCGAACGATCCCTCGTTGCCCAAATCGCATCCAACACTGCCGAATTGGCTCAAGATGGACTCAAAGACGGCCTCCGAGACGGTCCCAAGACGGCCCAATATGCCCTGCAGACGTCCCAAGGGGCCCCTATGACGCTGCCAGAGGGCTCCAAGAGAATCTCCAGGAGACCGAACTCATTGACTTCTTTCGGTCTGTACATGATTTTGGCGTTCTCGCCGTTCTGCGCTTCCGTCAAAGACGACCCCAAAGGCCCCCAAACCACGGCCCAAAAGGAGGCCTTCAAGAGACCTGCAAGAACCAAGAGGGCAAGGAGGCCCCCAAGACGACCCCAAGACGGCCCCACAGATCTCCAAGACGGCCCTAAAGAGTCTAAAGATGCCCACGACTTCCCAGAGACGCCCCCAAGACGGCCTCCGAAGGCCAAGACGAGCCGAGCCTTTCGGGCCCCAGAGGCCCCAAAGAGGCCCCAGGAGGCCCCCAAGAGGCCTGAGGAAGCCCCCACGAGGCCTTTCAGAGACCCTTCTGTTCCTCCTCCTCCTCCTCCTCCTCCTCCTCATTATCATCATCACCAGCAGCATCAGCATCAGCATCAGCATCAGCATCGACATCGACATCAGCATCATCAAGCATCATCACGCATCATCATGCATCCTCGTCCTCATCCTCATCCTCATCATCAGCATCAGCATCATCATCATCATCATCATCATCATCATCATCATCGTCGTCATCATCATGATCATGATCATGATCATGATCATGATCATGATAATCATCATTACCATCAGCATCAGCACCAACATCAGCATCAGCATCAGCATCAACATCATCATCATCATCATCATCATCATCATCATCATCCTCATCCTCATTCTCATCCTCATCGTCCTCATCCTCATCCTCCTCATCATCATCCGCATCATCCGCATCATCATCATGATCATGATCATCAGCATCATCATCATCATCATCATCATCATCATCATCACCATCATCATCATCATCATCATCATCATCATCATCATCATCATCATCATCATCATCCACGTCGTCCTTCTCCTCGCTTGTACACTCCTGTTCTGTTTCTCTGACAGGTGTCCTCCCAAGAGGGTCCACGAGGGCTTGGGGAGCACGAAGTCCAGTAGCATGGTCATGACTTTGGCCCAACGTTTGGCCGCATGGGCGGTACCAAAAGGCAAGAGGCGGCGGTGATTCGCCGTACGTAGGCGTCTTTGATCCGTCGCCCCCTGTTATCTTCTCAAGGGGGTGCCTGGCGTGCCAGACGTTTGATTGTTCAGTTCCCGTGTGATGGGTCCGCACTGGCCTCCGACCCAGCCCGCTGGCCAACCGGAGAGCCCCAGGCGAGAGACCCCCCCGTTGCCCAAATCGCCGCCATCACGGCCAGGATGGCATCCAAGACGGGCAAGCTGGCTCAAGGTGGCATATCCAGGACGGTCCCAGAACGCCTTCCGGACGGCGGTGGCCTTCGCCGCGGGCGTCTCCGAGGAGGCCAATATATCGGAAGTCCCCTCGCGACCTTCTCGGCTCGGCGCTGTGGACCTCCTGGGCGAAATACGCATCCGCCCCCGTGGCCTCGCGGGCCGGGCCCCTGGGCCGCGGCCTCGCAGTCACGGGGCGATCGCGCCCTGGCGTCCAGACCAAAAAGGCCGCGGACACGGACGTGTTCGTCGCTCGCGAGGACCCCCTGTCCCCCGAGGAGTGGGGGGAGAGGCTGGACCTGGAGGAGGAGGAGGAGGAGGAGGAGGAGGAGGAGGAGGAGGAGGAGGAGGAGGTGCTCAGGATGTAGCTGGGGGCGGCCCAGGAGAGGCACCTCCCTGCAGCCCTGGCGGCGCCCTCCCGCGCCCACGGGAGGGGGGCTCCCAGCGCCGGCCCCCGAGGGAAGCCCACGAACGCGGGGCTCCGGGCATCCCGGCAGCGACATCGGCGATGACAGCGAGCGCTGCTGTCGTCGGCGCTGCCGTGGTCGTGTCCGTGTGCGCCGCTCCGCGGCTCTGCCCTTCCGAGGAGGCCCCGCGCCCCGCTGAGCTCGCGCACAGCGTCCCGCACGCCCGGGTTCGCGGTCTCTGCGAGGGAGGGGAGGCGGGGACCACGATGAAGGGGCCCCAGGACACACAAATAAATACACACAAATAAAAAGATTCCCCATATTTTTTCATATGTTCTGGGTTTTTGTCTTCCCTCCCACTTCCCATACTTTCCCATATTTTCCTGGGGATCGACGATTAATTGTGTCTGTGTGTTTTTTCCCCTCCTGAACGACCCATGGCGCCGACCTTGCAGACGTGCTGCAGCGGATCTTTGCGCGGAATTCTGCCAATGCCAAACCCGGGAACGGCGAGTGAAAAGCGACAATCATTTCAAGTGGATGTTTGATTTGAAGTCTTCATTCCTGGCTCAAAAAACCGCACCACCTCCTCCTCGAAATCGGGAACGAAACTCCTTAGGACACCCCAGGCCCATCCCATCGTGTTCCGAACGGAATCCGCTCTGCGATGTTGGCGCCACGACACGACCAAGACTCGAGTGCGGAAGAGCCGGCGCCGATCTCTGGTCAGGGGCCGACCGTTCAGGCCCTCCCAGAGGCCTACCATGAGGTCGGGCCTGTCCCCCATACAAGGGGATTTTGGGCGAAAGATGAAAAATAGCCCCCCAAAATGCCCAAAAAACTCCTAGATGGTGAAAACATCGTCCCCAGACTATTTTTTCGACTATTCTTGGAAATCCTTCCTGTGGATGGACACGCCCGACGTAAGCCTGCCACGGATTCGTGCTTCTCGTCCACCCCGGCCCTCCCGGAGGCCCACCGCGGGTCCGTGTCGACACCGCGGGGCTCGCTCGACCTTGAAGGATCGGCCGTTGCCGAAACGCCAGATCGGCCAGCATCGACCGATTCGAAGGATTGCAAAAAAAGGATTGCAAAAAAACCTTTTTGTTGCAATGCTTTTTTTTGCAATCCTTTTTTTGCAATCCTTCGGTCGCCGGCGGCCTTCAACTTTGAACGCCGGCGGCGGGCTCGCCGCCGGTCGATACGGCGCGAACCTACTGTACCACGGCGTGTTCCCAGAGCAAGGTTCTGAAATTCTGATATTTCGGACAATGTGATCAGAACATGCGGTCGACGTCTTCAACCAAGACTGTCTCAGCCAGACATGTTCTGAGGACATTTCGTGTAAGCCACACGAATATTCTCCCAACATTAGTCGGTTGGCCTAGAAGCAAGCCCGGACGTCTCGCTGCTGATCGGCGACGGCTGGTATGGACCATGACCAAGACCCACGTCTTCAGCGAGGAAACGTCGGTGTCGGTTTTGGTCATCGTCCACCTTGGCCACCATCGATTCGCGGATCGTCCAGACGGGATTGACGGCGGCGGGCATGGACTGTGACCAAGACCCGCGTCGACAATGAACATCGTTTCATCGACCCACGTCCCCATTGGCGTGGCCTTGGCCCCACTGGTCGAGTTGCCAACCTAGGTGGGGACATATGCCTGTTGCGTCGGGTTTCGCGGGGCCTACCCCTTGGAGGGTGGGCTGGTGGGGCTGAGATACCGTAGCTTAGAAAGGATGGAGATCGGCTAGAAGATGCTGAATCAAAATCCCGCGACATCTTGGCAGGAGAGCCCAGAACCGAATCAATAAGTCGGATCGGCGACTGAAGTGAACCGGATCGGCGGAAACATCGGCAGGCTGGTGAGACCTCCACCTAGAAACCGAAGATCCAGATCGGCATCCGAAATGGAACCGAAGCGGAACCAAGTCGAACCGAATCGGAGAAGCCGAAATAAGCCCTGTCTTGGTCGTGGCCTCCGCATCTCCTCCATCGCGTCTCGTTGGCGCAGTCCACCGCCTCTGGCCCTGGCATTCGCTCGGACGTCCATTCCCTGTGCATTTCTCGATTTCGCGCGTGCTGTCTTGGGGTGAAGCCAACAGTTACCCATACCGCTACTCCCCAAGGCCTCTCCCGGAGTGCGTTCTGATCCAAATTCCGAGGCGACTCCCGCGGTGGCGACCAGGGCCTCCCTGGAGGCCTAAACAAGTGGGAAAATGGGCGCAGGGTAGCGGTATGGGTACCTGCCTCTGAGTTGTTTTTTCTTGCTCGACGGTCTATGATGCTCTTCGATGGTCTCCGCCGAGAAAAAACGCACACGTCCAAGCAGGAGACCCCAACATCGAATCGATAAGTTGGATCGGCGATCGAAACGAATCGGATCGGCGGAAATCGGCAGCCGAGTCGGGACAAGTCGCATCGGCGGAAATCGGCAGGCCAGTAGGCGTCCGGTAAGAAATCGGAGCCCAAATCGGCATCCGAAATCGCATCGGAATCGGAACCCATCGAAATCGAAGTCGAACCGAATCGGAGGAGTCGAAGTCGAATCGGAGCCCAAATCGGAACCCGAAATCGGAATCGGAGCCCATCGAAATCAAAGTCGAAGCGAACCGGAGGGATCGACACGAGCCCTGCGTCCGAGCGGTGCCAGTGATGGGCCTGTTTTCCACCACGACCACCATAAGTTGGAGGGGGGAAGAAGAACGAGGACGAGGAAGACGAGGACGAAGAGAAGGAGGAGGAGAAGGAGGAGGAGGAGGAGGTGGACGAGGAGGTGGAGGAGGAGGTGGAGGAGGAGCAGGAGGACCCTCTCCCTCTCCAACTTATGGTGGTGGTGGTGGAAAACATCATGCACAGCCAAGGGCCTTGAAGGCGCAGCCCGCCGCGTCGAGCAGGCGCACGGCCCGCGCGGAGGCGCCGCGGAGCCCCGGGCCCAGCTCGCCCTCCAGGAACAGCACCACGGGGTACTCGAGCACCTGCGGTTACAGTGCGGGCGCGGCCGCAAGAAGCCCTCGCAGGAAACCCAGCCCTGAAGACCCGCTCGCGGGGTGCACCCGAGGGGAAGCCCAGAGCACGCTGAACGTAGCAGGTTCTGTATCGGCTGCGGGAAGTCAACGCGCAGCGCGCTGAGCAAAGAAACCTAGGATACCCTGACGAAAAGTAGATGGTTTCTTGATGCGCGCCCCCACTGTATTCAAAAATCCTCAACAACACATCGCATGGGGACTATGTTTCGATTATGTTGTGAGCCCTGTTGAAGATCTTTTGGATATTCCAGACGAGCGCGTTCCAGTACTCGCGGGGTAACTGCTCGCAGATGGTCTGGATCCGCCGCGGCGGCAAAGTCAAGTTTAGCACGAGATTGAGAGCGATCGCCCATTTGAGCGACAAGCGCAGGACAAAGTGCTCGTCCCAGCTTTCCTCGGTCACGCCACTGTGTCCAGATCTGGTGGCTGAGCTCGATCGCAGGGATGCTGCTGCGCGCAGGGCTGCATGTAAGAACGGTCACACGCAACCGTTGTCTTCCCAACAGGCCACGACAAGACACGGCAAGCGAATTGGTAGAGTAACCATGGCTTGAAGGCTCTGTCTGTACTTTAATGTTTAGCGGTACGTTGAACTTGAGACGCCTCTGGCAATCCTTGCTCAATAAAAAAAAGTCGCTGACATACAAGCAGGCATGTGTGTGTCTCTTACGTTTGCGAGCAGGCACTTTGCGAGTAGTGGAACGCGCTCGGTGATTCGGTGGCAAATCATGGGAGCCTTGTGTGCCGCCGTGATTCTATTTTTGATGTACTAACGTCGACCAGCGTCGGGCAGTCGATGAGATAATGCCTTCGCTCGCGCCGTGACCGCTTTCGGCCTCCAGGGGTCCTCGCCGGGCCCTGGGACCGCCCAAACACGATCCGGGATGAAAAATCGGTCCTGGGGAAAAAGTCGGGACTTCCAAGGCACTCCAGGCTCCAGCGCCTCGGCAGAGTATTCTCGTTCTGCCAGCGGCGACTTGGGTCCAACACGCGGTCAGGGCAGCCGA
>CAUYUJ010015410.1:184693-247193 GCA_963575745.1 Prorocentrum cordatum
TCCTCCCCCTCCTCCTCCTCCTCCTGGCTCCATCATGGCCAGCTCTCCAGGGCGGACTCTAGGCCCCCCCGACGCCGTGCTCTTGTTGTTCGCAGCGTCGACCCCCAGAGGCCTGGACCCCGTGTCCGGGACTGGTGTTTCGTCCCGAATCGTTTCTATTGTTGACGGTCCCGAGGCCCGGTAGGGGCTCCCCGAGGACAAGAATATAGCGACAAGCCTCCCGCCGTGATTTTGTTCGCAACGTCGACTCCCAGATCCTGGGCCCATTCCCCGGTGTTTCGTCCTGAGTCGATTCTTGTTGACCGTCCCGAGGCCGGGTAGGGCCCCCCCGAGGCCGAACATGTAGCGATAGGCCTCCCACCGTGCTTGCTTCACGTCGCGAGGGGAGGAGAAGGAGAAGGAGAAGGAGAAGGAGAAGGAGGAGGAGGAGGAGGAGGAGGAGGGGGAGGAGGAGGAGGGGATGAAGGAGGAGGAGGAGGAGGAGGAAGAGGAGGAGGAGGAGGAGGAGGAGACGCCCCCAATGGAGGCCGCCCCCCGATGCTGAGCATGGCGAGGCACCTCCACCAGTCGTGACTTCTGCCACGGCTCGAGGGGGCCGGGGACCCCGGCCCAGGTGTCTCGGGGCGGGCGCAGCCGTGGCGGCTGGGAGCACCCCCCCTCCTCCTCTCGTCCTCCTCCTCGTCCTCCTCCTCTTCCTCATCCTCCTCCTCCTCCTCCTCCTCCTCGACCTCCTCCTCCTCCTCCTCCTCCTCCTCCTCCTCCTCCGCCGCTTCCTCCTCCTCCGCCGCCTCCTCCCCCCCGCAGGCCCCCGAGAAAGCACGGAGTACAGTATGGGGCTCGACCACAAAGAAACTTAGCTGCCCCGATCCGCAACACGCAACACGTATCGTATTGATTACGGAGCTCAGCACGAAGGCTGAGAACGCAGGTCCGACGCGGTGCGTTCGCCAAAACGTGGTCCAATACGCGAAGCCAGCACGCAACGTTTTGACGCGGACGTCTTGAACACGGGACGTGTTGCGTTTCAAAACGCGCGTATCGAGGCAACTAAGCAAAGAAGCTTTCCACAAGAAACCCAACCCTGAGACCACAGGACGTCCACCGATTTTTTCGTGTGGGTACGTCACGTTTCCCGCGGCAAGAGCATCGAAACCCAAGCATCCCAGGGCACCCTGGATGCAAACAGGGTGTTTCTGGGCTTGGGTTTCCGCTGTATGTCGGGGAGGGCCGCCGCTATATCTCCACCGGCACTCCTCCGCTCTTCTTCGCGCCGCCTGTCGTCCTCCGCGTCCTGGCCCGCGCTGGCGTGCGGGCAAAATCCCACCAGCCCTTGAGGGCGAGGGTGGCTTAGCGAGTTTCCTCTTCCATCGTCCCCCCTCCCCTTTGGCGCGGCTGGAGCCTGCGGCACACCTGCGCACGTGAAGCACGTGGCGCATCTGGCGCTCCGGGCGTACCTGGCACGCTCGGGCCCTGACCTCTCCCCCATATCCCCTGCGTCTGGGCTTGGAGGGAGCTTTCCGCGAGGCGTTGTGGCGTCCAAGATGTCCTCGGCGATGAAGCCAACATCACTGATGTTACCAAGGTTTTCGCCACAGTTTGGCCTTCTGGGGGGGGACCCTCATTAAGCAACCCCCTCGTTTGATCGATCGCCCCCAAGATGGCCTCAAGATGGCCCGCGGGGCTCCCAAGGGTGCCCCAAGACGGCCCCTAGGGGTGCGCAGGAGGCCCCCAAGAGGCCCCCAATGGCACCCAAGAGGCTCCCAAGAGACCTCCAAGAGGCCCCCCAGAGGCATTCAAGACGCCCCAAGAGGCCTCGGCGAGAAGGCCAACGTAATTGACTTCACTCAGTTTGGCCTCCTGGGGGGTGGCCCCGAGGCTCCCAAGGGTGCCCCAAAACAGCCTTAGGTTAGGGGGTGCCCAGGAGGCTCCAAGAGGTCCCCAATATGCCTCCAAGAGGCTCCCGAGAAACCCCCACGAGGCCCCAAGAGGCCCCCCAGCCGCCCCAAGAGGCCTCGGCGAAAAGGCCAAACTCTTTGAGTGTACTACGAGTTGGGCCACAACTTGGCCTCCTAGGGGGGGGGGCGAATTCACTACGGCCGCTCCGTTGATCGATCTCCCCCACGATTGCCCCAAGATGGACTCCGAGGCTTCCAAGAGAGACCCAGGAGGGCCCCAAGAGGCGCCCAGGAGGCCCCCAAGATGCCCACGAGATGCCTCCAAGAGGCCCCCAAGAAGCGCCCAAGAGACCCCGCAAGAGGCCCGAAGGGGCTTCCCCGAGGCACCCGAGACACTTCAAGACCCGGAGACCCCTCCACGAGTCCCCCAAGAGGCGCCAAGAGGCCTGCAAGAAGCTCTCACGAGGATCCGAAGAAACTACGAGAGGCATATAAGAAGCGTCTGGCCTTTCTGCTCGCCCTCCTCCTCCTTGTCCTCCTCCTCCTCTTCCTTATCCTCCTTATCCTCCTCCTCTCTCCCCCCTACTCCGCCATCCCTCCACAGTTACTCAACATGACTACTACTCTGTCCAGAGAGTGTCCCGTCCTCTCCGCGCATTGCTTGTTACACACAAGACTGCATTATTTGATGTGTCACATGTGTCTTTTCAATCCTGTCGTTTCGGGCTCTTCCAAAATGGTGTTCCCGCTGCAACGCCGCTGCAACGCCGCCCTCATTTCCGCGTCTCGGTCATTCAAACTCGTGCTCCCGCTGCAGCGCTGGCCTCGTTCCCGCGCCTCCGGGCGGCACTTGGCATTCGGAAGCGCCCACATCGGGCAGGCACTGTTGCGGAGGACATGGAGCCATGTCCTCTCGTAGACGGGCCACTTACCCTCAAATCAAGTCATCCCGTGCCATGCCACGGCATGCAATGCGATGCTGTGTTGTGCACCGCTGTGCTTTGTGATGCAATACTTCACTACACAATGCCACGCCATGCTATGACATGTTATGCTCTGCCGTGCTCTTCTACGCCATGCTTTTGCATCAATCGCGTACCCTCTTGGGATCCTTGCCGCTCGATATCCGACTGTGCGAATGGGTCAGAGATCTACGCCATGGTAAAGGATGGGAGAGAGGGGTAGGACGTCAGATGTGACGCTAGCGCACCTAGCTTGCCCCCCTCCCCCTCCGCCTCCCCCACCTCCTCTGGTACCTCCTCCATCCCCCACCTCTTGGGGCATGATGGCTCCCCATCCTTTACTCCACTATTCCACTGCGTGCTCCCCCGCATGCCTGATCAGGGCAACTCGCCTTGGCATCGTTTCTGGATGGGCTGGTGAGGTTACGCGAAGCGTCTGGAATGTATATCCACATCCGCTGCGTCTCAAACTTGCGGAATCCCGACCCACACACGTTGAAGACGCCGGAGATAGTGACTGTGCTCCCGCCCGAAGTGTCCGTTCCGGGGGAGGGGGGGGGGTCGGGCCTGTGAGCGCTACAGCATGCATTGTGCGCAACATAGCATGCATGTGAGCACCGCGCCATGCCTGAGGGGGAACCGCCCTCCCCCCCTCCGCGTACGCTCGGTACCATTAAGGGGAGGGGGCGGAAAGAGGTAAGGGGCGGCGATCCCCTAGTAACGGACGTTACGTGTTCACCAAAGAGAGAATAAAACAATCTCGTACGGGCGACGGACAAAAAAACGTATCTCATGCGAGATGACAGCGACCTTCCGCGGCGGCTCACGCAGGCTGCCAGCGTGGCACGCTATATTCGAAACAAACGCCCATGCGCAACCTTACGCGGGCAGCTTTCGCGGCGCCCATGTCGGTGAAAACGACCCCGCTTTTTCTGCGCCGTTCAGAATTGTTCCACGACAAAGCGCACCGATCATCCAGCCCCTCACATCTCACCCGTCAGCTCGCGTTGCGAATCCAATCGCGCTGCCACTATAAACTCGTGAGACTCAGCCAGCACGAGGAGGAAGGAGGAGGAGAAAGAACGAAGTGGAGGCAGTGGGCGCTGTGCGGATCCCCCGCTGCGACCCAAACGACCATCCAGATGACGCAAAAGATGCACAACGACAGAGAGGAGGAGGAGAGGACAGAGAGAGAGAGAGAGAGAGAGAGAGCAGAGGGAGAGGTTGCCTCTTTCTGCGTCGCTCGTACATGCGGGGCTGGTTGCACAGGACACGCGACAGGACACAAGACACTCCCGACGGCAACATGGCTTCCAAAAACCGCTGGACACAAAGGCACCCTTGCACCGCGAATGCAGCGGACACGAATCAAATGCACGGGACACGAGAGCACCGTTGATTTGGCAGGTCCTACCCTGGGGAAGCCAGAAGGTACCGATACCGCTACGCCCCAGACCTCTCCTAGGGCACGTTCTGACCAGGACTTCGAGGCGGATCCAGCGATGGCGACGAGGGCCTCCCAGGAGGCTCCCAAGGCGACAAGGAGAGAAGGGCAGCGGTGTCGGTATCTTCTCCTCCTCTGGGAGGGATCAGCCCCGACTGCATGGATACAGATCTCGCTCGCATGGTGCACCCGCGACCCACCCTGCGACCCACCCCGCTACCCGCCCGCGACGCACGGCTCGACCCACGGCGCGACCCACGGCACGACCCAACCGCGCGACACATCCGCGACACGCCCCGCGCCCGCCCCCTCACTCTGATCCGCAACCGCGGGGTGCTACATATGTAAGGGTGCAGAAAATCCACCCCCATAAATAACTAATCACCTTGACGAGCGACGCCATTTAGCAAACGCACCCGAGGAAGAAATCGAACAAGGCAGAGCTGCGTTGTAAAGGCCCAGGGTCGTTTCGTAAACGTCAACTGAATTGTCACGAGGTCCGCGCGGCTTTCTTGGATCCGCGCTGGACCTCCCTCCCTGGCGCGCGGAGAGCGCTGGGGGCGGCGCTGGAGGCGTCGCCAAGGGGGGCCCAGCGCGGAGCCAAAAGACCCGCGCGGAGCGCCAAAAGTTCATGTGTATGGCCTTTTTGTTCCTTCTTCTTCTTCTTCTTCTTTTTCTTCTTCTTCTTCTTCTTCTTCTTCTTTCTCTCTCCCTTAGGAACTATGGTTATGTCGGGCGTGTCCCCCTACAGGGGGATTTTCGACGAAAAATAAAACATACCCCAAACATGCCCCAAAAAGGCAAAACAACTAGTCAAAACATAGTCCCCAAACTATGTTTGGATTCTTTGTTTGATTATTGTTTGTTTTTTGTTTACAAAAAAAATCGTCGAAGATCCCTCTGTAGGGGGACAGGCCAAATGTAAAACTATGGACACACACCTCGCCCGCAGGGTGCCCCGCGCCCGCAGCCGCGCCAGCCCGAGGAGCGCCCTCCCCGGCGCCGCGGCCGCCGCCAGCAGCAGCAGCGGCGCGGGCGCGCAGGCCGCCGCCCGCCCCGCGCGCCGCCCCGCGCGCGCGCCCGCCCCGCCGCGCGCCCGCCGCGCCGCGCGCGGCCGCCGGCGCGGCGCCCATGGGCGCCCTCGGAGGCCCCGCGCCCCCGGCCGCGCGGCCGCGCGGCGCCGCGGCGGGCGGCGCGGCCCCCACGAGGTGCGGCGCGCTGGAACAGGAAGCAAGGCGGCGGCTCTCGTGGGAGGAGCTTCGGCATCTCTCTCTCTCTCTCTCTCTCTCTCTCTCTCTACTCTATATATATATATATATATACATATACAGGGGCTATCGCCGGGCCCCGGGACGGCCAACAAAAACACGGCTGCAGGAGGAAAGCCCGGTCGACCGGGGAGACTGCAGGTCGAGACTGCGGGGGGCGCCGCATTGAGAAAAACTCGCGGCGGAGCTCCGGGTCCCGGAGGGCCGTGCGGCCCCGTGCTCCTCCTGCCGCGTCGATCCTGCGGCTCGCTGCCCCGTTGTCGGTGTCGCAGTCGCTGTCCTCCTCCTCCTCCCCCCATCCTGCCCCATCCTGCTGCTCCTCCTGCTCTTCCTACGGCTCCAGCTTGTCGTCGGTGTCGTCGTCGTCGTCGTCGTCGTCGTCGTCGTCGTCGTTGTCGTCGTCGTCGTCGTCGTCGTCGTCGTCGTCGTCGTCGTCGTCGTCGTCGTCCGTCGTCGTCGTCGTCGTCGTCGTCCGTCGTCGTCGTCGTAGTTGTCGTCCGTCGTCGTCGACGACGACGTCGGCGTCCTCATCCCCCTCCTTCTCGTCGTCGTCGTCGTCCTCCTCCTCCTCCACCTCCTCCGCCTACTCGTCATGCGCCATCCTCCTCCTGCTGCTGTTGTTGTTGCTCAACCTCCTCCTGTCCGGGCGGGAGGGCCCTACCGCATGCCCGCCCTGGGCCCGGCCACCCGCCTGCAACGAGGCTGCTGGCCAGCTCGCCTGGGGCACGTGAGCTGCGGCGTGTTAGAATGTTCCTCCGATGTCTGATAGCATGTCAGTTCCCCAATCAGCGCTTGCACTGAAGGCTTCGGTCCTGGCGGAAATTGGAAGATTTGGCGAATGTTGCTCCCGCCGATTTTGGTAGCCGGCTGGGTTCCCGGGTTCCAATATCCCGGTGAATGTTTGGTTCCGGGCCGAGTTCGGTGGGTTCTGGATTCCCGCGGGTTCCCGGTCGATCTCCTTCATCGAAAACCATCCACTGGCTGGGGATTTCCTCTGGTGTAAAGCTGTTTCCACTGCCGCCCCCCGCTACTAGCAAGCATGGTGAAAATGACCATCCCCTCAAAGGGTGCTCTCCAGACGCCTTCCCGAAACGGATCCAAGACAGCCGAAGTCTGCCCCAAGGCAGCCAAGACCGCCGCCGTACTGCCCCAAAGGCCCTCCAGAGGGTCACAACGCAGCAGAGGGCCACAACACAGCCCAAGAGGGCCGTGAGACATCCCAAGATGACCTCATGACGATTCGCGAGGCCCCCCTCCCCCAGGACGCGCCAAGAGAGACCCTCAAGAGGCACGCGCTCGATCTAGTTTAAGCATGGCTTGCACATACACGCCTGTTCGGGTTGCCGAAATACCATCACGGCGCAAATGATGCCCAAATCTCGCCCCAAGACAGCTCAGAAAGGCCCCGAAGAGGGCACAAACACGAACCAAGGGGACCCCAGGCCCCACCAACGCATACTGGGCTCCCAAAGCGGCCCCTGAGGTCTCCAAAAAGGGACCCCAAGAGGGGGCCCCAAAAGATGGAACTCGAACTGTCCTTGAACGTCTTTTCTGTTAAACCTGGCCTCCAAAAAAACCAGCAAGCCACCAAACCCCCTTCAAAGCACCCCAAGTGCGCTCAAGATGTGTTTGAAACGCCCCCCCAAAGCCTCCAATCCGCCTTTAAACAACCTTACTCCCACGAGGCCTCCAAGACGGGCCGAAACAGGCACCAGAGACGCCCCAGAGAAGCCTCCAATGTGCCTTCAGTAAGGGGGGGGACGAAAACGAAAGGGAAGAGTTTCGAAATGAGAGAGCGCTTTTCCAATTCGCTTGCCTTGGATAAGTCTCACGACGCGTGCGCGCACCGGGAGGTCTCTCTCCCCCATTTAAATGCCGCGAGCTCTAAACACCGGGGGGTCTCCCCCCCCCTCCCGTTGGGGTTCGAGCATCCCCACCCCCTGGAATTAAAGGGGGGGAGAGGGTTCGAACCCCTCCCCCTTCTCCCCCTGCCACGGCGCCGCCGCTTGAGACATCCTCGCAACCGCGGCAACGGGATATGGGTCCGGCGTGGTTCGGGCGTGGTTCTGGCGTGTTTCTGGCGTGGTTTTGGCGCGCCGCCTTGCTCCGGGAGTTCCGGGGCAAGGCGGCGCGCAAGAATCAGAATCGAGTTGCGCGTCGACCCAGCTCAATCCTGACTCACAACCGTGCCGCGCCGAGGCGAAACGCACCTCGATTTACATCATAGCTCGGAGCAAGGTGGCGCGCAATAGTCGTAGTTAATGGAGGTGCGTTGCGTTTCGACCTGGCTCAATCCCAAGTCACAACCGCGCCGCGGCGAAACGCAACTCGATTTGCATTATTGCGCGCCGCCTTGCTCCAGAACGCCCAGAATAATCGAGGTGCATGTCGATTCGGCTCAGTCCTGGCTCACAGACGCGCCGTGGCGAAACGCAACTCGATTTGCATTCTTGCGCGCAGCCGTGCTGTGGGAGTTCCAGGGTGATCCAAGTGTTTTTCGACCTGGCTCAATCCGAGCTCACAACCGCGCCGCGGCGAAACACAACTTAATTTGCATTATTCCGCGCCGCTCTGCTCCGGGAAATCCGGGGTAAGGCGGCAAGTGCATCTCGACCTGCTCAATCCCTGGTCGCAACCGCGCCGCGGCGAAACGCAACTCGATCTGCATTTTTCCCCGCCGCCTTGCTCCGGAACGCCGGAACAAGGCGGCAACCAAAAATCATAATCGAGGTGCATGTCGACCTGGCCCAACCTCTGGCTCACAACCGCGTAAATCGATTTGCATTCTTGCGCGCCGCTTTGTTCTGAAACGCCCAGAGAAAGGCGGACCGCAAAACGCCCCGCTCGGGACATCCCCACAACCGCGGCGCGGCCGCTCGAGACCTCCCCACAACCGCGGCGCCACAGCTCGAGACATCCTCACAACCGCGGCGCCAGCGCTCGAAACATCCCCGCCATGGCGGCGCCGGCGCTCGATATAACGTCACAACCGCGGCGCCGGCGCCCGAAACATCCGCACCACCACTGCACCGGCCGTCGAGACATCCGCACAACCGCGGCGCGAGCGCTCGAGGCACCCGCTGCGCTACCTCAGCGTTGGCGCTCGAGACATCTTCACAACCGCGGCGCGGGCGCTCGAAACGTCCACACAACCGCGGCGACGCCGCTCGAGACATCCCCTCAACCGCGGCGCCGCCGCTCGAGAAGTCCTCACAATTGCGGCGCGTCCGCTCGAGACATCCTCGCAACCGCGTCGCAGGAAGAGGGGGGGGGTGCGGGGTTCGAACCCCCCGCTCGAATCCGGAAAAGGAAAGGGCAAAAGGGAGAAGTTCGACCCCCCCCCCGTTGGATCCGAAGGGGGGGGGGGTCCAACCCCCCCCCCCCCTTCCAAACGCTCGCAGAACGCGCTCTGCCTTCGGACCGGAAGGAACAGGAGGGAAACGAAGAGCGGGAAGCGAGAGAGCAGCGGGAGCGAGGCGGCCGCCCCCGCGCGCAAGCGCGGGAAGGCCTTCGGCCTCAGGCGGGGGACGCGCCGCTGGCCCCGCCCGCCGCCACCCGAGGGGAGCTCCGCATTCGGGCCGAGGTGCTGCCGCCCGCGCTCACGGCCCGAGGGGTGCTCTCCACTCGGGGAGCGGGCGCCGGCGCCCGCGGCGGCCAGCAGCACTCGGACCCTTCTCGTCGAAGGTCAGAGCCTTTCTCGATGGAGGCGCCCCGAGGAGCGGGCCACTGCCACTGGCAACAGACGATCCACCACCACCTCGCGGCGCCCCGAAGAGCGGGCCACTGCCGAAGGAATAAGCTGCCCTCTCGGCGCAAGCCAGCTCAGCCATCACCTGAGGCGCCCCGAGGAGCGGGCCACTGCCCCTGGTAGTAACCACACCACCACCACCACCACCTCGCGGCGCCCCGAGGAGCGGGCCACTGCCGCAGAACTGTGCCGCCTGCTTGGTCGCGAGCTCCTCAGCCTCGAAGGACGGGTCGTTTCCCCCACTATCTATCACAGGCTGTGGGCAACTGTCTGGACGCGCACATGTGTCCTGGGGAGCCGCTCCCAATGGGACTGCCTCCCCTGGACTGCCCCTCGACTTGGCAGCTCGCAAGCCAGCGGGTGCTCCTGCCCTCGCTTACTGACCTGCGCCGCGCTGCCTCGCTGTCCTCATGGTGGCGGCCTGAGAACCAGCGGGCGCCGCTGCCATCGATTGCTGGTCCTCGCCGCTCCTCGGGAGTTCGGGTCGTACAAATACGCGATCGGCTGGCAGACCGCCCGCTGGCGACGAGCTCGACGCGCAGGAGGTGGCCGTCCCTCCCCCGCCCACCTCGCCGCCAGCCCCCTTTCTGGGACGTCTGCGGGGCGCATTCAGACACCTCCCCCTCGCCGTCAGGACTCCACGCCACCACAGCCTCACTGCTGTCCATCGCCCGAGGAGGCGTCTCCACTCGGGGCAAGGCGCTGCTGTCAGCAGCGTCACGCAAGAGGCGCACCTTATCAGCAAAATCTAGCTGCCTCCTAGCTGCCACCTCATAGGGCTGGCTGCGCAGCTGCTGCGTCTCACGGGATCCGTTCACCGCAGGCGCATCACCACCATCGTCACGGGCATGCCGAGCGGGATTCCTCCCCGCGTCAAGCCTCTGGGCAGCGTGGCAACCATCACTTGGCACAAGCTACGTGGAGCTCGCCGGCAGTGCCCTGCCCCGCGCGCTGTTTACCACATGGGTGCACCTGGGGGGCAGGTCCTGGCAAAACCTTCGGCGACTGAGACCAGCCCCATCGAGCCTATTCCCTCATGGGTGCACCTGGAGGCTGGGACTCGCGTTCTCACGCCTGCTGCCTCATGCTCCGTGACGGCAGGGGCGTTGGCGAGCTCGAGGTTCGGCCGATCCCCATCACGGATCAACCCGCAGCCCCCGCCGCCCGTTCATGCCCAGGCGCTGGGTGACGACAGTGTCCCCAGTCCAGAGGGATGTATGTACATCTCTGGCCACCTGGGTGAAACACTTGTCCGACGCCAGGGCCAGTGGCGGCAGCCAGAGGGTCCCCGCAACTCCTTCTCCTCTTTTGACGACGCGCGGGGCGGCCCAACGACTGGAGCAAACCATGCCGCCTGCTGCCTCATGCTCCGTGGCAACAAGGGCTTTGGCGAGAGCCGCTTTGGGACCAACGGCTCGCGCGGGGTCAGGCCGATCTCCCTCACGGATCGACCCGCAGCCCCCGTCATCCGTACATGCGCGACTGGTCTCCGATCAAGTAGCTGTCCCCACTCCACAGGAATGCACCTCCCTGGCCACCTGGGGAAATACTGGTCCAGCAACAGGGACAACAGCAGCCAGAGGACCAAACTTGGCAGCTCCTCCTCCTCCATCGGCGATGTGAAACGACCCTGCGACTGGGACAGACGGTACCAGCACGCTTGGCCACCGCCTTTCGGACTCGCGCTCCTCGGGGAGGTCGCTTGGCCCCGGCGGCCGAGTGTAGCACCAAAGAAGCAGCCTTGCCCCTTTTCCTTCCTGGCAGTTTTGGGCCACGCTCCTCGACGAATCCTCTGCAGGCAGCACCTGCCGCAGCGCGAAGGCAGCCCACGACACGCGGCCCCAAGGCCCCTGCCCAGGAGGCCCTCCGCTGCTGCTGCGAAACCAAAAAAAACGCAGCCGTCGCAGACCCACGCGTCCAAGCCCAGGTGGAGCCTGTGCGGGGTGTGCGGGCTGCCGCTGCCGATGTGGACGACGCCGCTGGCGAGCTGCACCGCCCCGTCGTCTGCCGCCCGCAGGTCGGGACAGGGAGGGAGGAGCCAGGACGCGCGAGTGGAGTGCGATGCTGGGCAGCGACAGCGGTTGCAACCTCCACTGTCGTCCACCTTATGCAGGACACGGAGAAACAAAGAAATTCGTCACGAAAAAAGCAAACCCTGTGGCGCCTCACCGTTTGCCTGAGTGAGAACGGAGGGCCAGGAGCAAGGGATATGATGCAAACACAGATGATCGGACATGGAAGGGCTGCTCGAGACCCGAGCCAGTTCAAACAAGGAAGGCACTGGCCTTCCCGAGCGCGTCCCGAACTCAATGAGTTCCTGCTGCGTTGCTGTATTGGGTCTGCGGCAGGATCAGCAGCAGGCATATGGAATGCTACGATGCCAGGGCACATGTCAGATGTGCGCGAAGCCAAAACGTTCACGGTCAACGAAGCATGCACTCAAATGGGTCAGGGCCTTTGGCTGTGGGGGGGAAACCCATATCGCAATGCGAGGGGTCATCCCGCTATGGCGCACCAGTGTTCGGCACAAGCGTTACAGGATCGTGGCATCATAGCACCAATCGGATACTGGGTTGCGTGCGTGCCCAGAACCCACGGCGAAAACGAGTTCTCGTTGAACTGGAACACTGTACGTGCGCATGCACCTCCAAGATTGCATGAATACCCAGGCGTGTCGCTGCAACTTTGACTCAATCTCAGGAAACGCCCTGGGAGGAGGAGGAGGTGGACGACAATGACGAGGAGGGATGGAAGGAAAAAGCGCGGCGACGACGAGGGGGGAGGAACGGACCGCGAGGGAGGCGGGCCGACGCGTAGCGGCCTGGGAGGCCGCAGCAAGTGTGAAGCAGAAAGGGTGGAGGAAGCGAGGCGGATCATCAACGGTTCCCCGAAGACGAAAACAATGGTGCCGTCGGCAGCGGCTCAAACGAGATCGAAACCGGGTTTGCCGAGGCCAATCGCGAACTCAGGAACGGTTGCGGGACGCCACCACGGCGCCAAGGGACATCGGCAAGGCGCCCATGTCCACATCGGGAGGGGTGGCGGATATGTGCGCGAGTCTGACAGCCTGGAAACGAGACAATTCGAAGACAGCTCAAGCGCCAAGAGTCCGCTAACAGAAGCGGTGCAATCGTACTGCGGGGGAGGGGGGGCTCGAGGGCGCCTGCGCTGACCCAGATCGGAGATATCCCTGGGGCCAGGACGCGCGGAGTTTTCCACAAACCTTGGGGCGACCGCCGCACAGCAGAGACTAGAACAGCTGAACCACGTTCTGGAGCTCGAGGCGATGCGTAAGGAAACCGAGAGGCAAAACAAATCCTGAAGGGAGAGGGGAGGAGGAGGAGCGGAGGGGGAAAACCATAAGAACACGCACGCACGCACGCACGCACGCACGCACGCACGCACGCGCACACGCACACGCACACACAACCACACACACACACGCACGCACACGCACACGCACACACGCACACGCACACGCACACGCACACACGCACACGCACACGCACACGCACACGCACACGCACACGCACACGCACACGCACACGCACACGCACACGCACACGCACACGCACACGCACACGCACACGCA
The DNA here is from genome assembly GCA_963575745.1 of Prorocentrum cordatum. Lineage (NCBI taxonomy): Eukaryota > Dinophyceae > Prorocentrales > Prorocentraceae > Prorocentrum > Prorocentrum cordatum. Next base: position 197,603 of record CAUYUJ010015410.1, read on the forward strand.
CACGCACACGCACGCACGCGCACACGCACACGCACACGCACACGCACACACGCACACACAGACACACACAGACACACACACACACACACACACACGCACACGCACACGCACACGCACACGCACACGCACACGCACACGCACACGCACACGCACACGCACACGCACACGCACACGCAAACACGCACACGCAAACACGCAAACACACACACACACACACACACACGCACACGCACACGCACACGCACACGCACACGCACACACACACACACACACACACACCGAGGGGCGAGTGGCAGCCGACGCCGGCTCCTTGGCGTCGGCTGCGGCCCAGCTCGGCTTCGCGTCCGTCCCTCTCTCTGCCTGTCCCATGGGCCCTCGGCGGCCGGCGGGCGGCCCCCCCCCGAGGAGAAAGCTCGAGGTCGAAAAGGCTCTCCTCCTGCTCGAGCTCCTCGTGTTGATCGGGTTCCTCGATCCCGTTCTTCTCCACCTCCTCTCCCTCCTCCATCCCCCCTTCCTTCTCCTCATTCAACTCCTCGTCAGATTCCTTCTCCTGCATCCTCCTCCGTTTCCTCCGGCTCGCCCTCCGCTATATTACTCTCCTGGCTCCTGCTTCTCACGCTCTTCCTGTTCCATCCGCCAACATTGTCTTCCATTTATCCTCCTCCTCCTCCTCGTCCTCGTCCTCGTCCTCCTCCTCCCCGTCGTCGTCGTCGTCGTCGTCGTCGTCGTCGTCGTCGTCGTCGTCGTCGTCGTCCCCCTCCTCCTCCCCGTCCTCTTCCTCCTCCTCCTCCTCCTCCTCCTCCTCCCTATTCCTCCTTCCCGTCCTCCTCACGCATCCCGCCGTTTCCTTCCAGCTCCTCCCTCTTACCCTTCCTTCCCCCCCTCGTCCTCCCTCTCCCTCGACCTCGTGGCCAGGCCCCCACGCCACCGCCGCGGATGGCCTGGGCGTCGTCCTGATCGGCCCTGCCGTGCATCATCAGGTCGGTCGTATATTCGAACCTGGCAGGGTCTCGAAGGGGAAGGAGGGAGAGGAGGCGGGGACATGAGGCTGACGAGTGTGTAGGTAAACTGAGGAAAGGAGGCGCAATGGTTGCTGATGACAGAAGCGATGCCGACGCCGATGCCGATGATGGGGATGCTGATGGTGATGACGGTAATGATTGTCGTGCTGATGACGATAATGATGGCGACGCTGGTTATGATGAAGTTGGTGAAGATTGGGAGGCAATGTTGGTGGTGATGGTGATGTCAATTCCAAAGCCGATGGCGATGACAATGGTGGTGGTTACGATTATGTTGAGGACGATGGGGGTGCTGTTCCTGATGTTGTTGCCGATTCCGATGATGGTGATGATACTGACGGCGGCCCTGATGGTTATGAGGATGGTGAGTGGGGAAAGTAGTGATGATAGCGAAACCGATACTGATGACAATTACGAGAATGATGGCGATGACGACGACGATGGCGATGCTGATTACGACGATGGTGATGTTGACGGTAATGGGCATGTTGGTGCCAATGGTTATGGCAATGTTGCTGAATGTGACGGCGATGGTAGTGATGACGATGATGACGATGGCGATGGTAAGGCTGACAATGCGGCTGATGAGGATGGTGGTGACGACGATGACGATAGTGGTGATGGTGATAGCGATGGTTCGGGTGATAGTGTTGGTGATGCTTTTCATGGCGATTGTGGACATGATTTTGATTATGATGGTAACTATAATGATGCGAATAGTGATAGCACTGGTGATGGTGATGGGGATGAAAATGATGATGATGATGCTGATGATGCTGCTGCTGCTGCTGATGATGATGATGATGATGATGGTGCTGATGATGATGCCGGTGACTTTTCCAACAGAACGCACGTACCATTGTTCGTCCGCCACAGTCACTGCCAGGGCGCGCCGCCAGGCGGGCGCGCGCCCAATTCGATGGATGGGGGAGGAAGCAACACGCGTGGGAGGAGGGGGGAGGGCATATGCTGACGAACGCCAGCGCCTGCTCAAGCTTCACCCTCCGCGCGAAGGCACCGAGGCTCTTCCTGCTCGGAGGTGTCGCCGCTGGGCCGCCCGCCCACTAAGGCGGCGAGAGGCAGCGACCGCAGGCGGGGGGGTGCACTCGGAAGAACGGGGGGACAGAGCTACGGCCCCGCAGGGAGCGGCGATTGCGCTCGCCGCCCCCGCCCGCGCCCGGAGACCCGCGGAGGGGCCCGGCTGCAGTGCTGATCCTGGCCCCCAAGGGAGAGGCTCGCAAGTCGCATCGTCGACGGGCGCAGGGCGGGCGCGGCGGAGGGGCTGGGCGGGGGGGGTCGGCCGCGCTCGCTCGCGCGCGCCGCCGCTCGCCCCCGCCACCTCGCCCCAGACCAAGGAGTACCCGACCCAACAGTGCACCGCGGCGCGCGGCGGCAGCGGCTTCGCGGAGCAGCAGCAGGGTGACGCGCAGGACAGGGCGCGCAGCGACATCGCCAGCGACGACGGCAGCAGCCGCAGGGGAGCAGCACGGGGGAGGCAAAAGCGAGGAACAACAGAAAACGGAGGCCCCAACATCGCACCGCCCCGCAGTCCAGTGGGGCAGCAGCAGGGGCGCGAAGGGGGCGGACTTTCACGTGGGGCCCAGGACCCATACAACCACAATACTATGCGTCGCCAGGCTCAGCACGCCCAAAGACATATCTCCCCCAGCACTTTGGGCGCAGGTGGTCTAACGATGTCTGTCGTTCCTCATCCGAAATCCCCTGTTCCCCTTCGGGGAAGGGTCTCCACCCCCCACCCCCTCCCCTGGACCTGGACGGGGGGGGCGCGAGCTGGCAGAGGGCCCCTGTCCTATCAAGATGACTCCAAGATGGCCTCATAGAGCCCAAGATAACCTCCAAGATAACTCAGGATAGCCCAACACGGCTCCAGAAAACTAGCAACATGCTCCCAAAGGGCTCCAAGAAGGCCACAAGACGGTTTCAGGTGCTCTCAAGGCTCCCTCGGGCCCCACCAAAAAACCGAAGGCAAATAAATGATGTGCACCTTCTCGCCTTTTCGCTTCCAATGCGCTTCTCGCTTTGCGTACCTCAAAACGGCCCCAAGATTCGCCCCAAAAAGCTCCGAGAGGGGTCCAATGAGCCCCCAAGGACGGCCCCAAGAGCGCCCAAGATCGCCCCAAGAGCGCCCCAGGAGGCGATAATGATGGCCCCGGAAAGGGGGTGCAAATCGATGACTCCCCCTCCTTTGATCGATCGTCTCCAAGACGGCCCCAAGAGGCGCTCCATAGCTCCCAAGAGGGTCCCAAGAGAACGCAAAGAGAGCCCTGGAAGAGCCCCAAGAGGGCCCCATGAGGAACACAAGACTCCCAGAGAGCCCTAAGAGGGCTCCAATATGCCCCCAAGCGTTTTAAGAGGACTCCAATATCCCCCCAAATAGCCCGGTAGCTTCAAGGCCTCCGATGCTCCGATGCAGCCTCCAAGATGGGTCAACGCTCTCCTCCTTCTCCCCTCTTTGCACGCTCTTTTGCACTACGTGCGTCTCTCTTCTTAATCCCAGGTGATCTAACGATAGAATTCGTTCCTCTTCCCAAATACCGTCTTCCCCATCGCCCCCCGCACACACACACAAACACACACAAACACACAAACACACACAACACACAACACACAACACACAACACACCACACACCACACACCACACACCACACGCAACACGCAACACGCAACACGCAACACGCAACACGCAACACGCAACACGCAACACGCAACACGCAACACGCAACACCCAACCAACGAACAACGCACAACGCACAACGCACAACGCACAACGCACACGCACGCACGCACGCACGCACGCACACACACACACAAACACACACACACACACGCGCACACAGACAGACAGACAGACAGACAGACAGACAGACAGACAGACAGACAGACAGACAGACAGACAGACAGACAGACAGACAGACAGACAGACAGACAGACAGACAAACAGACAGACAAACAGACAGACAGAAAGACAGAAAGACAGACAGACACACATACAGACACACACACACACCTTCCCCTGGGCCTGGGCGGGGGGGCAGGCGAGGGATTGAAGCGCCCAAAATGGCCGAAGTTGACTCCAAGAGGGCCTCCGATGTTCCATGTGGCCTCCAAAATCGCCTAAGATAGCCTTGCGCGGCTCAAAATAGCTAACAACATGCCTCCAACAGGCCCCAAGAGGGCCACGCGACGGATCCAAGTGCTCATGGAGACCCGCCAGGACCCCCCCCGAGAACCCCAAATCAATCAAAAGCCTCAGCGAATCAATGGTGTTGGCCATCTCGCCCTTTCGCTTCCGATGCGCTTCTGAGGCCTCAGGATGGCACCAAGAAGGCCCAATATAATTCAAAGAAGGGCCCAAGAGGCCCCCGAGACGGCCCCGGGACCGACGGCCCCGAGACCGGCCAAGATCGCCCCATGAGGGGCCCAAGAGCGCCCCAACGGCGATCTTGATGGCTCTTAAGGGGGGTGGGGGGTGGCTGAATAAGGGACCCCCCTTTTGATCGACGACCTACAAGATGGCCCCAAGAGGCTCTCCGAAGCTCCAGGGAGCGGCCCAAGAGCGCCCCAATAGGGCACCAAGAAAGCCCCAGGACCCCCCAAAGGAAACCCAGGAGGACCCCAAGACCGCCTGAAAAAAGGCCCCATGAGAGCTCCGAGAGGCGATCTTTGAACCGAGGGGGGGGGGGGGGGCGCCGGCCCATTCAGGGATGCCCCGAAGAGGCCATCCAAGGCAGCCCCCTTGCTCCCAGAAGTCTCTCGGTTCACCCTGGTTGCTCGCTGTGTTTCCTTAGATGTGTCTCTTCGTCCCTTTTCCCGTCAGCCACCATGGGCAGGGCGTCTGACTGGGCTGGCGGGGATGCGCGAAGCGCGAAGAATTCAAACCCGAAGTACACGGCACCACAAACAAAAACAGGACAGGACGCGGACCGCGCGGCACTTGGGGCCAGAGGGCGAAGCTGCTGTTACAGGGGCCCGCAGGCGAGGCGAGGAGCAAGACCCAGGGCGCCACGGCTGGGCCGAAGTCAGAAAGAACGCGCCGCCGAAGGCCCGGGGGCGCGACGCTGCCCCGCAGAGCGCCCAAGGATGGCAGACAGTCGGAGCGGCCCTCGCAACAATGTCTCTTTCCAGGGGCACGCAGCGGCCGCGGCCCATTGGGCGCGCGCTCTTCCCAGGCGAGAGATGCGCAGCCCTTTCAGACAACGGCCGAATTCGAGATGGGAACAAAACGGAACCAAGCCCCGCCAAAAGGATACGGGGAACAAATGCCACTGGGGCCCCTGGGTCAGGATCGCCCGCGGAGAACAGAACGAAAGCCCACGCATCGCCTGGCCAACAGCCTCAGGCGAGCGAGACAAACATATGGCGGAGGGAAGCAGTGCCTAGGCGGTGGTGCGCATGTGTCTTCAGGAACGCACCATGACAATCACCGTCAGCGATGTCACAACCGAGCCCCCACGCAGGTCCCAGGAAAGCCAACATCGAGAACCGAGACTCGTCGCCGACCAAGCGCCCCCTCCAATGTCCCCGGCAGGTTCTGAACGCACGGGGCCCAAGAGATGCCTCGAGACTTGAACGCTGGGCAGCGCGCACAGCGGTGTGAAGGTCGCCAGGCCCCCGCGCCGGAAACAACGACCTCGGTCCACGCAGTGGGGCCTGGCCGGGGGGCAAGCACCCTATCACAGATCCTGAGAATGCCCATGAGAGGGTGGGTCCACGCGGCCTTTTCGAGAAGCCTGAGCCGTGGCTGCAGGCGACAGATCACAAGCGCCCCGACATCCACGAGCCAGCTCCCCGCGGGTGGAGCAGGGTCACGGGCGCTCGAAGCCCTCGGAGATACCCGCGCGCCCTGCGCTGGATCCCCCCATCCCCCCGCGCCGCGCCCATCAGCATAATGCTGGGCGAGAGATTGAAGCGGCATTCCCATTCGCGCATCAAATCATCGAGTTCCTCCACAAGGGGGCTTGTTGCTGACCAAGGCAGACCCCATCATCAAGCTAACCAGTTTAAATCCAGCGACTCTAGATCATGCGCACCCAGATCCGTCGCCCTGCACTTGACCAAGGCAAGATGCTTAGCCCCCCACGCCACCACCCACCCACCCACCCACCAACGCCACCACCGCGCGCGCACGCGCGCGCACGCTCGCACGCGCGTCTCAAGCCATTCAATCTAAATGACACCCCATGGCCACGAGGCTGGGTAAGCATGCAATGATCCAGCGCGCGCCGACGCACCGCCGTTAATATCTGCGCAGCCCGCCAACGTTGCCTTGGCCGATATTAAGGGGCAGAAGCGCAGTTGACGCGCCCAAGATGACTCGCAATCGTTAGCCCCGAGGGCAGAGTTCTAAGGCGGCGCGCCTCCTGCCAGAACTTAGACGTGACTTCGCGACGCGCCGCCGCGTGAGCCGGGGGGCCGACCCAGAATCCGAGGTATAACACAGGGGCCTCGGATTTCACCGCCGGGGACCAATCCCCCCCCCTTCCCCCCGCGCGCTCAGGGGGGCGCGCGCGAGACAGCGCCCCGCGGGCGAGCGCGGATCGCGCGCCAAAATTCCGCGAGAGACTAATGGCAGGAGAGAGCTGGTCCAACAAGAGACGCGCGGGCATCAGATTGGCAAGGGCATTCTGCAGCCCATCTGCGCGCGCGCATTCCAAGCCGATCGTAGGCCCGCGGGCGCTCGGCCCATCTCAGAGACGGGTCCGACACCGGGGGGGGGGGGGGGGCGTCGGCGACGGATCCCCCTGCCTGATCCCTGGGCGCCCAACCTCGGCGCCCCCCGCGAAGCCAACGCATGCAATGCCGCGCAGACAGCGCCGGGGTTCGGGCGAGGTGGGCCTCGCTCGCCCAGAGCGCCCACCAGTCCGACCCGGCGCCCCATGAGGGCCCGCCCTCTCTTTGGAGTCAGCAACCATGTCTTCGCCTTGCCCTTGATCTCCTCAGACCCCCTGCCCTGGCCCGCCCCCTCCAACTCGTTCACGAAGCATCTGTTTTTCAAAGCAACGATGAGCGAGCGCAGGACGTCGGGGACCGCGCAGAACCTGCGGTCGCCATCGGGGAGTGGAAAGAAAGCGCCCTGGCATCGGAGCGCACGAACGACGAGATGCCACTACTGACCCCTTCCGCCCACGGTGTGCCACGAGAAAAAAACCTTGGAGGTGCTCACCGTCATTCGCTGCTCGCCGACGATTCCTTAGAGACTGCCGGACTGCAGCTGCCGCCACCCCGCAAAAAACAGACGCCGCCCTCCGAGCGCGCTCTGACGGGCCATCGAGAGGGTCACCCCTCCAGCTGTTCCGCTGCCGTCCTCCTGCGCGCCGAATGCACTGAGAAGGGGCCTCCAGGTGTAGGACAGGCGAGGGTCACAGAAGCGAGGATGCAGTCTGAACCCTCATTCAATGAATGTCTGGGCCCCTACAGCGCAAGCAGGGGGCGCCCGCTCAGTGACGGCGCCCGCTGGGGGCGCGGAGTAGACGCTGTCAAGCCGCGAGAAGCCGCGAATCTCATCGCCCGCTATGTCCCTGCGCGCGAAGTCCAGATACAATCTTGCGCGCCAACAGCCACAATGTTCGCGAAAGGCGGGAGGTCACGGCGGGCGCGGGGCTCAAGGTCCACTCCGCCCCCGGGATCGCGAAAAGTACACGATCCCCCAGTCGCGCACTCCGCACGGGACGTTGGAACCATCAGAATGCCCGGGAATCAATGAACACCTTCTCACTGCAGTTGAAAACCTTAACATGGGTGCTCCGAATACCACTGTCCAGCGCGCGCTTGTTCACGATAGGGGGAACAGCCTGATGCAAAACTGCTTCCAGTGGAGGGCGACGGAATCCCAAGACCACCAGACGAGCCGGTTGCGAACGCCACTTGGTTCGATTCGACGCCGAACCTGCCGCCATATTTGCTCACCATCGTCAGAGGTTGCCGTTCCAGCGACAGGGGTCGCTGTTACCCCGATCGTCTCCCTCCTCAGATCCTTCTCGCCAGCCTCACGATCCTGAGTGGCCTGCAAGGGGGATTTTCCTGGATAGGACAACAACTTGCGAATTTATGCATAGTCTGCTCGAGTCCGCCGCTGTACTACCTGGGGGTGGCGGGCATTCGGGGCGGCCCCCTCCCCAATCACTCTCCACAGAAGTGGTGGGAATTTGAATTCTCCCAGCGCGCGGGGTCGCATTCCGCATGGCCTACATGGCCGAAACTGGAAAGAGGGCTGGAGCAGGCGAGGCGCGGCAGCCGATGGCCGGGGGGCGCGGCCGCGGCCCGCTTTTGGTGCCTGGCCACTGGGCGACTCGAGAGGTTGGGTGGTTCAGGGGCAGGGGCCCCTTGAGCCAAGATGGCCACGGATGAAGTGGATGATGCTGTTGATGATGATGATGATGATGATGATGATGATGATGATGATGATGATGATGATGATGATGATGATGATGATGCCTATGCTGATGTCGACGACGATGTTGATGGTGATGAGGATGATGACGATGACGAGAAGGAAGAAAAGGAAGAAAACTGTGACAACGAGAATGAACATGATCATCCGGATGACTCATGATGACGATAAATCGGAAGGGTCGCCAGAACATGAAACAAGGGGCCTCCGTCATTGAGGGGCCAACCAGGTTGGATGAAACACGCCTCTTCGGATTTGACATTTGCCAGGATACGTTGAACCACCCCGTGGGTCTCCGGTAAGGAAAACGACGCACCATGCATCCCCCAACCAAATTAACGGATTATCTTAGCTACCCAAAGTAGGCCTCGAACCTTCAGAAAACATGTGCAGAGTAATGCGCTGTATGTGTTCCCTGAGTTGTGTTGTCGTGTTATACATGCTGGTGATTCGTGACTGGGCGCCCCAGCCAAACCAAATGATAAGATGCGATATGGTGTTGGTTAGGGGGGTCCGCTGGGGCGACCGTCCTCTCTTTGATCAAGGGGTTCTCCCCGATCCACTTCGCGGGGCTGTAGCGAAGCGGCGTGGCGGGGCCATCTGGAGGAGAGGGGGTGATAGAGAAAGGGCGAGAGGAGGACGGAAAGTGCGGAAGAACAAAAAGACCTGTGAGGGGAGGAAAGGTGCAACAAAAACAGGAGGGAGGAGACAAAAACGGGGATGAGGGAAGAGGAAGGGGAAAAGGAATGCACGGACATTGGGGCCGACAACTGGGGGGAAGGGGAATAGAAGAGGTTACAGAAGACAGCAGACGCGAAACCTTGGGAGGTGGCGAAAGATGGATCGTCGAAGTACCGCGGGTGATAGCGGGGGGCGGGGTCAAGAATCAAGGGGTCGGGAGACGAGCGCGACGGCGAACCGGAGTGGAGCAGAGCTACAAGCAAGAGGCAGGAAACAGCCCATGTTTCCACCCCGTGCTCCTGAAGCCCTTCCTCGTCCTCGTTCTCCTCCTCCTCCTCCTCCTCCTCTTCCTCGTTCGTTCCTGTCCTCCTCCCCCCCCTCCTCATCCACCTTCGCCCTTGTCCTCCTCATCTTCGACCTTCCCCAAGTTGTCCTCCATTTCCTACTCGTGTTCGTCGTCCTCCTCCTCCTCCTCCTCCGCCCACCCTGACGAGACGCCACTACTAATTATGACCCTGACGATAAAACATTGGCAACTGCTTCGCAGATGGAAAGCGGGTGGTTTTCAAAATGCTGTTCTCGCCCTGGCGCCGCGCACATTCGTTTTAAAAAGTTGCAGGAGCTACACGGATTGAGAGCGACCCGTTTTCAACACGTGGTTTTCGCCGTGGCGCCGCGAACATTAGTTTCAACCAGATACAAAAGTTTCACACGTTGAGGGCGGCTCCTTTGCAGTGGCTCTCGCTGTAGCGCCGCGCAGACTCGTTTTAGAGAATTGCAAGGGTTCCACGGATTCCCGTGAAGAGCGTACCAGGAATTGCGTTTTGGGAAAATTCGCAGTGTTGAAGTCCTAAGAACGGCGTTCTGGTACGATTCATGATCGTCAAGACGCAATCATCGGGTTGATCCGTGGCGTTGGAATCCTGAGAACCATGTTTTGGCATGCTTCAGGGTCTTCGAACGGTTGTCTTCCAATGAGGCAGTTCCCTCATTGGAAATGAACCGTCGTAGGGGCTTATGAAGACGGAGCGTGGAGGAAGGGTTTGTTCCAACATCGTTGATGACTCTTGGGTTTACACTGGTCCTCCTCCCTCCTCCTGCTGCTCCTCCTCCTCATCCTCCTCTCCGCGTCGTTTTGTCGAAACCGTCGTGCGGCGATGGGCAAGGAGGACAGCAACGTCATCGTCGTCGTCGCCTTCCTCCTGAGACCGCCGCGAGGTCAGAACAGGACACGCCCTCTGCACTTCGCTGGGACGGCGAAGAAGATGTCGTCGCCCTCCTCCCCCATGTGGGCGAGCAACACATCATCAACATCCGCGGACTCGGGGGCCTGGGCCCCTGGGCCGCGACCCTGCGGGCGCTTGGCGCTGTCGCGGCTGCCTCGCGCGGAACGCATCCGTGCGGCCAGACCGCGAAGATGCGGACACGGATTTGTTCGCCGCTCGTGAAGTCCGGTTCGGCGTTGGACAAACCTCCCTTCAGAAAACCACCCTTTAAGGAAAACGGCCTAGACGGTCCTGGACCCGCAACAATGCCGGCCGCGACGCCCTCTCACGAACCGACAACGGGCCAATTCGCTAATCGACGCGTCAGGGTAGAAGGTCTACCGACCAGTTCCCCGCGGTTTTCGGGCAAAAGCTCGGCTCTCCAGCGGCCGCTCGAGACGAGCCGGGCCCCCCCGGAACTCTCTCGGCGAGGCGCAGCTGCTGGAGAGCATCCCCAGGCTGGAAAGCCGCTCGGGACCGACGAAACGCCCGAAAACCTGCAACCTCGATGCAGTCAAACTTGATACATATATATATATATATATATGTATATATATATATATATATATATGTATATATATATATCATGGCAATAGTATTGCTGATGCAATAGCATGACACACATGAATAATAATACGGATCATAGTAAGAATAATCGTAATACTAATGATGATAATAATACTAATGATCATAATCATGATGGTGAATCAGTAATAATAACAAGAACCGTGCCAATATTATTATCAAAAAAACTGGAATCATAATCGTACGGATGCGCGAGAAGGTCGCAAGCCCCTTGGACGCCCCCGTGTCGAAGCTTCTCGAGCGGGGCTGGCCATCGAGAGTGGTCAAGTATGTGCCGAACAGGCGAGGACGGACGGGCACCCTCGGAAGGGTTACTATGGATCGCCTAATAATCGCCCCCCCCCCGCCCTTGGAGTGCCCAGGGGGGTTGGCCGCGGCGAGGCCGCGGGGGTGCCAGGGGGGGTCTGGGGTTCGATCCCTTCCCCGCTGGGGCGCGACGGTGGTGCCGTGGGGGGTTGGCCGCGCCCCGTTTTCACGCTTGTCACCCCCCGGTTGATGAATAAGAAAATTCGGGCTGCCCATCCTTACCGTCGATTTCGACTGTAGGTTCGTCGCCCTCCTCCTTCACCTCGTCCCCATGGGGGTACAGGGGCGGCTCCGCTGCGAGAGGTTAGGTTGGCCGAGCCCCGGGAGAGCCACTGGTGCGTCTGCCGGCCCTGGAAGGGCGAGAACCTCCTGTGGAGGCCGGCCAGCAAGAGGAGGAGGAGGAGGAGGAGGAGGAGGAGGAGGAGGAGGAGGAGGAGGAGGAGGAGGAGGAGGGAGGAGGGAGGAGGAGGAGGACGAGGAAAAGGAGGAGGATGACTTGAGGTAAAATGGCTCTGGGGCGCCTTAACCCAGTTAGTGGGCCCAGTTTCCTGGGGACACCACCCTGGAGGGCACGGTGGCCAAGAGGAGGAGGAGGAGGAGGAGGAGGAGGAGAAGGAGGAGAAGGAGGAGGAGGAAGAGAAGGAGGGGGAGGAGGAGGAGGAGGAGGAGGAGGAGGAGGAGGAGGAGAAGGAGGAGGAGGATGAGGTCTCCTCCCCCCCCGAGGTGCATTATCATTGCTCGTCATCATCATGGTCATCGTCATAAGCATCATCATCATCCTTCGCGGTCCGTCCCTCTTGCCTCACTTCTTTCCTCTTGGTCTTGGTTCTGCCCTCCAACAGCACTGGCTGGGAAAGGGTATAGAGGGCATCGGGGCGACCACTCGATACAGTCCGCATCACCAAGTCACCGAGGAGGAGAAGGAAGAGGAGAAGGAGGAAGAGGAGGAGGACGAGAGGCAGAAAAGGAGGAGGGAAAGGTCCTCCTCCTCCTCCTCCTTCCTCCTCTTCCTGCTCGTCCTCCTGCGCTGTATTGACTCCTGCCCATTTGCTACTTCGAAAGACGGGGGAGGAACGAGGTCGAGGAAAGAAATGGAGGAAGAGGCGGAGGAGGAGGAGGACAACTATACTGAGAGGATGTGGAGGCGGAGGAGGAAGAGGAGAAAGAGGGCGGAGGAGGAAGGCGTAGGACGAGGGATGGGATGGAGGCAGGATGAGGGCAGAGTTGGAGAGTGGAGCAGGGCAGCGGATGAGGAGTATGTTGAGGAGCAAGAAGACAATGATGGGTCAATGTTCCACCAGCACCACCACAGGTAGAACGGAAAAGAAGGGAGGATGGAGAGGTCCTCCTCGTCCTCTGTTACCTCATCCACTTTCTCTGTCTCTTTCTCTTTCTCCTCCTCCTCCTCCCCATCCTCCTGATACCTTTCCTACCTTTGGTAGCAGTGGTGGAAGATCGGCCCATCAGATAATGTGGACTCTGAGGTCCGAGGAAGAAGGGACAGGCGACGGAGGAGTAACATAATGAGGACTAGGATGAGGGGCAGGGACATCACAGCACGGACAGAAGCGGTGAGGAAGGAGGGGGAGGGACGACAGAGGAAGAAGAAAGGAGTAACACATGAGGCAAACATGCCAAATAATGGAGATACGACTGACATTTATGACGACCATGGTGACAACACAATCTTCGGATGGAAGCGACGCAACTTCGTGCGAACATCCACAGACAAACCACTCTACTCTAGAGTGGTTGAAAGGGGCTCGAAAGAAAACATGGAAACGGGAGAATACAGGGCGGGAAAGAGGATGGGAGATGGGAGGACAGGGGATGGGGAGGCTGTGGCTGTGACGATGTGGCGTCGTCGTCCCCGTCATGGCTGTGGATGGCGGCCGAAGAAGATCTGTGAGGAGAAACGCCTCGAAACGATCCGACCTACGACGGCCCCATTAACTAACACATTAGTTTGCTTCGAGCGACCCCCGCCGAAATCTGCAGAGTGTGCCCCAACGGTGTTCACGCCTACTGAATTGGCGCGCGCGAGGAGGCGGCAGGAGAGGCGGAGGAGACAGCCGCGGAGGAAGGAGAATGCGGGCAGCGGAAAGGCCGTTGCCTCAGGTCGGCATGTCCTCCTACAGGCGGACTTTGGAATAACAGCAAAACATGGTCAAACATACTCAAAGCACATTCAAGCAACCACGAAACATTGTCACCAGACGATGGTTCAACTGGCTGATTGGCCCCCCTTCCCGCCTCTGCGTCACATCCGATTCGTACCTCCTCCCGTTCCTGTCCTCGTCTTATATTGATCCCATCGTACTTAATGACCCCATCCCAGAAACAATTTCGAGCACCTGGAAGAGTACCGAAACAATGTCGAAACAGTGTCGGACGAGTGTCTCCCAGGGCCCGACGCGCGAAAACCCTCGAGCCTCGGTACTTTCTTGGTGCTCGAGATTCTTTCTGGCGGTCAAGGCTAAGGTAGGTTGGAACATCATAACCCTCGTCCTCATTCTCCCACTGGGGGCGGCGCCGTGCTCCTGCTCGGGGATCTGCTAACCCGGGTCAACCAGACCCGGGTCAGCAGGAAATCAACAAAACTGCAATGCAGCGCGGGGCTTCGCGAACCTGGGTCAGCCAATAGGCGCGGCCGCCTCGCGGCCACGAGCTGCTCGCTAACCCGGGTCAGCCAGAGGGGAGCTCCGCAGCATTCTGCAGGATCCGGTGCCCTGGTCGACCCCCGCTTGGATGGACCCGGGGGGGTGCGAGGGCCCGCGCCGATCGGAAAAACAATGAACAGAAAAACGATCATCTTGCAAATGATGGGCGTCGTTGTCTCCAAAGACGGTGTACCAGTTCTCTCTGGCGTAGCTTGGAAACCGTGTGTCTGCAAGTACTTGCACAGGTCGTCGCACGCAAGGACGGACAACCCCAACAAACAACATCAACCTGCTGGGCTGCCGGGTGGCTGACGGAGCCTGCCGAGCCAAGAACCTCTCAAGTTTTGGGGCGGCGAACAACGTACAGCATGTCGCATTCGTCTTGCGTCGCCCGCCTGCTGTGATGGTTACTCGACTTCGTCTGTCCGGGATATTTGAGTGCGATGAGGGTTGCGGGGGCCTGGCAGGATGCTGATTGAATAAGCGTGGGATGATTGCATCACTTTTTCCTATCATGCAAGCTGCCGCCTTTCAAGACATGCCTGCTGCGGCGCCTGCCATTTCTGCGCAGTCGCTGCTGCGCTTGGCGTGACGTCGTGACGCCTGTATGTTGAGCGCGTTCTTATGTTGACGGTCGTTGCGCCTGTCGTTTCTGACAGGTCGTTGCGCCTGTCGTGCCTTAGTTTGTCCGTCGTTGTTCGAAACGATCGTTCCTGCACTCGGTGCGTGCTTGCCGTGCCTGATTCGTGGTGGGATACTTCAACGTATGAATTCGCGCTGCCTGTCAATTGTTACTCCATCTTATATTTGTCGAATCGTCTGTGGCTGAATCACTCTCGTATGTGATTTAGAACTGTCAAGCTGACAAGACCGTCGAAGTGTATCTGCCTTGACGACTATTCTTTGCACACTGGGTTGTTGGAGAGAACGGCTTATTTCAGGCCCAGCGTGACGCCATCACGTCTATCATGCCTGCGTAGCTGCGCAGTCGCGGGGTGTTCATTCTCAATGTGTCTTCCCATACTACCGAATCGTTGTTGTTAGTTTGTCTACAGCGGCACCTGTCTTCATCAGACTAGTTTTCGTTTGGCCAGCGTGACGTACGTGTGTATTGTCTTGTTTTGTAGGTAGTGGGATATTCGATTCTCGCCAGCAAGGAGTCAGCATTCGATGGCATGTTAGTTGATGCTTGATGGATTAAGGATTCGATATCGCTGCGAAAGCACGCTATCGCTACAGCCTTCCTCACACGGCTCCTCTCTTCCACCTCTTCTTCTTCTTCCTCTTCCTCCTCCCACTCCTCCTCCTCCTCCTCCTGCTCCTCCTCCTCCTCCTCCTCCTCCCCCTCCTCCTCCTCCCCTCCTCCTCCTACTCCTCCTCCTCCTCCTACTCCGGTCCTCCTCCTTCTCCTCCTCCTCCTCGTCATCGTCCTCCCCTCCTCCTCGTCCTCCTCGTCCTCCTCGACCTCCTCGTCCTCCTCGTCCTCGTCCTCGTCCTCCTCTACTCCTCCCCCTCATCCTCCTCCTCCTCCCTCCACCTACAATCCTCCTCCTCCCTCCTCCTCCCTCCTCTCCTCCTCCTCCTCCTCCTCCTCCTCCTCCTCCTCCCTCCTCCTCCCCTCCTCCTCCTCCTCCTCCCCTCCTCCTCCTCCTCCCCCCCTCCCTCCTCTCCTCCTTTTCCCCTTCCCCCCTCCGCCCTCCTCCTCCCCTCCCCCCTCAGGAACAAAACGGCATGAACAGAAACTCTCGGAGGTCCTCGCCGATCCAATGGGTCGGCGCCAGCGCTGGATGCGCCGCTCGGGGGCCCAGCAGAGATTCGAGAAACCCGCGCTGATCTGATATCTGAACGATTATGTTTATGCAATATGTTTCTTCGTCGATCGTCGTCCTCGTCGTGGTCCCCCTCGAACGCCTGATGTGGCGTCGTTGTCCCCGTCATTGAGGGGCAACGTTAGGGGGGGGACGGCTCAGGGGGGGAACCATCGACCTGAAATCGGCGATACACGCCGATAGGTCGGCGATAAGCCCCCGAAAGAGAACACTCACGATCCTCTGAACGGTCTATCTGAATGGTCTATCTGGACCCTGACGGCGATGAATAGGCGATTGAGGGTCGATACGCCCCGCCTGAGCGTCTCCCCAATTCACGTTGCTCCGTGGCTTTCGGGCCATCGCTCGGCTCCCAAGTGCCCGTACGGGACAGTCCGGGAACACCCGGAACGCCCCCGGCGAGGCGCAGCCGACGAAGAGAGCGCCCCAGGCTGGAAAACTGGCGAGAACCAACAAAAACACAGAAAAATCACGGAACTGCTTCTTAGCGTTGCACCGTCGCCGCTGCCGCCGTCGTCGGCAACGTCGACGTCGTCGTCGCCGTCGACGTCGCCGTCGTCGCCGTTGCCGACGCCATCGTCGTCGTCGTCGTCGTCGTCGTCGTCGTCGTCGTCGCCGCCGCCGCCGCCGCCGTCGCCAATATCGTCGTCGTCGTCGTCGTCGTCGTCGTCGTCGTCGTCGTCGTCGTCGTCGTTGTCGTGCTCGTCGTCGTCGTCGTGCTCGTCGTCGTCGTCGTCGTCGATGTGGTCGTCGTCGTCGTCGTGCTCGTCGTCGTCGTCGTCGTCGTCGTCGTCCCTCCTGGGCGCGGCCGGCGCCACCACCCGCATCTGCGCCGGGCAGGCGCCCCGCTCGCGCAGGCAGTCCAACGACGACTCCACGCTGTCTGGCAGCGCGCGGGGGGGCTCCCCCTCCTCCGCCTCCTCCTCCTCCGCCTCAACCTGCGCCTCCTCTTCCTCCTCCTCCTCTTCCTGCTCCCCTCCACCTACCATCCTCCTCCTCCTCCTCCTCTTCCTCCTCCTCCTCCTCCATACCCTCCTCTTCCTCCTCCTCTTCCTCCTCCTCTTCCTCTTCCTCCTGCTCCTGCTCCTCCTCCTCCTCCTCCTCCTCCTCCTCCTCCTCCTCCTCCTCCCTCTTCTCATCCTCATCCTCCACCTACTAACCTCCTCCTCGGGCTCCTCCTCCTTCTTCCCCTCCTCCTCCTCCTCCCCCTCCACATACTATCCTCCTCCTCCTCCTCCTCCTCCGGCTCCTCCTCCTCCTCCTCCTCCTCCTCCTCCTCCGCTTCCTCCCTCCTCCACCTCCTCCTCCGCCTCCTCCTCCTCCTCCTCCTCCTCCTCCTCCTCCTCCCCCTCCTTCTCCATACCTCCTCGTTCTCCTCTATTCCTCCTCCTCCTCCTGCTCCACCTCCTCCTGCCTCCCTCCCTACTACTAAGCTCCTCCTCCTCCTCCTCCTACCTCCTCCTCCCCGCCTCCTCCTCCTCCTCCTCCTCTCCTCCTCCTCCTCCTCCTGCTCCTCCTCCTCCTCCCCCTCCTCTCCTCCTCCTCCTCCTCCTCCTCCCTCCTCCTCCCCTCTCCTCCGCCCTCCTCGTCCTCCTCCTCCTCCTTCTCCTCTCCTCCTCCCTCCGCCTCCCTCTCAAAACGCTCGCCGCTCCTTTTCCTCCTCCGCCTCCTCCTTCTCCTCCTCCTCCCTCCTCGTCCTGCCCCTCCTCTCCTCCTCCCCTCCTCCTCCTCTCCTCTCCGCCTCTCCATCATCAACATCATCATCATCATCATCATCATCATCATCACTACCACAATCACCACCGACATGATCATGATGATCAGAATGATCAACATGGTCATGATGATCATCATGATCATCATGTTCATCATCATCATCATCATCATCATCAGCAGCATCATCGTCATCATCATCATCATCATCATCTTCACCATCAGCAACAGCAGCATCATCAGCATAATCATCATAATCATCAGCAGCACCATCATCGTCATCATCCTCATCATAATCATCATCGCCGTCATCATCATACTCAGCATGTTCATTACCATCGTATTCGTCAGCATCATCATCATCATCATCAGCATAAGCATCATCATCATCATCATCATCATCATCATCATCGTCATCAGCATCATCATCATCATCATTATCATTATCTTCATCAGCACCACATTCAGCATCATCATCAGCATCAGCAGCATAATCATCATCAGTATCAGCATCATTACCATCGTCGGTATCGTCAGCGTCATCAGCAGCATCCGCACCAGCATCATCATCATCATCATCAGCATCATCAGCATCGTCATCATCAGCATCATCATCATCATCATCAGCATCATCATCATAAGCAGCATCGACATCATCAGCATCAGCATCAGCATCAGCACCATCATCAGCAACAGCAGCATCATCAGCATTATCATAATCGTCAGCAGCAGTATCGTAATCATCATCATCATCATCATCATCATGATCATCAGCATCGTCATCATCAGCAGCAGCATACTTTCCAACATCATAAGCATCAACCTCACCACCTGCATACTCATCATAGTCATCAGCACGCTCATCAGCATCGTCACAAACATCAGCATCACCATCAGCATCCTATTTAGCATCATCAGCCACACCATCGTCAGGCTGATGACTATCATCATCAACAACACCAGCACCAGCATCACAAACAGCATCATCATCATCATTATCGTCATCAACATCATCGTCATCAACATCATCATCAACATCATCATCGTCAGCATCATCATCATCCGCATCATCCACCTGCTACCCCCCTCCTCCTCCTTCTCCTCATCCTCCTCCTCCAACTCCTTCTCCTTCTTCTTCTTATCGACTTAGTCTGTTTCTTATTGATTATCCTCCTCCTGATCCCCCCATCCTCAGATCTTCCCCCACCTCCTCCTCCTCCTCCTCCTCATCCTCCTCTTGCTCCTCCTCCTCATGCTCCTGCTCCTGCTCCTGCTCCTCCTCCCTCTGCTACACCCTTCCTCCTCATCCCCCCACCCAATCCTTCTTCCTCCTCCTCCTCCGCCCCCCTCCTCCTCCTCTTCCTCCTCCTTCTCCACCTCCTTCTCCTCTTCCTCCTCATCCTCATCCCCCTCCTCATCTTCCTAGTCCTCCTCCTCCTCGTCCTCGTCCTTCTCCTCCTCCTTCTCTCCTCCTCCTCCTGCTGTTACCCCCCTCCTCATGCCCCAAGCATCCCCTCCTCCTTCTCCTCATCCTCCTCGTCCTTCTCCTCCTCTTCCTCCTCCGCCTCCTGATCCACCTCATCCGCCTGATCATCCTCCTCCCTCCTCCTCCTCCTCCTCCTCCTCCGCCTCCTCCTCCTCCGCGTCCTGTTGCTTCCCTCCACCTGCTGCCCCACCCCTCCTCCTCTCCCTCCTTAGCCTCCTCCTCTCCCTCCTCCTCCTCTCATTCTCTTCTTCCTTCTCCTTCTCCTTCTCCTCCTCCTCCCCCTCATCCTCCCCCTCCTGTTCCTTCTCCTCCGCCTCCACCTGTTCCTCCTCAACCTCCTCCCCCTCCTCCTTCTGCACCTCCTGCTACCCTTCTTCCTCCTCCTTCTTCGCCTCCTCCTCCTCCTCCTCTCCTCCTCGTCCTCGTCCTCCTCCTCCTCCTGATCCTCATGATTGTCCTCCTGATCCTCCTCCTCCTCCTCATCCTCCTCTTCGTCCTCGTCCTGTTGCTTCCCTCCACCTGCTACCCCCCTCCTCCTCCTCCTCCTTCTCCTCCTCATCCTCCTCTTTTTCGTCGCATTGCTATTCCTGTTAATGGAAGTATTATTAATATTAGTAGTAGTAGTAGTATTAGTAGTAAAAGCATGATCACTATTCTTAATATGTTTCGTATTACTAGTAGTGGTATTAATACGGATATTATAATTCGTATTTATCATCATTGATATTACTATTAAAAATTGAAAATTAGTATTATTATTAT
Organism: Prorocentrum cordatum; assembly: GCA_963575745.1. Lineage (NCBI taxonomy): Eukaryota > Dinophyceae > Prorocentrales > Prorocentraceae > Prorocentrum > Prorocentrum cordatum. Next base: position 217,324 of record CAUYUJ010015410.1, read on the forward strand.
CCTCAGTAGTTGTATTATTACTCTGCTTCTTTCCCATCTTCCTCCTCCTCCACCTTCTCCTCCTCCTCCTCATGTGCCTGATCCTCCGCCTCCTCCTCCTCCTCCTACTCCTCCTCCTCAACCTCCTCCTCCTCCTGCTCCTCCTCCTCCTCCCCCCTCCTCCTCCTCCTCCCCTGCTACCCCCCTCCTCCTCCTCCCCTCCTCCTCCTCCTTCTCTCCTCCTCCTACCTCTTCTCCTCCTCCTCCTCCTCCTTCTCCTCCTCCTCCTCTCCTCCTCCTCCTCCTCCTCCTCGTCCACCTCCTCTCCCTCACTCCTCCTCCCTCCTCTCCGCCTCTCCTCCTATTCCTCCTCCTCCTTCTCCTTCTCCTTCTCTTCCTCCTCTTCCTTCTCCTGCTCACCCCCTTCTTCCCCTTCGGGTTTTTGTGTTATCATGTGTTTCTGATGTGTATTAGCATCCTTCCTCTTGCCATAGGACTTACTATTAGTATGATTGTGCCTTTTTTACAATTTGTATTATATTGCTATTACTCGTATGATTGCTAGTGATCTGATGCTTCTTGTTATGGTTCGTATCATTTGTATTCCCCTCCTCCTCCTCCTCCTCCTCCTCCTCCTCCCCCTCCTCCTCCTCCTCCTCCTCCTCCTCCTCCTCCTCCTCCTCCTCCTCCTCCTCCTCCTCCTCCTCCTCCTCCTCCTCCTCCTCCTCCTCCTCCTCCCCCCCTCCCCTCCTCCTCCTGCTGCTAATTGCCCCCCCCCCCCCCCCCTCTCCTTCTCCTCCTCCTCCTCCTCGTCCTCCTCCTCCTCCTCCTCCTCGTCCTGGGTGAGGTGCTGCGCTGGCCAAGGCCTTCAGTCTGGGCTTGCCCACGAACGCAACGGGGAACCGCGCAAACCGGTAGCCCAGCGCAAGCACGGCCCAGTGCTCCAAGCAGCCATGCCCACAGCCGTCCCCCAGGCGCCTCCCGCAGCAACGGCGCCAGCCAGCCTCGCTCGCACCCCATGCCCCGGCCAAATTGGCGCCGCCACTCTGGCACCGGGGCCCGCTGTGGCCGCGCCTGGCGCTTCCCCGCTTCGCATCGCGAAACCAATGCTGAAACAGCGCGGAGCCCTGGGCGGCCAGCAAGCCTGCCGCCCCCCGCGCTCCGCCCACGGAGTTCGCACGTTCCGGTGCTCCGCGCGCGCGCGCGCAGCTCGGGCGACGTCAGCGACCCGCCCTGCAGCCCGCAACTGGTCCTCCAGCAGCAGCGCGTGCGCCCCGCCTCAGCCTGTAGCCGAGCCAGGCGGCGCTCCAGCCCCTCCCTGCTGCGGCGCCACGGCCCTGGGCTGCGCTGGCGCGAGCGCGTCGGCGGCGCGGCCGCGAGGACTGCGCCCGCGGCGCGCCGCTGCAGCACGCCGCCCGGGACTGCTGCAGCTGCCAGACCGCGCGCTGCCGCACCAGGGCTGCTTCGTCCTTGCCGCATCTCCCGTGGACTTCCACGAACAAGATCACCAGCACGCCAGGACAGCGCGCTCGCCAACCGGCGTTCTGCGACGGCGGCTGCGGCAGCCTCGACCGACCCACCTTGCGGCCCCGTTCGCCACTGCGTCCTCCTGTTCCTCATGTTCCTCCTGCTCCTCCTCCCCCTCCTCCTCCTCCTCCTCCTCCTCCTCCGCCTCCTCCTCCTCCTCCTCCTCCTCCTCCTCCTCCTCCTCCTCCTCCTCCTCCTCTCCTCCTCCTCCTCCTCCTCCTCCCCCTCCTCCTCTCCTCCTCCTCCTCCTCCTCCTCCTGCTTCTCCTCCATCTCCTCCTCCTTCTCCTCCGCCCCCTCCTCCTCCTCATCATCATCTTCTTCTTATGTTCCTTCATACGGTTATCATTCGTATTAGTCTGTTTATTATTCTCATTATTCGTATTATTCTTATTGTCATTGTGATTGTTATTATTATTAGTAGTAGTATTAATATTCTTATTCTTATTTTTATTAGTCTTAGTATTATTATTATTAGTATTATTATCATGATTATTATTAGTAGTATTACTATTATTGTTATTATTATTATTAGTAGTAGTATTATTATTAGTATTACCAGTATTATTATTAGTATTAGTATTCTTACTAATAGTATTAATATTGATATTGTTTATTATTTCTAGTAGTATTAGTATTAGTATTAATATGATTATGCGTCTTTTTCTTATCATTATTATTCGTCATCCTATTATGTTTCTTCTTCTTATTCTTATTACTCCTCCTCCTCCTCCTCCTCCTCCTCCTCCTTCTCACCCTCTTGTTCCTCCTCCTATTTTTTTTCCTCCTCCTCCTCCTCCTCCTCCTCCTCCTCCTCCTCCTCCTCCTCCTCCTCCTCCTCCTCCTCCCTTCCTCCTCCTCCTCCTCCTCCTCCCTCCCTCCTCCTCCTCCTCCTCCTCCTCGTCCTCGCCTCGTCCCCCTCCTCCTTTCTCCTCGTCCTCCTCCTCCTCCTCCTCCTCCTCCTCCCCACCTCTCCTCCTCCTCCTCCTCCTCCTCCCTCCCCCCGTCCTCCTCCTCCTCCTCCCCCTCCTCCCCTCCTCCTCCTCCTCCTCCTGCTCCCCTCCTCCCCTCTCCTCCTCCTCCTCCCCCTCCTCCTCCTCCTCCTCCTCCTCCTCTCCTCCTCCTCCTCCTCCTCCTCCTCTTCCTCCTCTCTCTCCTCCTCCTCCTCCTCCGCCTCCTCCTCCTCCTCCTCCTCCTCGTCCTCGTCCTCGTCCCTCGTCCTCGTTCTCCTCCTCCTCTCCTCCTCCTCCTGCTCCTCCTGCTCCTTCTGCTCCTGCTCCTGCTCCTGCTCCTGCTCCTGCTGCTCCTCCTCCTCCTCCTCGTCCTCCTCCTCCTCCTCCTTCTCCTCCTCCTCCTCCTCCTCCTCCCTCCTCTCCCTTCATCCTTCGCCCCCTCCTCCTCCTCCTCATCCTCTTCCTCTTGCCGTCGCCGTCACCGTTGCCTTCGCCATCGACGGCGTCGTTTGCCGACCTCCGAAGGCCCTCGGAGTCGGAGGACCTCGACGAACCTCGGAGGCCCCCCGAAGCCCCAAGCCCCGGAGGCCACCTTGAGGACACACTGGTGGTCATCGGCGGCCTTCAGTCAGCACAGGCATCGGCTCCGACGGCGGCGCTGTCGTCGTCGCCGTCGCCGTCGCCGTCAAGAGCTCGCCGAGCCCGCCGCCGCCATCGTCATCATCGTCGTCGCCGCCGCCGAGCGGCGGCGGCGGCGGCGTGGTCGCCGGCGTCGTCGTCCTCCTCCTCCTCCTCCTCCTCCTCGTCTTCGTCGTCAGCTTCCTCCTCCTCCTCCTCCTCCTCCTCCTCGTCGTCGCCAACGCCGTCGCCGTCGCCGTCGCCGTCGCAGCCGCCGCCGCCGCCGTCGCCGTCGCAGCCGCCGCCGCCGCCGCCGCAACTGGAACCACCGCCGCCGCCGCCATCGGCATCGTCTTCGAAGTCGTCGTCCTTGTCGTCGTCGTCGTCGTCCTTGTCGTCATCGTCGTCGCCGTCGTCGCCGTCGTCTTCTGTCGTCGTCGACGTCCTCGTCGTCCCCGTCGCCGACGCCTCATTTGACTTCGACGTCGTTGTGCTCCCCCTCCTGGCTGCTCCGTCGTCAGGATAGACGGAACGCAGCACGAGAGGGAAGCGCGAAGAAAAGGAGCAGCATGCAGAGACGGGGGGGGACAGCGAGAGAGAGGAGCACGGACAGGAGCAGCAGGACGAGCGGGAGGACGGAGGGCAACCAGAGGGCAAGGACAAGGGGGGGCAGGTGGAGGCTGGGCACGTGGAGGCAGAGGAGGGGCGGGAGGCGAACGAGGGGGCGAAATGTGTGATGGCGCTGAGAGGGGGAGGAGGCTGAGATGCGGAAGGGTGGGCCGGAACAGGGGGAGGATAAAGTCCGGCGGCGGCATGGGGCAGGGCTCACCCTCTTCCTGCTCCTCGAGTACTTGGATAGTGTCGACCCTGCTTCCAATATCTGCCTCCCGCTCGTCATGCTGCCCCTGGTCTCCTTCTCCTGTTGCTGCTGGTTTGTACTTTCCTCCTCCTCCTCCTCCTCCCTTCCTTTTCCTCCAATCCCTCCCCTCTGATCCCCTGGCCTTTGACACCGTCGACCTGATACCAATCCTCCTCGTCCCCCCTCATTCCCATCCTCCTCCCCATCGTCGTTCTCTTGTTTTGTTTTGCACCGCCGCTGCTGCTGCCACCGCCGTCGCCAGGCGAGCCTAGAATCGAGTCGATACATCGGATCGGCGATCGAAATGAATCGGATCGGCGGGTATCGGCAGCCGAGTCAGGAAACATCGAATCGGCGGTAATCGGCAGACAAGCATGCGTCCCAAAAGAATCGGAACCGACATCGGAATCCCAAGTCGAACCGAATCGGAATCGGAAGCCATCGAAATCGAATCGAATCGAATCGGAGGAGTCGAAGTGAGCTCTGCATCGCCCATCCCTCTACCCGCCTCCCCTCCCTTCTCCTCTGCCCCGCCCTCCCCCAAGGCCCCCGCCCCGCCCCTCTCCATTCCGCCTCGAACTCCCCGCCCCCATCCTCCAGACCCATCTCGCCCCGAGCCCCCCATCCCCCTCGTACGCCCCTCTCCATTCCGCCCTCCCCGCCCATCTCCCCGCCCCTCTCCATTGCGCCCCCCCATCTCGTCCCGAGCCCCCCCCCTCCCCGCCCCTCTCCATTCCGCCTCGAACTCCCCGCCCCCATCCTCCAGACCCATCTAGTCCCGAGCCCCCCGTCCCCCCTCGTACGCCCCTCCTCATCCCCCGTCCCCTCGCCACCCCGCCCACGAGGGTGGGGGCGGAGGCGCTAGGACCTGGCCGGCCGTGGCAGGAGTGGAACCACAGCAGAGTGTACCTGTGTGCGGGCTCTGCTCGTTCCACTCCGCCCTCCCCCAAAGGAGTGGGAGGAAGAGAAGGAGGAGACGGAGGAGGAGGAGGAGGATCGCAACAGGCCCCGCCTCATGTTTGCCGAACGTCAAAAAGATGGATGATGATGATAATCATGGTGCTGATGAAGATGAAGATGAAGATGAAGATGAAGATGAAGACGAAGATGAAGATGATGATGATGATGATGATGATGATGATGATGAAGATGAAGATGATGATGATGATGATGCTGCTGCTGATGATGATGATGATGCTGATGATGATAAGGAAGAGGAGGAGGAGGAGGAGAAGGAGGAGGAGGAGGAGGGGGAGGAGGAGGGGGAGGGGGAGGAGGAGGAGGGGGAGGAGGAGAAGGAGGAGGTTGTTGTTGATGGCGGGACTGAAGCCAGACATCCAAGATCAGACAACATCGGACCCTGCCCTGGCGCGCCGCCGTCGCCTACGCCGCCTCCTCCTGGAGCCTCTCTGAGCCTCCGGCTCGAGTCTCCCGAGGGCGAGCCCGTAGCGGGCGGCGCTCTGCGAACCCCACGGCGACAGACACCCTGACAGTCCTGGCACTGACTTGAGCATGCGTCTTGATGTTTTGGAAATGTATCCACCATGTGTTATAATATGGGTTTACCACGTATGTCTTTACATGGTTTGGGGACGCAGCCCGTAAGCAGATGTTCGGGAAGTAGAAGAAACTGACTGACAGAACCGAGCTGAACCCCCAAAGCTGCTAGATGTTATATGGCAGTTTGTTTTTGTTCGGGGGTGGGGATATTTCGCTGGCAGTTTTAAGCCAGGGGGTTGGGGATATATCGCTGGCAGTTTCAAGCCAGGGGTGAGGATATTCCGCTGGCAATTTGAAGCGATGGGGCGTGAGGATATGTCGCTGTTAGTCTTACGCCACCGGTGGGAATATTTCGCTGGCAGCTTTAAGCGAGAATTGTGAGGATAGTTCGTCGCGTCAGGGGGTTGAGGATATCTCGCTGGCAGTGATAGGCCAGGGGGTGAGGATATTTTGCTGAAGGGTGTGATGATATTTCGCTGGCAGCTTCAAGTCAGAGGGGTTGAGGATATCTCGCTGGCCGTTTATGCCATGAAATGATGATATGTCGCTGGTAGTTTGAGGCCAGGGGGGAAGATGTGTCGCTGGCAGTTTCAAGCCAGTTCTGTGAGGATATCTAGCAGTCTAGCAGGCAGTTTGAAACAACGGCGGTGCTGATACTCTCCACACGCAACCAAGCAACACCATGTGCCACGCACGGTCGGTCACGAGTGATCGGCGGATTCGTTGGTCTGGGGTTCGGGGTGCATCATGCAGCCACACCGTTGGAATATGGATCACGTTCGACGTTGGGCTGAGACTAAATTGGTTGGTCTGGGGTCAGGGCGCATCATGCAGCGAGAGCGCTGGAATATGGATCACGTCCGACATTGGGCTGAGGATTCATTGGCTTTGCCTGCGCCTCTGCGTGCCCGCAGCCGAACGCGCGTTCAAGCTCGCTCTTCCACTCGGCAAAGCAGCGCGCTTACTGCCACATGTTGGGCACCATGCCTGCCCGCTTAACACACTTTGTCGCACTTGCGGAGAAAACCCTCACCAGTCCAAACAAGATCGCACGTATCGGACATGAAGGAGGGCATCTGGTACTAACGCACCGGGGCCTTCGGCTGATCAGCATCGCCCACTCGTTCCTGTACCTGCCGAAGAGTGTTACCCTTTGCGTGTATTGGAAAGGTGTTCTCGGGGAGGTGCGTGCTTGCGGGACGTTTTCAACGGGTGACCACTCAGGAGGAGTGGAGGAGTAGGAGGAGGAGGAGGAGGAGGAGGAGGAGGAGGAGGAGGAGGCGGATAAGGAGGAAGAGGAGGAGGAGGAGGAGGAGGAGGAGGAGGAGGCGGATAAGGAGGAGGGCGAGGAGGAGACAGGCGGGAGGGGAGGGAGGATACCGAGGTTCTGGGCAGGGGGGAGGGAAAGCGGCGGAGAAGGGTATTGGGAGGAGGATGAGGGGGAAGGCACAGGACGAGGAGGGGGAGGTGCAGGACGAGGATGGCGGAGGAGGCGGACGACGAGGAGGGAGTAGAAGAGGGAGGAGACGGCGGAAGGAGGAGTCGGAGAAATTGGACGACGGTGGGGGTATGGATGAAACGGAAGACGGAGGGTAAGGACGAGGAGGAGGAGGAGAAAAAGGAGGAGGCAGAACGGGGGAGTTGTGGGTAAGGCCTAAAAGGAGTCGTGGACGGTGCGGGCATCCACGCGCCACGCGATGCAGTAGTGGGTCTTCCCCTACCTGGCAAAGCCGAATGCATCGCATCCAGCGCGGTGCTGCGCCCCTGTACATGGTCGCCTCTTGGCATGGGGCTGGCGGGGGGCCAAGGGGCGAGCTGCCCGATGCTTAGACATGTTCGAGCATAGCTGGAAACCTGGGAATCACTTGGCAACATGCCTCCTCTTCACATGATCGTCTTCCGCAGGCTGTCAACCGCTGAGCGTCCCGGCGCCCCCTTCCCCCCCCAAAGAAAAGAAGAACAGAAACAAAAAAACAACCCCCGAGTCACCACAACAATCCCGCCGCCAGACCGCCCCCCCGACAACTAGAGGGAGAGAAAAGGACAACGGGGGATATAGTAGGGGCCCGACCACAAGAAACCTTCCACAAGAGACCCAACCCTGAGACCCCAGGACGTCACGCCTTCCATCGCAAAACCATCGAAACCCAAGAAGCCCAGGGCACCCTGGATGCAAGCAAGGTGTCTCTTGGCATGGGCCTCCACTGTATTCGGACAACGGGACGGGCCGACAAACAAAAGCGGGCCAGGCAAGGGACAGACACGGACAGCACAGCGAGGAGCCAAGGAAGGGGAAACGGAGGGGGAGAGGGAGGACGATCCCCTATCCCCTATCCCAGGTTTCGTGGGTTTTCTACCTGGACCGAAAATGTTGGGCCCCACCCTGGGGGGGGCGTCCATTCTCGATATGCGTGCGTCCGAATAGCCCCCTTGGGGTGGAAACATCGCCTGCGGAAAGTAGGCTCTTGCGAGGCGCGCAGCGGTCACAACATCGCCAGGCGATGCCTGGTGCCCAGGCTCGAGCCGCCACAGCCTTTACAATGGCGACCAGCTCGGGAACTGCCCGCGATCCGTCCTGTCTCGCTGACACTTTCTGTCCTGAGGGGGCGAGTCGTTGCAGGGGATGACCAAGGATTGCACTCCCCCCATTCCAGCTGTAGCCACTACAGGACCTGCAAAACTAACAAGCCGAGCCCCCAAAACCTATTCGCCGTCAGCCCGGAAAACGATTGCCTCCATGAGGCCGAGCTCACGGACTTCGAGCAGAGACTCCAGCTCCTCGTGGCCATCGCCTCTGAAGGCGAAAGGTCGGACACCGCTCCGCAGTCTCGGCAGGGCAGCGTTCTGCTGGGGATGCCTTCTGTGACCGCCGACCCCGAACTCTCCAGGCAGATCGTCGCAATCACGGATGCAGTTGTCGGCCATCCAGGCCTCCTGCTCTCCCGCCCATCTCGCCGCTTGTCGCGCCATCCCGTCCAGCACTTTACCTCTGGGTCTCTGGGTGGCACTTCGCCCGCACCTTAGCAAGTCCGTCGGCATGGTCGAATCCTTTCTTGAAGAAAGCCGTGGCCCTGCCAGTACCAACGCCCCCGCAAAGAGGCATGCGCTTTTGCCTTCACGCCCTGGGCACGGCTGTCACCGCACGCGTGAAGAAACAAACACCTGGCTCAAAGGTGGGCCCGACTGCAGGCGGAACTCTTCTAGGGGGCCACATGCGAACCCTACCCCTACCCCCCACGATTTCTGAGGGGGAGATGGGGTCCACTCCGCTCGGGAGCTCCCGCGCAAAATGAGCCCCATCCTCCCTCTCAGAAATCGTGGGGGGTAGGGGGAGGGTTCGCATGTGGCCCCCCTATCTTCGCAAACAATGGGAATCACATGCGGCTGAGGATTTCTTCGCAGCCGATCGGACGCGTGGAGAACATACCCTGGGTTTCTTAATAAGCGTGGGGGGGTACAGCCCCGACGGGGGTCAACCTCGCCTCGTCGTCGCGCCGCGACGGGGGTCGGAGCGCTTCGGTGCGCGGTGGCTGCCCGCGAAGGGGGTCGATGTGGGGCCATCGGCAGGGGTGACGCCCCCCCTACGCTTAAGAAACTCGGAGTACCCACACGGCCCCGCGAGGCTGCATGCAGCTCGCAGTCCCCGCCGCCCCTGGATGTCCACCGTAGGGGGCGGCCTCCACGGCGCGGCCCCGTGGCCCCAGCCACCACTCTTCGTCCTCCTCCTCCTCTTCGTCCTCCTCCTCCTCCTCTGGGTCCTCCACCGCTTTTCTCCCTTTAACTTGTGGTGGTGGTGGTGGTGGTGGTGGTGGAAGAAAACAGGCCCATCACAACCCGCTCTCGACAGCAGAGAGTTAGACGGGTCGAAGGCCGCCCCGTCAGCAAGACACTGGCGCGACAGAACTCCATCTGCAAGCTGGTTGATCCCAAGAAAACGCTGGCTTGGCTGAGACATGCTAGGAGATGTGTCGACCCCTAGTTATCCCAGGCATCTTGGGGATTTCGAATGGACCAGAACTATTTGGGGCCCAATCATGGGATGTACGTTGGCGGGCCTTCCATCGTCGATAGGGGTGCGTCCGAGTTAGCCCCATCGGGGTGCATCCCAGGGTTCCCCCCTCTTCCTGAGCGGCCAAACTTTTCGGGCGGAGCTCGGGGACTGGGGGAGAAAACTCGCCTGCGAAGACGGCGGGAGAGAAGGGCCAGCTCAGAGACGAAGGGGAACAACTCTACCAGCCGCCCTCTCAGTGTCTTGACTCGCCGCTGGCCGTCGTCGCTCCTCGTCGTCACCTGCCGTCGTGAGCGCTCGTCTTGAGAAATGACGGTGCCAATGCCGCTGTTCCCCGCACCTCTCCAGGGGTGCTTTCTGATCAGATGTTCGCGGGGAGCCCAACAGTGGCGGCGAGATCCTGCCAGGAGGGCGAAGAAGGGGAAGACGGGGCGGAGTGTAGCGGTATGGGTACCTCTTCCTCCTCGGATCGCCGTCGCCGGCCGTCGTTGTCGAACGTCGGCGGCCGCCGTCGAACTGACGAGGGGCAAAAACCTGCGGAGGCCCGCGCAGGGGCCGCGCGCCACGGGCGGCGCACGGAGGCGCTGCCACGGGGGGCCCCCGGCGCAGAAATCCAAGAGAATCGGGCGGACAGCCGGCAGCGCATGCTTCCGGCGCTGCCCCTCCGGTGCTCCCAGGGCTCCCTGGGAGCTCCCAGGGGTTCTCCAGGAGCTCCCAGAGCCCCCCCGGAGCTCCCGAGGGGCTCCCCGTGGAGGTGCTCCCCAGGAGCTTCCCGGGAGCTCCCACGATCTCCCCCGGGTGCTCCCAAGGCTGCAGGAGGCTCCCGAGGGCTCCCCGGGTGCTCCCCAGGGGCTCCCCAGGAGCTCCCAGGGGCTTCCCAGCCGCTCCCAGGGCCAGGAGGGTTCCCCAGCTGCTCCCAGGGCTCCTCGGGAGTTCCCAGGGGGTCCCTACTTAGGTCCAGGGGGCTGCTTCTTCTGTTGACGGTCGTCCGTCGTCGGCCGTTAACCCAATCGATCGCGCTCGGCCGTCGGCCGTCGTGAGCGATCGTCAGCGACGACCGTCCCTGAGATCCGACGGCGCGACTGATTTCGCCCCGAGCGATCCCCACCGGAACCTTCAGCTTTTGTTCCCAACGGTGCGCGCGCGCCTACTGGAATGATGTGCGCGGGGTCCAGCGGTCTCGGCCAGCGCGGCGGCAGGGACAGGTCGCAAATTGATGTTTTCCGATCGTCTAACAAGTATCGGGGCCCCTGACGAAAGAAACCCAAACAAGTCCCTGGAGCGATGAACCAGCCACCAAAACGCGTCGTGCGAGAACCACAAACCTGTTCGGAGAGAATCTGCAGGCTGTTGAGAAAGGAAGAGGAGCAGCAGCAGCAGCAGCACGAGGAGGAGGCAGAAGACGAAGGAGGAGGAAGAAGAGGAGGTGAGGCGAACCTCTTCTTCCTCCTCCTCCCGACGCCGCGACCTCGTCTAACGAAGGGGCGCATGTCGCATTTGAGGAGCCGCCGTGAAGTGGTGACTGGCCAATAGGTAATAGTGTGCTATAGTATGTTTGGTTCGATTCTGCCACAGTGTAATCTACGACATTATGTTAATATGTGCTATTTTGTGCACGGGCCAGACCGGACGCTCGGTATGTTTTCTAATCGGTCGTTGCTGCTACAGTTTTTTGTCTGTAGCCAGCCTGGGCTTGGCGCGCATGCTGCGTATTGTAAGCCGCCAGTGCTCAGTTTCTGCTGAACTCTACTTTACCATGTTGCGCTTGGTTCGGCTCCATTATATCTACATGTGTTTGTTCATGTTCTGTTCCCGACGGGGCGGCGTGGCGTCGTGACGCCTGTCACATTTGATATGTCGCCTAAACGGTCGTTTCCGCGCCTGCTTTTGTCGAGTGGCCAAGCGCGGATGCTGCGTTTGACAGTGCGCCCTTAATCTGTCGCTGCTGTATTGAACACTGATCAATTCTGCCCTGCTCGATAAAATGATGTGCTGCTAGCTACTGTATGGTATGTTATTGTCGATGGGACGGCGTGACGCCGTGACGCCTGTCACGATAGATACGTCGCCCAGTCGGTCGTTGCTGCGACTGTTTGTACCTGTGGCCAAGCTGACATCGGCGCGCACGTTGTGCCCGAGTATGTATTGTGTGATACAATAAGTTTTGGTATGATGAAAGGCTTTTGTCATATCATGAAATGGTGGTGTAATCCTTTGAAATGCTACGATATGGCCTGGTATCGTGTGATATGGTCTGCTTCGTTATGGTGCGTTATGTTATGGTGTGCTCGGTCATTTGTGTGTGATGGTGTGTGGTGTTATGTCTGGCTCTGCATCCTCAATGATGGTATTGCATGCGTTGTTGTGAAGGGTCCTTCTACGTCGGGTTATGGCATGATCTGAGCAATTATGCGTTGCTATGTTATGGCGTTATGGTATAACCTGGTGTGTTGTGATATGATACGGTATGCCGCACTCTGTCATGGTATGAGCTGTCATGGTATATAATACTGCGTAATGTGATGATGTGCTACGGTGTGATATGTTATGTCATGGTCTGCTGTGGTGTGGTGAGATCTCGGCCATGGCATGTGTTGTCCTGACATGCTAGCATATAGTATGAGGAATAACGTTACGCTCTGTTCTGCATGATCCTACATGTCATATATTCGGGTAGTATTGTACGATATGTTATGTTACGATGTATCACCTTATGCCGCGCTCTGTCACGCTATGGCTTATGATCGGTGCGACGATGCTACATGAAATGTTATGTGTGATGCACTGTCCGTTATGCTGTGGTGCGTTATGTAATGGTATTGTACGGTATGCTCTGCACTGCCAAGAGATGGTACGGTATGATATGGCCTGTATGTTATGTATGCTCTGGCATGTCATATCATGCGTTGGTATGCTGCGTTGTGCTATGCTATGATATGCTATACCATGTTGTGTGAGGCTGTGGCCTGTCATGGTCTGGTATGCTCAGTACTACGATGTGTTCTTATGGTATGCCTGCTTTGCCATGCTATGGAATGGTATGGGCTACGATGGTGTGCTATTGTATGCACTGTTATGTGATGGTGTGTAATGCTGCAATGTGTTATGCCATGCTGCGGCATGTAATGCTCGGAAATGTGATCGTGGGAGGTGTGGTGTAATTCTCTGTTCTGTCATAGCTTGTACGATTGTATTGTACTATGTTCTGCTAGTTTATGCTACCGCTCTGTCATGCTATGATTTGTCGGCGCGAGGCGGGTCAGGTCTCGGATCTGGCGGCTGCGGTATGCAGAGTGGCGCGAGGCGGGACAAACGGGGACCCTCGGGGGACCTGGGGATCTGGCGGTCGCGGCATGCAGGGTGGACGGGTCAAGAGACCTGCTCTTAAAATCTAACGACCCCAACCTGTCGGGTGGTTAAATTTGAATGAAAGCGCCGTGGACAATCACGACGGGAGCCCTGAGCACCCTCTTTCTGCTGCCAGCTCATGGACCAGATCGATGCGTGAGGGTCCCGGGGCCCGATGCCTAGCGAAGACGCCCAGCCTGAAAACATTGAGACGCCTCAGGATCTCGAGGGGTCGCCGTCGACCGTCGGCGGCCGTGGGCCGTCGCCGGCCGCTGCCCGTCGATGGTGGTGGGACGTCGGCCGGAGTGGGCCGCCCCGCCTGTGCTGGCCCTCCGCCTCGGCGGTCCAGCCCAGCCGCTCGAGCTCCCAGGTGTCCTGGGGCGCGCCCTGCCGCCAGCCCTCCTCGTCGGCACCGTGACGGTCGTCAGCATCCTCGTCGGCCCCTGCTCCGTCCCTCGCTCCCAGCCTGATGCCTCCCCCCTCCGCCTTCCCCTGCTCCCCCTCCCTCCCGCTCCTCCTCACCCTCCTGCTCTGCTGTATCCTTCGCCCTACCTCCACGCCCCTCCGCCGCAACCCTTCCCCTCCTGCTCCTCCTACTGAGGAAGAGGAGGAGAAGGAGGAGGAGGAAGAGGAGAAGGAGAAGGAAGAGGAGGAGAAGGCGGAGGAAGAGGAGGAGGAGGAGGAGGAGAGGGGTGGGAAGGGGATGGACCTCTCTCTTCCAGATTCCCCCGCTATTTCCTCATCCTCCCCCTCCTCTTCCTCCCCAACACCGTTCTGCGGCATTCCATGGGGGTGGCGGCTCCAGCAGCGCCAGAGTGCTCCCCCTCCTCCTCCCTGCTCCTGTTCCCTCCTCCTCACTCTGCATCTGGAGAAGGCGTGGCAAAGGTCTCCACCCGAAGAGGGACGAAGTCTCAGTCGAGACTTTTCTTTCTTTGCCCTATCTCGGTGGTGTCTTCGACCGTGGAAGTCCAGAAACGAATCGTCCTCCCTCTGCGGCCGCACGCGCCCCCCCGAGCACGCTGATCCGCAGCCGGCGCAACCCCGCGACCCTGGACACAGCCCACCGCGCAACGACGGCCGTTCCCGATAGAGGGGTATGCTGGGCTGGGGCCCATAGAGTGGGTGCGCAGGGGAAGATGCTCTGGGGAGGCAGACAAATACCTACACCGCCCTTCCGTGGACCTCTCCCAGGATGCGTTCTGACCAGGATCTCGGGGCGGATCCAGCCGCGGCGACGAGGAGAGCGTCGTGGCATCGGTGACTCCTCCTGCTTCTGATGATCGCAGCGCGCCCAGCCCAATGCAGGCCTCCAAGCCAGGCGCCTCCGCCTCCGCCCCCGCCGCCACCTCCTCTCGGGTGCGCCCTCGATTGGGGGGGCATCGAACACGAGGTGAAGAAGCGCACGATATCGCCTGAACCGTTTGGGCCCGCCTATGGCAAATCAGGGCGCCTTGAAACATATAAAGGCCTCCTAGACGGGGCCCGAGTAGATGGGGTCGGAGGATCGCGCCGCATCGCCGTCGGCGATACATCGCCGATGCATCGGTGACATTGGCGACGCCAGCGCTGAGAAGCACGGGCTCCACACCGAGCCGCATCGACGATGCATCGGCGATGCGGCGCAATCCTCCGACCCCATCTACTCGGACCCCATCTAGGAGGCCCAGAGCATACCCGGTAGCTAATACCGAAGAGTGCAGGATGCACACCCACGGAGGGTCTGCTGGCGACTCCTGGCTGCCAACCCAGAATCGAATCGATAAGTCGGATCGGCAATCGAAATAAATCGGATCCGAGCAAATCGGCCGCCGAGTCGCGAAAAGTCGAATCGGCGGAAGTTGGCAGGCTAATAGGCCTCCAATCAAGAATCGGAGTCCAAATCGGCATCCGAAATCGAATATTTGGACGCCCGAAATGGGTACGGAAAGAATAGGTACAATGCCCAACAACAAATGTTGTCCCAAACCAACAGCGGCCGCTGTTGGGCAGGCGGCCCTCTGTCTCGAATGGACACAGGCCGCGGCGGCGCGGACAGCGGATCCTGTTCAAAATGAACAGGAATTGCTGTTGGGCATTGTACCCATTCTTTCCGTACCCATGTCGGGCGTCCAAAGAGTCGAACCGACATCGGAATCCATCGACATCGAACCGCATCGAATCGGAGGAAGCGAGATGAGCTCTGCCAGCGCTGCGCAGCGACAGAGGGGGAGAGAGCATAAACGAGAAGCAAGCAGACGAGCGGCGCACGCGCAGACTGAAGACCACAGGGCCGGCGAGGCGAAGCAGGCGGGAATCGGCGGGCGGGGAGGGGCAGAGGGGACACAGCAGGCGCGACACGAGGGAGGAGAAGGCGAAGGAGAAGAGAAGGAGGAGGAGGAGGAGGAGGAGGAGGAGGAGGAGGAGGAGGAGGAGGAGGAGTAGGAGGAAGAGGAGGAGGAGAAGGTGAAGAAGAGGAGGAGGAGGAGGAGCAGGAGGAGGAGGAGGAGGAGGAGGAGGAGAGGAGGATGAGGAGGATGATGATGATGAGGAGGAGGAGGAGGAGGGACGGGAGACAAGAAGGAAGCAAAGGATGGGCAACCGCAGGGCCACTTTCCCGGCAATCCTCGATGCCTCCACGTTTAACTACTCGGACGCCTCCCAAACAGGGTCCAGTCAGATGGGGTCGGAGGATCCTGCCGCATCGACGATGGCGCAGTCGGCGTGGAGAAGATCGGGCTCCACAGCCGCACGCCCGGTGCATCGGCGATGTGGCGCGATCCTCCGAACCTATCTGGTAGGACCACATCTGGGAGGCCTGGAATATTGCCCTGTCCGCCCGACACTCACCCCAGACATGCCGGTTGTTTGGGGGGTCCCCCCAGAATTTCGAACTGTTGCTGCCTAAGGCTGGCTTCTCATCCTGAGTCGTTGTTTGATGGTCCAGGAGCTTGGCGAAGCCCCGTGGAGCCCCAATGCGGCCAATCGCTTCCCGTCGCTATTTCTTCAAGACGCGAGCATGTGTGGGTCCAGATTCTCTTTGGTTCCTCCTCCTCCTCCTTTTCCTCCTCGTCCTCCTCCTCCTTGTAATCCCCCTCCCCCTCCCCCTCCTCCTCCTCCTCCTCCTCCACCCATTCCTCCTCTTCCTCCTCCTCCAGCCATTCCTCCTCCTTATAATCCTCCTCCTCTTCCTTCTCCTGCTCCTCCTCCTCCAGCCATTCCTCGTCCGATCCCCGACGCGTGTGATCGCGCGGGGGGGGAGCGGGCGGGGGCCTCGGAGTCCGAGTCCTCGACCGCCCAGCCGCTGCCGTCGCCTCCGTCGAGGAGGAAGGGGTGGGGGAGCGCGAGGAGGGCAAGGGCAAGAGCGAAGGGTTGGGCGGGAGGAGGAGCAAAAAGAGGACAATGGAGAGGACGGCGAAGGGGGAACGCTGTGAGGAGGGGAGGGGATGACGAGGAGGGGGGAACGAGGCGGAGGGAGAGGACGGATGACGAGGAAGAGGAGGAGGAGGAGGAGGAGGAGGAGGAAGAGGAGGATTAGAAGGAGAAGGAGAACGAGGAGGAGAAGGAGGAAGAGGAAACATCGGGCAACGGAGGTGAGGGGGAGCGAGCGAGGTCAAGGGGCGGATGGGGTGGAGGAGGAGGAGGAGGCAGAATAGAAGGAGGGCAGAGGCTGAGGGCGGAGCAGGGGGGGCGAGAAGGACGATGTGGACGGGAAGGATGATTACCCGCCACAGCTTATTCTGCACAGTTATAGGCGTGCTATAATGACATGTGCTGGCTGGCAGGGATTATGTAATTTCACCAGCCCTCTGGGCGTAGATGGTTTACCAGATGTTGTCCTCTCTCACTCTTATTCTCTCCCGCTCTCTCTTTCTCTCTCTCTATATATATCTCTATTTCGCTGTCTTTCTGCCAACCCCCCCCCCTCCCCTGCTCGGAGGAGGGGTTTACCCCTCCCCCTCCCCCGCCCCTGGGCCTGGCAGGTGAGGTTTGCTGGTAGCTAGTGCGCCCAAGATGGTCCAAGATGGCTCCAAGAGGGCCTCCTCGCTTTTTTCGATCACAGTGGGCTCTGTGTGTTGCCTTATCGCTTGTTCGATCCCAATTGGATCTTGATGCCTCCTGACGGCCCAAAAGAGCCCGAAGAGGCGCCCAAGAAGGCCCCAAGAGCGCCCAAGAGCGCCCCAAGAGGGCCTCAAGACATAATGCTTGTGCCTCCGAAGAGGGAGGGGGGCCTGAATCTAGTATCCCAAGTGGCCACATGATGCCCCCCGGGACACCCCCAAAGAGCCCCAAGAGGAAAGAGCCCCAAGAAGGCATCCAAGTGGCTCCGCGAGGACCCAAAAAGAGATCCAAGACGGCTCCAAGATACCTCCAAGAAAACACTTCCAAGGCGGGTGTGGCCCTGCGTGCTTCTACACTTCCCTGATCAAGGTAACTCGCCTGGCGATATGTTTCTGGATGGGCTGGCGGGGATACGCGAAGCGCCAAGAAGTGTCCAGGCCACCCGCTTTCGAAGTTCCCTCCTGCGCGCATCGCCCCCAATTCTCGAGGACATACCCCTTAGCAGAATACAACACATTCGGGCCCCTGGTGCCCAGATGCCTCCAAGACGGCCCGGTATCGCTGCAAGACGGGCCACGTTGGCCGCAAGACGACCCAAGATGGCGTCAAGACGGCCAACGAAGCCAGCGAGGTGCCCTAATAGAGCTCCGAAAGCCTTCCTCAGAGAGCCTCGATGGGGCACGCCGTACTGTCTGCCCGCTTGTTACTTATAAGTTCTTCGGGTGCTCACCTTTTCCGAGCTTCCGACGTCCCACGGCGACCCCAGACTGCTCCAAAACTGTCCGAGAAGCTCCGAAGAGGGCCCTTAGTGCTGAAAGACGGCCAAGAGGCGCCCCCGAATGTTCAAGAGACCCCCAAGATGGCTCCAAGACGGGGTCCTGGACGGCCAAAGAGGCGCCCAGGGGCCAGGGGTCAGGGTCGCAGCATGCGCTGGAGCGCGCCCTGCCAGGGCTGCTGCGCGCGTGGCAGCGCGAACCTCTCTGGTGCGGCCACTCGTTCTTTGAATATTCTAACGCGCGCCGTTCTCGATGATTCTCACGCATCCCACTGTTGTTGAACTCTCCCGCCCGTGGCGCAGACATGCGCTGAACTTGTGTCAGACATGTAAAGGATTGGCAGACGTATACAGCAAGTGACATACATATGCAGAAATGGACCATCAAATTGTTAGTGGGTCCATCTCGTCGCGGGGCGCCCTGTGGCCATTCCTCTAACGGTGTCCAACTTCAGCGCAAAGCTGCCCCAACGCCCGTCCGCGCACTCCTTGAGATTTCCGAAGGTTCTGTCCTGGCGCAACCCTTGCGCCTGTAGCAACGCTGGAAATCCTAGTATATCATAATCTTGCTCGGCGCGATGAGTTGATCGCTAGGCCCAGTCGACGTAAGGCTCGTCTGGCGCCCTGGCCACGAATGAGACCTTCGTGAGCATCGTTCGCATGCCCACATTGAGTTTCCGTGTTTTCGCCGCGGTGAGCGTCCATGCACCGCTGCCGTAGAGCACAGTAGAAGACACCACAGCGTCGAAACATCTGACTCTGGATCTCAACAATCGGTGCTTGCTGCATAGCTCGGCCTTGAATCGGCCAAGCGCCGCCCGTCCTTTGGAAATGCGGTTCCAGATCTCCGCATCGTGGCAATCGCGAAATACCAGCCGTCTGCCAAAGTACGCCACGCTGTTGTCAAATGATAATACCTCGACCTGTCCCGCGCCCACCTGCACGTGACGTTATCGTAGTTCGCCACTTTCAGTTCCGAGTTGCCCTTCCTCTGCATCCCGCCAAGTCTCGCTGACGAAAACAACACCCCAATTGTCAACAACTGACAGCTCAACAAACAATTCCTGAAGCTAGTTCTATGTTTCTCTTGACTGGACGTCTTTCCTGAGAAGCCGCACCATGCTACATGATGACGTGATGCGTGTGCCTTGCTGTTTCTGTTTCTGTTTCTCTGGTTGGCTCCGGTCTTTTCCTCTGCACTGTGCAGTCAACCCGTAGAATAAGGACGCACGATAAGGATGCAAGGGCCTTGGAAGGCCATGCCGGCACTTTGCGAGCGGGGCGCGGCCCGCGAAAGTGGCCAAGGATGGGCCGAAGGGGAAGGATGGCAAGGGTACCCTTGGAGAGTTGCTCATCCTTACTATGCGGGTTGACAGTAAATCTTTTTGTCGCAACGGTCGCAGCCCTGGGGGGCCCCAGCACGGCCCCAGGAGTGGGAGCACGACCGCAGAACTCCGGCCTTCTGCCCAGCAGGCCCCCAACAGGCCCCCCTGGCTGTCTCGAGCGGCTGCCACCCAGGATGCTGCGCTGGCACGGCGGCGGAGCTGCCAGCGAGGCAGCTGGACCACAACGAGGGGGAGGGGCAGCAGAGGGAGGAGGACGAGCAGGAGGGAGGAAGAGGAGAAGGGGATGAGGAGGACGAGAGGCGGGACAAAAACATATCAGGATATGAGGGGACAGAAGCACGGGAGGAGGGGCGAGGAAACAGGGCGGGGGAGGGAGAAGGGGAGTATGGGGAGGGCGACGTCGACGTGGCATCGGCCACAAAACCACTCCCCACCAACTCGGCCCTTATCTCTGAGGAGCGAGGCGGACGGGGAGGAGAAGGACGAGGACCCAGACCCCCGACGTCGTGACTTTTTGACAGCGTCGACCCCGAGAGGTCTGGACCCCTCCCACGGGACCGGTTTCTCATCCCGAGTCGTTTTTGGACGGTGCGGGGGCCCGGTGACCGACTACCCCAGATAATAATCACTCAGAGATAATAAAGTCCGGGGGCCTGGCGGGGATACTCAACGATTTTCCCGGGGAAGGTGATGTTAGTTAGAAGTTATGATGCTGATGATAACGATGACGATGACGATGATGATGATGGTTGTGGTGGTGATGATGATGATGATGATGATGATGATGATGATGATGATGATGATCCTGGGCGTTCGTGTAGACTGACCTTGTAGATCTTGGCACAAGACTGAAACGAGAGATCTCGAGGCTCGTAGGTACAAGTTGCCTGCGCAAGAGAGGTCCTTGGCCGTTCTGGCCAAGAAACCTCTATTGCGCACGTCTTGATGCTCAGTGTGATGCTGTTTTTGATGCTGTTGCTAGTCAACATGAGATGATCGCAACTTCGATTCGCAACTTCCCCCGTGGATTATCAAGTTCGGCCTCCGCGCCCCTCTCCACGATTAAATCAGATTGAACCGAGATAAAAAATAGAGGGGGTGAAGGGGGGTGGGTAGGCTTTATTATCCGGGGCACTCGGTTAAGGGCCCCCGGAGGCCGAAAACTGAGATACATCTTCCGTCGCGATTTCTTCGCTACGCGAGGGGGTCTGGGGACGAGGAGGGAGAGCAGGATGAGGAGGAGGAGGAGGAGCAGGAGGAGGAGGAGCAGAAGGAGGAGGAGGAGGAGGGAGGAGGAGGAGGAGGAGGAGGAGGGAGGAGGAGGAGGAGGAGGAGAGGAGGAGAGGGAGGAGGAGGAGGAGAGGAGGAGGAGCGAGGAGGAGGAGGAGGAGGAGGAGGAGGAGGAGGAGGAGGAGGAGGAGGAGGAGGAGGAGGAGGAGGAGGAGGAGCGAGGAGGCGGCGGCGGCCTCGGCCCCACGACCAGCCGCCGTGCGCGGCCCAGCCCCCCGGCTCGCGTGGCCGCTGCCAGCCCCACTGGCCGCGGGCCCAGTGGGGCTGCCAGTGGTGGTCCCTGGTGCGGAGGGTTGGCGGCGCGCAGAGGGGGGGTTAGGGTTAGGTCGGGCCTGTCGCCCTACAGGGGGATTTTCTATGACAGATATAACGAATACTCCAAAAATGCTCCAAAATGGGCAAAACAAATACTCAAATGATTCACTGCGTGGAGCTCCCCATATGTGCATCTATTCGCATGGGCCTGTCCGCTGAGAGCGTCTAGGCGCAAGAACTTTCGAGTATAAACGGGCTTCAGTTGTGACGGTCTGGTCATGAATCTAACTGAGAATGAATTGGAGTGTGAATGAGCCTCAGTAGTACGAGCGCGTCTCTGCGCACGAGCCTGGGTCCTCCTGGGGTCTCCTGGGGCCTCCTGAAACCTACTGGGGCTTCCTGGGGCCTCCAGGAGCCTGTTGGGGCCTCCTGGGGCCTCCTGGGACCTCCTAGGGAGGATTCGTGCCCCACGAGAGGCCCAATCTATAGCAACAGACGTACATAAAACATTGCGGATTGGAACCACAGGAAAAGGTTGCAACCTATAGGAACACACACGTAAAACACCAAGGACTCGTGCCCCAGGAGAGGCCCTATAGGAACATAATTACACAGAAGAAGGACAATCTATAGAAACATACGCATAACATCAAGGATTCGTGCTCCAGGTGAGGCCCAATCTAGGAGCATACGTAAAACACATGGGATTGGAGCCACTCTTGTTGCCTTCTGAGGCCTCCTGCTCCTGGGGCCTCTCGGGGCCCCCTGCTGCCTTCCGAGACCTCCTGGCGTTTCCTATGGCATCCTGCTGCCTCCTGTGGCTTCCTGAGGCCTCCCGGAGCTTCCTGGGGCCTCCTAGAGCCTCTTGGGACATCCTGTGGCCTCTTGAGTCTTTCTGTGGCCTCCTGATGCCTCATGGGACCTCATGTGGTCTCCTGGGGCCTCCTGGAGCCTGTTGGAGCTTCCTGTGGCATCCTGAAGAGAATCTGTGCCCACGGGTCTGGCCACTGATCGAGACATCCTCAAAATCTGGCCCACCTGGGGGGGGAAATGAGCGCCTCGCTCGAGAAGTCCTCCAAATCTGCTCTGGTAGCCAAAGATGCTGGGACAGAAAACAGGCAAACCGCTTGAGACATCCCCACAAAACGGCCGCGAACGGGACCGTGAGATAACCCCTGGCGGCTCCCCTTAGGGACGTGAAAATGAGCGCCTCGCTCGAGACATCCTCCAAATCTGCTCCGAAAGCGAAGGATGTCCCCACAAAACGGCCGCGAACGGGACCGTGAGATAATCCCTGGCGGCTCCCCTTGGGGGGGGTGAAAATGAGCGCCTCGCTCGAGACATCCTCCAAATCTGCTCTGAAAGCGAAAGATGCTAGGACAGAAAACAAGCAAACCGCTTGAGACATCCCCACAAAACGGCCGCGAACGGGACCGTGAGATAACCCCTCGGTGGCTCCCCTTAGGGACGTGAAAATGAGCGCCTCGCTCGAGACATCCTCCGACTCTGCTCCGAAATCGAAGGATGTTGGGACAGAAGACAATCAAACCGCTTGAGACATCCCACAAGACGGCCGCGAACGGGACCGTGGAGATAACCCTTGGCGGCTCCCCTTAGGGGGAGCTGAAACCAGCGCCCCGCCTGAGACATCCTCACAATCTGCTCTTGTAACCAGAGATGTTGGGACAGAAAACAATCAAACCGCTCGAGGCATCCCCACAAAACGGCCGCGAACGGGGCGTGCGTGAGTCTCACCATGAATAAGTCTGAGTATGAGTAGGTCTGAGTATGAGTAGGTCTGAGTATGAGAAATTTTGTGTGTGAGTAAGTCTGTGTCTGAGTAAGTCTGAGTGTGAGTCAGTCTGTGTATGAGTAAGTCTGGGTATGAGGAGGAGGGGGGAGGAGAAATGGAAGAAGGAGTAGGAGGCGTCCAAGAAATAACAAGAACCCCATCTTAGGATATGGGGTAAGTAGTCCCCAGACTATGTTTGGACTATTTTTGAACATTCCCCCTGTAGAGGGACAAGCCCGACTTCAGGTTAGGGGGGGAGGCTCCTTGAAAGCAGGCACCTTCCTAGAAGGCGCCGGCCTCCTACAGCCGAAGCACGGAGACAAGAACGCGGGTCAAGAACGCAAGCCCCTTCGCCTAAGGCCCAAGGCCCCATCGAGATGCCCCGCAAGAGCACTGCAAGATGGCGGAGAGCACGAGCACGAAGAAAAGAAGGGTACCCCTCCAAGGCCAGCGTTGTTCTTGACCCTCGTGCCAGCCGTATCTACAGAAGAGGCCCGCGCCTTCTGAGAAGCAGGGGTGCTTGTAAGCAGCCGAAAGGCCCGGGCCTTCTAAGAAGCAGGGCTGCTTCCAAGAAGCCTTCCCCCCTCCCCCATACCTCCCTCTGCGCGTGGCCGAGAGGGAGGCGGGGGGAGAGCGAGCTGGGAGGGGCTGCAGTAACTACCCAGACCCCCTCGCACCGTCAAAACACCACGACGGCAGGCTTTTCGCGACGTTCGGCCTCGGGGGGCCCCTCACAGGGCCCCCTGGAGCATCACAAAACGACGCAGGATGGAAAACTGATCTCAGGGGAAGGGGTCCAGACCTCTGGGGGTCGACGTCTTGAAAGAGTCACGAGACGTCGGGGGTCTGGGTGCGGAGGGTGGGGTGAGAGCGAGCGGGGTGGGGCTGCAGTGCGCGGGCCGTGATGGGGGACAAGAACTGGTCCCGGGGATTGGGTCGAGGTTTCTGGGGGTCAGTGACTCCTGGGAAGGGCCCTCTGAGAAGCAAGGGCGCTCTCGAGGGCGCGAAATGCTTCGCGCCTCACGGTTCGGCTCCGATTCCTCTTCATCCTCCTTTTCTCCCTTGGGGGGCGGCGCGAGAGCGCGAAGCTATTCGCGGAGCGCGCAGCGCGAAGGCGGGGGGGGGAGGGATGCGAAGGAAGGGAAGCCAATCCCCCCTCGCAGCCGGAGGAGAGACGAGTGGTGGGGGAAGAGAGGGGGAAGAGGACGAGAGGAGCGGGAGGGGCAGAGGGGTGGAGGGGGAAGGAAAGGCTAGGTGCGCTCGCGACTCATCTGCCATCCGATCCCTCTCTCCCGGCCCTTCCTGTCGCGATGAGGTGTCTCCATCCGCGGACGCGTGGCCGACCTGCAAGTCCAAACCAAGAGACCACATCGTGTGATGCGCGATCGGGAAAAAGGGGAACTGCGGGCACAGGAGGAGGACGAGGAGGTGGCGGGTAAGCAGGAGGATCCGCGGCAGGAAGAGGGCGAGGAGGACGAACAGCAGCAGCAGGAGCTGGAAATGAAGGAGCGGGAGGAACAGGAAGGCCTGGGGAAGGCGGAGGACGAGAAAAGAGGGGTGTGACAACAATGAAGAACGACTCTCGATTCCAGAAAAGGGGCCCGCGCAGGGGCGAGAACGCAATTGTGAACGACGGGAGCGCAGCGCCGATCCGAAAAATGGGCCAACGTTGCACCAGGAACGCCACCTTGAAACACCGAGAACAATTGGACTGTCAAACACCATACGGTAAATCACGGTTTGAAGTCCTGTGTAAAAAAGCAGCACGCGGAGAGAGAAACCACTGTCTTCCAGACAACTTCAGGGGACACAAGAGAATAGTATTCGTATTGGTTAAGTGTACATGGGGTACGATGGAGACCCATGATCCTCCTCCTCACACTCCCGCGCAGTGGTAATGGGAGGAAGAAGGAAGGCGTGGGACAAGAGGACAGGGAGAGAGGAGTCAAAGAAGCAGAGGGAAGCGGGAAGAGGACACAGGATGGGTCATTGAAATGAGGGAAAAGGGACTGGGGAGGAGAGATTTGGAGGGAGGGGGTGACAGAGGATGGGGTGAGGGAGGAGGACAGGGAAAGGACGGACATGAGACATGATGGACAAAGGAAAAACACGAGGGAACACGCATAATCAACGTAGGGCAACTTCCAACCGGTTGTCACGCCCTCCTGTTCCCCCATAGTAGATCACCTCTCCAACGCTCTCTCACGTTGCCCGCTGCGCTCCGACTACCTACCGTCCCCAAAAGCATTAGCAGTATGCGCACACAATCGCGTTCTCTCTCTCTCTCTCTCTTTCGCTCTCGCTCTATATCTATCGCTTTCTCCCTCTTCTTCTGGATGCGCATATATCACACAGCTGTAACCTGAATCAGCACTTGCTCTTTGGATTCTCGCCTGTTTGTCAACAAACTGGGCCTGTCTGGCGGTTCGGCGGCTCCGTGGTCGCTGTCGGCGCCACGTGGCCACCCTGTCGCCGCCTCGTCACCACCCGTCGTGTAGGCCTGTCTTGCGATTTGGCGGTTCCGTGGTCGCCGTCGCCGCGCCGTCGCCACCTCCTCGCCGCCAATCGGCTGGGCAAGCATTGTCTTGCATTGCTTCGCATTGCTTTGCATTGCTTTGTGTCGCATTGCTTCGCATTGCTTTGCGTTGCGTCGCGTTGCTTTGCATCACATTGCTCCGCATTGCCGCGCATTGCTTTACATCGCTTTGCGTCGCATGCATTGGACTGCGCTGCGCCGCGCTACTGCGCTGCAGTCGGATTGTGTTGCCTCGCATAGCTTTGCATCGCTATGCTGTGCTTGGAACTGTTTGGGACTGCCTTGAATGTTTCGTGTTGATTTGCGTTGTCTTCCATTGGTTTGCATCGCTATGCGTTGCTATGCGTTCCTTTGCATTGCTTGCTGCGCGTTGGTTTGCAGCGCTCTGCGTTGATTGGTGTTGCGTTTTCTGGCTCTGCATTGCTTTGCGCTACAATGTTTTGCTTTGCTCTGCAACGCAATGCGCTGCGCAAAATATATTCTTCTTTCAAACAGATATTCAGATCTACGCTCCGCCCTCCCCGGGGCATAACGCGCCACATGTTCGTGTTGCCCCGTCGTATATGAACCTGCACACCCGTCCATTCGAAGAAATTCATACCCCCCCCCCAGGCAGACGCTTATCGACCCGCCTCGTCCTGAGCAAAAAATGCGATGCGCGCGCAATCGATCATCACAAATAACTTGTGTGGACGAACCCCTTTCCAAACACCGGGCGGGGTGCACACGCGCGCGTCGTCGCGCGCGCATGCCGGAATCCTTCATAAGCCCTTGGTGCCGAAAAAAAATCAAAACCGAATGTTCTGGAAACGCATACAAACAACTGGTCTCGCAACGGGAACATTCATGGAACAACAAACAAACGACATACGCCTGCGCCCTTGCGAAATCATCAAATGCTACCCCAGGTGCCCTTGCGCGCGCATGTCGAAATCATTTGAACGCCCTTGCACGCGTGCTGTTACAAGACCCCGATGAAAAATGACACGGCGTGCGAACGTGCGCGTCGGCCACGCGCGTATTCCGAAATCCTTGGGCGAAGCAGCGGGTTACGTTCGGGGTTCAAAACCGGGTGCCCCGAGAACCTATAGATCCAACACGTGGCTTTCAACAGCACGCGCGTCGGCCGCGCACGCATGTCGAACTCCTTCCGATCGAGACGAAGACACCGTCATCATCACTGGCGTGACCAGCCTCGGCACCGTCAGTGGCTCTGCCGTCGTCATCAACATCCCGCCATCTTCGCTACAATCATCATCGCGTGCATTTGTCGAGGTCGCCATGATATCCTACACGTCCAAGTAACTGACTTGCACTCAAGTGCCCGCTGGGAAATGCCGAGCGGTCAGCGCCACCGCGAACGCGTCGGTCGCGTCAAAGTAGCTGGCCGCTGTGTGCGCAAGCCTGCGATCGCTAGCGCGGCTGCAGAGATGCTCCAACCAACACCCAACACTCACGCAATCGCCGCCGCAGGGATTTTGCAAACCAACAGTGCGGGTGGTTGGGTGAGACTATTGCGCGAACAGTGGTACTGCTGACTCCAAGCTTTTTAAAAGTTAATTGCACCACGTAGGTTCTCGTCTCTTACAACTGTGTTCGGATCTACCTCCCCCCCGAACTTAAATCTGAACGGGTTCGTATTGTTTTTCGTATATGATTACGCACGCTTGTCCCTCGTAAATATGAATGAGCCATGCGTTGTCGAGCCCCCGGCCCCAGGCCTCGCAAGCGGTGCTATACGTATATATTATAATCATATACATATGGTAGTGATGAGTATCTCTCTCTCTCTCTCCCTCTCTCTTCTGCCACCATTTGTACATGTATGTTTGTGCACCTCTGGTTGCTTGCGCACATGCATCTATGTATATACACGCATGTGTACATACCGGTTCCTCAAACACCGTTTGTACTTAAGGCTTCTTCCCGTGCCCTGAGTAGTTCGACGGATCCACTGGAAACGTTCCTCGTTGCCGCCCCGTGGTGCCTCGTGGGCGTTCGGTGGGCGTTCGTGGGCGCCCCGTGCGTCGGGTGCGTCCGCCAAGGTTGCGCCACGTTGTCGACCGTGCCGCCTCCTGGGCGTTCCGTGCGCCGAGTAGGTCGGCCGGGGTCGCGCCACGTTGCCGACCATGCCGCCTCCTGGGCGCTCGTGGACGCCCCAAGCGCTGGCTGAGTCCGCCAAGGTAAGGCCACGCTGCCGACCGAGCCGCCTCGTGGGCGCTCGTAGTCGCCCCGTGAGCTGGGTGGGTCCGCCGGTATTGCGCCACATCGCCGACCGTGCCGCCTCCTAAGCGCTCGTGGGCGCCCCGTGCGCTGGCTGGGTCCGCCAAGGTTGCGCCGCATTGCCGGCCGTGCTGCCCAGTGGACTCTCGTGGGCGCCCCGCGCGTCGACTTGAACCAGGACGCTCAGATCACATAGCGTACAAGACATAGCGTACATCTCGCAGCTGACACCGCTGAACTTGCACTGCATGTAAAACACCACAGAATGTACCCCGCGTAGCTTCCATCTCCAACTTGCACCACGTATAATGTGCGGCATAATCGACACCACACATACGTAACACCTCGCGGTTGTGGATAGGAGTACGGGGGAGTTCGGGGTCGTCGGCAGACTGCGAGGCTCTGAAGAAACCCGTCGCGGGCGCCAATGTTTAACACATTGCGCAGCGAACCCGCCGCAGGTCCCGATTCTTTTGTCAATGCAATGTGGGTGGGTCGCGGGTGGATCGAGGGTGGTTCGCCAGGTGGGTCGCGGGTGGGTCGCGGGGCGGGTCGTGGGCGGGTCGCGGGGCGGGTCGCGGGTGGGGCGACGACAACGAAAAGACAAGCAGAATCGGCTCCGCGGAACTCCACTTACACACGCATATGTATATATGTATGAAGCACCACATCGCTTCCACCCCCATAGCTCACTCCACACACTTTAACACCACATAGCTTGCACCGCATAACCTCATCTGGCAATTGAGACTCCCCTGGGTGATCGTTCGCACCGAAGCAAATAAATAATTCGCGGAGGCGGGTTTAGCAGAACGATATCATCACCACCGCGCCAAACCACAACATCATGTAATTATTCCCCGCGCCCCCCCCCCCCCAAAGACCGACATATATAGTAAGGATGGGCGGCGAGATCGCAAGAAATAACGCTTTCTCTTGCCAGCGCAAGAGGGGCTGGCAAGAGAAAGCGATATTTCTTCCTTCCTCCTCCTTTTCGCTTTCTTCACGCCGCCCCCTTTTCTATGCGACTCCGATTGCACTCCTTAAAGGTAAATTGATGCCCGTCGGCCGCCCCAAATAATGGGTGAGTGGTCCATCTCACGCTATGGCGCCCGCCCCGGAAGGAGCGTCATCTCAGAACCGGGGAGCGCCGAAAACGATCAATTCCAGACTCCGACAAAGCGGTGAGCGCAATCGTAGTACTAGTAGTAGTCGTAGTAGTTGCGGTAGTAGTAGTAGTAGTAGTAGTAGTAGTAGTAGTAGAAGTAGTAGTAGCAGTAGTAGTAGTAGTACTACTACTACTAGTGGTAGTAGTCGTAGTAGTAGTCGTAGTAGTAGTAGTAGTAGTAGTAGTAGTAGTAGTAGTAGTAGTAGTGGTAGTATTATTATTATTAGTAGTAGTAGTAGTCGGCGTAGTGGTAGTAGTAGTAGTAGTAGTAGTCGTGGCAGTAGAAATATATATAGGCATAATAGTAGTAATAGCCGTAGTAATAGAAGTAGTACTAGTAGTAGTAGTCGTAGTAGTAGTCGTAGTAGTAGTAGTAGTAAAAGTAGTCGTAGTCGTCGTAAAAGTAGTAGTAGTAGTATAAGTCGTGATGAAAGTGGTAGTCGTAGTCGTAGTAGTATAGGTGCTCGTAGTCGTAGTCGTAGTCGTAGTAGTAGTC
This sequence comes from Prorocentrum cordatum, assembly GCA_963575745.1. Taxonomy (NCBI): domain Eukaryota; class Dinophyceae; order Prorocentrales; family Prorocentraceae; genus Prorocentrum; species Prorocentrum cordatum. The sequence continues at coordinate 246,035 of CAUYUJ010015410.1, forward strand.
GTCGTAGTAATTGCAGTAGTCATAATAGGAGCGGTAGTGGTAGCATCGGTAGTAGCAGAAGTCGTCGTAGTAGAGATAGTACTCGCAGCACGAATAGTAAACGTAGTAGACGTAGTAGTAGTAGTAGTATTAGTAGTAGTAGTAGTAGTAGTAGTAGTAGTAGTAGTAATAGTGGTAGTAGTAGTAGTAGTAGTAGTAGTGGTGGTAGTAATAGTAGTAGTAGTAGCAATAGTAGTAGTAGTCGTAGTAGTAGTAGTAGTAGTAGTAGTAGTAATAGTAGTAGTAGTAGTAGTAGTAGTAGTAGTAGTAACAGTAGTAGTAGTAGTAGTAGTAGTCGTCGTCGTAATAGTAGTAGTAGTATTAGTAGTAGTAGCAGTCGTAAGAATGGCCATAATATTCGTAAAGCCGTCGAAGTCGAAACAGCAGTGGACAACGCACAAGTAGAAAAAGTAGTGGTAGTAGTGGTCGTAGAACTGCGAGGAATCGTCATACCAATACTAGTGGTAGTAGCAGTAGTAGTAGTAGTGGTAGCAGAAGCAGCAGCAGCAGCAGCAGCAGTAGTAGAGTAGTAGTAGTAATAGTACGAGTAATAGAAGAAGAGGTCGTCCAAGTAGTTGTAGTAGTAGTAGTAGTAGTAGTACCAGTAGCAGTAGCAGTACTAATAATAGTCGTAGTGGTGGTGGTAGTGGTAGTAGTCGTCATAGTAGCAGTGGACGTAATTGCAGCAATAACCGTGATAGTAGATGCCGTAGTTGTTGAAGTGGTGGTCGTGCTCGTCCTACTGATCGTAGTCGTTGCAGTAGTAGTCGCAATAGTAGCCGTAGTGATACTACTAGGAGCAGTCGTAGTTGTAACCGTAGTCGTAGTAGGGGTAGTAGTCGTGGTAGTACTAGTAGGATAAGCAGTAGTAGAAGAATCAGTCGTAGCAGTAGTAGAAGTAGTAGTACTAGCAGCACCAGCAGCAGTAGTACTATTAGAGGTCGTAGGAGCAGCAGTAGTAGTAGCAATAGCACCAGTAGTAGTAGTAGTAGTAGTAGTAGTAGTAGTAGTAGTAGTAGTAGTAATAGTAGTAGTAGTAGTAGTAGTAGTGATAAAAATAGTTGTGGTAGTAATTGAAATAGTAATAGTCGTCCGCGAGCTAGTGGTCGTAGTCGTAAAC
>CAUYUJ010015410.1:252193-259023 GCA_963575745.1 Prorocentrum cordatum
CTGCTCCGTCCTCTGCTTCCTCCCGCTTTTGCTCCACTCCACCTGGTCACCCACCTCCTTTTCCTCCTGCTCCCCTCCCTCCCCCTCTCGTGTTTCTCCTCCTCCTTCTCCTCCGCCTCCTCCTCCTTCTCCTCCTCTGCCCCCTCCCCCGCTCCAGAACCCCCCCGGTGCTGCCAGCCGCCGGCGTGCCAGCCGCCGCGCCAGCCGCCGCCGCAGCCGTGGTGCCACGCCCGGCGCTCGGACCTGAGCGGGGCGGGGGCCGTGGAGAGGGGCGAAGAGGGAGACCAACACCACCATCGGGGGTGTGCGGCCTCGCCCGAGGACAGGCCCCATCGGCCGACGGCCGACCGACGCAGAACATCGCCGAGGAAAAAAGGGAGCCAAGTCAAGGACGCCCGGCACCGGGCTGTGTGTGAGCAGGGCGGAAATACAAGCGCCGTGCAGTACAGCCAGAATGCCCTCCGCCTCTGGCCCGCTCCTGCACCGAAGCGCAAGCATGGGTTAGCGATCCATGGATCTGGCGCGCGGTCGCCAAGTCCATGGATCGGGGGAGGTGCCCTCCCCAAAATGCGGCCGGTGCCGCCTCGCTTGGCGGCGGAAGCCCGCGATGTCCGAAGGAAACGGGACCAGTCGCTAATCCACGCCCCCTTAATCCATGTTTGCAATCGCCTGACGCCAGGGACCGCCAGCGCGAGGAGCCAGGGGTGGTCACCTTGGTGGTTGTGGTCCTCCCCCCTGTAGCTCGAGACGCCCACTTGCCCCCAGTTCGGGGAGGCATCGTGGACCTCCTCGCTGGAGGTGGCCCCCTGGTGGTGTCGGTGTTGCTTCATTCTTCCCCCCACGAGCGAGGAGGAAGATCCAGCCTTGCTCTCGCCGCGTAGACTTGGGGAACATCCAACGACGTAATCCTACAAACTGGGAGGTCCGCGCGGAATTCCTGGATCGGCGCTCAGGGACAGCGCCAGAGGCGCCGCCAGGGGGGTCCAGCGCCGATGCGAGAAATCCGCGCGGACCTTCGAGTTTTTGTGTTTATGTCATTGTTCTTTCCCAGCCCGAGTATGGCTTCAGGATGGCTTCAGCGCCGGAGGTGCGACCAGGGTGCCCCAGCTCCGATCCGAGGAAGCCGCGCAGGCCTCCGAGCTGTTAATTATGTTTATGTCCCTCTCTGTGTTCCTGCCAGGAGCACGACGGGCAGGTCCGGGGCTCGACGCCCTCACACCAAGCAGCACGGGCGGCAGTGGGCGCCACGGCGCCGCGGCCGTGGCGATGCAGTGCCGGAGGGCTCCTCGGTGAGGCATGCAGTGGGCGAGCCGCATCAGAGTGGCAGGCGAGCCTGTCGGCGTCCTCTGGCGCCGTGGACAGGGAGAGGGGCGAGGAGAGAGCCGCAGACTTCCTCCTCCCGCTTCGTGAGGCTCTCTCTCTCTCTCTTTCTCTCTCTCTGTCTCTCTCTCTCCCCGCCTCACCGTATGTGTTTCCTCTCTCCTGCTTCTGCTCTTGCTGCACGTATACTGCACGGAGCGTTTCGGTCACGACTCGTTTCTGAAGTTTTTAAGGTATCATGCCTGGGCCTGTTGTGATCTGCGTTCACGGGGTCATCATGTCATCAGAACAGAGCAGAACAGAGACCCAGACTTGTGCAAGAGTCACAGCAGGATGTATGTTGACCGACGAACCACAACATATCGTTTTTGCTTTCCTTTAAAGACTTGCCACTGCAATGATGGTATGTTTCGGCATATTGGTGGCCATTGCCACTACGGGGCGTGCCGACATGACATACCAGAACTCCAAAAACGTCACGCCGTAACGCACGGATGATGCGGACGAGCAGCGCGAAGAATAACGCAATGAATATCGCGAGCATCGCACATGAACAAATTGCTGGAAATACCTACCATTTTCGAACACTGGGGGTCCTCGCAGGGCCCCGGGCCCCGGGACCTCAAATAATGGGCTCGGGATGAGAAAAAGGCCCCGGGGAAAGGGTCGCGGCTTCAGGGGACCCCGCGCTGAAAACATCAGGTGGTAAAGACAGTCACAGACGCCAAGAAACGTCGATTCCAAGGAAACCCTGGGAAAATGTAAGAAGTGAAAGTCGCCGAGCGCGGTCCACTGCTCGCAAAGTGCCACTCGCAAACGCCAGAAAAAAAACATGTCAGAAAACAGGTCTTCTTTTATGCAATATATATCTATAATATGTGTATATAGTGAGTCCCCCACGGCGGATCTAGGCCATTTGCGAGTGGTGGAACGCACTTGTCCAGGAAGGGAAGACGAACATCCAAAACATACGAGGAAAAACATGAGGGAGGAGGAGGAGCGGGGGGAGGACGAGGAGGAGGAGGAGGAGGAAGAGGAGGAGGAGGAGGAGGAGGAGGAGGAGGAGGAGGTGGAGGAGGAGGAGGAGGAGGAGGAGGAGGAGGTGGAATGTGTGTCCTCGAGTGGAACAGTCAAGCCGTGGAGTGCCCTATGGGGACAGGTGGGGGGGACGGGAGGGGCAGGCGGGCGCAGGGGCAGGCGGGGAGAGGACGACAAGGCGGATGGGCGCGGGGCAACAACGGCGAACGGTGGCAAGGGCATGAGGAGGGGGAGGGGGAGGGGGAGGAGGGGGAGGAGGAGGCGGAGGGAGGGGAGGAGGAGGAGGAGGAGGAGGAGGAGGAGGAGGCAGGAGGAGGAGGCGGAGGAGGAGGAGGAGGAGGAGGAGGAGGAGGCGGAGGAGGAGGAGGAGGAGGAGGAGGAGGAGGAGGGGCAGGAGGATGAGGAGCAGGAGGAGGAGCAGAGGGGATTGGAGAAGAATGGGGAGGACGAGGAGGAGGAGGAGGACGATGAGGAGCAGCAGGAGGAGGAGGCGTAGCAGGAGGAGGAGGTGGAGGGGCAGGAGGAGGAGGAGGAAAAGGAGGAAGAGGAGGAGGAGGACGACGAGGAGGAGAATGAGGAGGAGGAGGAGGAGAAGAAAGAGGAGGAAGAGGAGGAGTAGGAACAGGAGGAGGAGGAGCCGGAGGAGGAGGGGGATGTCAACTGGAGAAAAAGGTCAAGGAGGAGGAGGACGGGGAAGAAGAGGACGAGGAGGATGAGGAGGAGGACCAGTGTAAACCCACGAGTCAATAACGATGTTGGAATTCAACCTCCCTCCAAGCTCCCACTTCATAGGCCCCTACAACGGTTCATTTCCATTGAGGGAACTGCCTCGTTGGAAGACAACCGTTTGCGTACCCTGAAGCATGCCAAAACATTGTTCTCGGGATGTCAACGCCACGGATCAACCTGACTGCTGCGTCTTGGCGATCCAGAATCGTGCCAGCATGCCATTTTTGAGACTTTAACACAGCGAATCCAGATCATTGCTGCACCCGCATAACCCTGCAACCTTCCCAAACGCCACATCTGGTACGTTGAGCATGGGAATTCGTGGAACGATGGCAACTGTTTGAAAACATGTGCGCGGCGCTAGGACGAGAACCACATTTTGAAAACGGCCTGCCCTCAATCCGTGAAGCCCTTGCAAATGTTATAACGGATGTGCGCGACACTGAAGCGAGAACCACAATTTGAAAACGACCCGCCCTAAACCCGTGAAACTGTCGCACAATTGTATAGCGAATGTGCTCGGCGCTACGGCGAGGGCCACATGTTGAAAACGAACCGCCCTCAATCCGTGAAACTCTTGCAACTGTTGAACACGAATGTGCGCGGCGCTGAAGCGAGAACCACATTTTGAAAACGACGCGTCCTCAGTCCCTGAAGCTCTTGCGAATATTTAAAACGAATGTGCACGGCGCGAAAGCGAGAACCACATGTTGAAAACAGCCCGCCCTCAATCCGTGAAGCTCTCAAGTTTGAAAACCAGCTGCCCTTCATCAATGAAACTGTTGTCACCGCTTATGCTTCAGAATCATAAATTCGGCTACACGTAAGAGTGATCCTGGGTAAGAGTGACCTTAGGTGCGCGGTTTTTTGGGGGCCGCGGGGGGGGCCAAACACAAGCGCGCAAGACGCCACTGCCGCCTCGCGTTCGGCGATCGGGGACCCCAATGGGCCCGCACCAAAGGTCACTCCGGCGAAGGGTCACTCTTACGTGTAGTCGATAAATGGTGAGGAAATGTCAAGCGAAACGCCCGGCCCGCTCCAAAAACTGGCCTCGAGGTGCGACAGGGGGATATTATTTATAAGGAGAAGGAATGGAAGAGCAGGAGGAGGAGGAAGAGGGAACACATGCCGTGCACTGGCCGTCCCGCGGCCCCCTCCGCAAAAAGCCCAACCCTGAAGTCCGCCGAGATTGTTTGGTCCAGGGTTGGGCTTCTTGCACTTCGGCTGCACACGAAGAAACCCAGGGCACCCTGGCCCGAGCGGTTTCTTGACTGCTGGCGCCAAACAATCTGACATCAAGAAACCCAAGGCGATCGAAAATGCGAGCCTCGGGCCTTGCACAAATAGAGAGGCGACGACTTTCTTCTGGGAAAAAAAAAAATCTGTGCCCATTTGACTCAGGACAGGGGGGGCGACGAAACCCAGGGTGCCCTTGCATTTCAAGTTTCTTCGAGATTGCGGCGGCCTTCCGCGCCGAACGCCAACTCAAGAAACCCAGGAAACCCCGACCGACGAAACGCAGGATGTTTCTTGTCATGGCCCCCACCTGTACTTGAAGGTGAGATGCCGGGAAGCCGGAAAGACACACTGCTGGATTCACACGTGGACCATCTGGAGGCCACCTGCCGGATACGCGTGCGGAGGCCTGGCCTACACGACCATGGGAGGAGCGAGCGATAGGATGACATCCGGCCACGTATGTATCCAGCCCTCGCCGAGGCCGGGCACGCCATGTGTAGTCAGCTTTTTGGTCAAGTGGGATAAGAGCCGCATTGACGCCTCCAGTCTTTCAAGCTTGAGTTGAAGCGCTGTTCGCAGGAGGAGGCGGCAAAGGGGGAGGCAAGATGGGGAGAGGGAGGCGATAGGGTAGAGGCGGGGAGGAAGGAGACAAGGAGAAGGACGCAATCCGAGAGAAGAAACGTCACTGGGGCTTACCCCATGTGAACATTTGATACTCAGAACTGCAGCAAAGCCCATGGGAACAACGGCTGACGCTGACGCTGACACTGACGCTGACGCAGACGCTGACGCTGACGACGACGACGACGAGGGCGACGAGGGCGACAACGATGACGGCGACGACGACGGCGACGAGAACACTGACAACGAAAACGACAATGATGACGTCGACGACGACGACATCCGCCGATTTATGTTTTTCGATCCGCGGCGTCCGCCGATGTGTTTGTATTTCGATCCGCGAAACCAAGCGTCCCGACCCCTTCCCTGGGGATATTGTTCTCGCCCCGGAACCAAGTCTGATAAGGACCCAAGGTCCGAAAACGGGCCCCAAGGAGAGCCGATATCGAGGAGAAAAGCGACGACGGCGACGAGGGCAGGGACAAGGACAACGAATCGAAACACAACAAAACCGTGTAAACGTAGACTTTTGGCGCGCCAGGGGCGGCGCCGGAGGCGCCGACAGGGGGGCCCAGCGCAGATCCAAGAAATCAGCGCGGAGCGGTCAAAGTTTATGCTTATGCAGTTTTCTCCTTTCTTCGAGCGGGAGCAGGACGAGGCGGAGGAGGAGGGGGAGGAGGAGGAAAAGGACCAGGAGGATGAGGAAGAGGGGGAGGAGGCCCAGGAGCAGGAGGAGGAGGAGGAGCAGCAGGAGGAGGAGGAGCAGAGGGGATAGGAGGAGAAGGAGGATGAGAAGGAGAAAGAGGAGCAGGTGGAGGAGGAGGAGGAACAGAAGGGGGAGGAGGAGGAGGAGGAGAAGGAGGAGGAGGACGAGGAGGAGGAGGAGAAGGAGGAGGAGGAGGAAGACGAAAGGGAGGATTTCCAGGGTGTCCGCCATCACGTAGTGATATATTTACAAGGCAACTACGCTAAGGCCACCCCCTGAGCAAACCCGCGAACGAGACGACCCAGTACAGGAACCTCAGCAGAAGGTACATGAAGAACCCGACAACGAAGTCTATGGAGCGCAAAACGTTGTCACATCGCGAACCCCTCCAAATTCGAATGGCACCTCAACGAACGAAGCATGCCAAGCTAAACTGAAACGGACTTGGCTCGATTCGGCCCTCTCCACAGGTCAACGGGCTACCTCTCACGTATATCATAAAGATCGCCTCCTCCGCAGACAGCCTCGCAAGACAGCAACGCAGCCAAACTTACCACCCAAACTGTTCATTCCTTCCAGCCGAGCCTTCTGCACCAACTCGAAACACTGCACGAAGACAGCGAACCATAACCACCAAAAGCACCTGAAATACCCTCCCCTGGCGGAGATGGGAGATCCCAGCGTTATAGCTGATGATGTCTGGTTCACGCTTGATGCACGAGAAATGGAGGCCCCAACACCAGAAACCGAAAGACAGACCCTCCCCTGGCGGAGCTGGGAGATGCCCAAACTAGCTGACGAAATGAGCCCAAACTGAAACATTCCAAAGCCACGCCACATGCAGCCCGAACTGGAGGAGCGACACCACGCGAAACCCGTAGTGGTACCCACCAGCTTGTTTGGCCTGCGCCACAGCCCCGGAATAATAAGACTTGAAATCGCGAATTCGCTCCCCTTCGTCACCAGGAGAGGCTGGACGATACCGATGTGAGCAAACGACTCCCAACACGCTCCAGAGTCCCTGATGTCCCCCAAGCGCCGACGAGAAGGCGGGAAGCTGGGCTAGCGCGAGCGAGTAGGAGCCAAAAAATGGTACCACGCGCCCCGCCCACCTGTGCTTGAGAAGACGAAAGGGAGGAGGAGGAGGAGGAGGAGGAGGAGGAGGAGGAGGAGGAGG
>CAUYUJ010015410.1:259123-311623 GCA_963575745.1 Prorocentrum cordatum
AAGTGTGTGAAATCAGCCATGCTCTCGAGGCCCGCGACTGACACCAAGTGGGTGGCCACCTTGGGGTCCAACCGGAACGCGTTGCACAAAAGCGTAAACAGCTGTTCCGCGGCCTCGCGGCCTCCCGTCACAGACGGCAGCTGCAACGCCTGCCCGCCGATCGAAAGCGCCATCGCGCACGTGAGGACAAGTCGCAACGCCTCGCGCCCTCAAGATCGCTGGCACGCCTGCTCGCGCGCTGAAAGCAACGGCTTGCGCATGGCGTGCGCTGGCGTTATTGCGCGCTGCAACATGCGCTCACAAACTGCTGATGCAGCAAAATGCGCGGACATGGCCACGCCGCACCGCTTGTGCGCTCATACTGCGCCTGCGCGGCCCCAGCGCAGGCTGCTGATGCAGCACCCGCGCACGCATGACAACTCTACGATTTCCGCTCGCGTGGGTCGCGCTGGTGCAATATACGCGCGAAAAGCGACCGCGCGGACATGGCCGTGCTGCAATGCTAGTGCGTACGGCCCTGCGCCCGCGCGGCTATCGCAAGCACGGCATCCCGGGCCGCCAGTACCGACGGCTGGCACGCCGCATGTTCCAGCTCATGGGCTGCTCGGGCCAGGAACGCCGCGCGATTCTGGCACCTGCGGCATACCAGATCACCGTCGGTCAATCTTCCGACCCACGTGGGGGAAGCCAACGTGACGTCGCACGCGTTCGTCAGCTGCTTCCCGTTGACTAAGACAGAAGTCTTCTCCGCCTTTCGTCGCTTGCGTGATCTGATCTGCGGAGAGCCGCTGACTTCAATGGCGACGTGATGACGCTCATTCGTGACAATCCAGCCTAGCTCGGCGGGAATGCCGATCGTTGCCCCGTCGCAAACCTTGGGCAAAGCGCACAAGCGACGCGCGCGCTCGCCATGCAACGGCGCGGGCGAGAAGACCGCTGCTGATGCGGGGTTCAGTCTGGCTGGCTGCGACGGTGGCGCTGGGTGCGCCTGCACAGCGACCGAACGCTTTGCTCGCATGACGCGGCTTCGGGCGCTATTTGCGCCTGCCTGCGGGGCGCCCGCTACCGTGTCTCCCACGGCCGATGATGGCGCGGAGTGCGCCTGAACGAAACGGCGGCGCTGCACATGCGCACATTACGCTCCCCCCGACGCTGCGTGCGCCTGCACCGCTGTTGTTGCTGCAGCGGGCTGCACATACGCCCGCGACGGTGACGCTGCCTGCGCCTGCGCGGTAAAGAAGCGCTCCGCGCACGACGACCCCTGGCGCTGCGTGCGCCCGCCTGCGCTGATGCTGCTGCAACTACGTCGCCCCCAAGGGCTGACGTTGGCGCTGCATGCGCTCGCGCTGCTGCTGCAGCTGCCTGCGCATACGCCCGCGACGGTGACGCTGCCTGCGCCTGCGCGGCAAAGAAACGCTCCGCGCGAATTACAAAGCCCCTGGCGCCGCATGCGCCCGCCTGCGCTGCTGCTGCAACAACATCGCCCCCAAGTGGTGACGTTGGCGCTGCCTGCGCCTGCGCTGCTGCTGCCGCAGGGGCAGCTCCAACCGCTGGCGCCGCTGCTCCCGCAAGCTCCCCGGCACTCGGCTGTGCTGCCGGCTTTGCCCGCTCGACGGGCAACGCTGCGGATGACTGGCTGTCTCTTTCCTCATCGCTGCCGAACTCGCCTTCCTCTAGCGCGCGTTTACCAGCGATCCCGCGCAGGCGCTGCGCCCGCCGCGGCCGCTGCGGCGGCTGGGCAGCGCGGCGGCCCCGGCTGCAGAACTGCCGCCTCAGCGCTGCGCTCTGCTCCCCGTAATTGGACGCGGTGAACGCGCCAAACCGCCGGCGCGCCAGCTCTTTCTTTACCGCCGGCGGCAGAAACTTCGCGGGCTCGGGCGCGCCCTGTGCCGCCAGCAGCTGCATCGCGCGGCGCCGCGCGCCCGCTGCGACCTCCTGCGCGGCTGGCGTATCCCACCAAGCTTTGACCCCTTCGAATCGCAGGGGGGCTGGCAAGCTGGCCACGGCCTCGTGAAACACTTCGTGCATGTACAGACGGACGAAACCCTGCTGCTCACGTCTGGTTCCAGCGTATCGCAACGGCATCATGTTCGGGGCGCCGGTGCTTCCGCCACCATCGCGGGGCGTCCAGCCCCCGCCAACAACGCGCTCTGTCCACGGAAGCTGCACGCTTTCCGCCAACGTCGGCATGAAACGCCACAGGCTGTACGACGTGATCAGTTTCCTCTCGAGCGGTGAATTCAGACAAAGGCCGATCTCAGACTGCAGAAACTTTGAGAAGTGCGCGAGACGCCAGAGCTGCCCCGTATCCTCGTGCGCCGCGAGGCCCCTTGGCAGGGGGGCGCCTTCGCCGGCAGCCCCTGCGCGCTTATGCCCCGCGTCCCAGAGCACATCCGCTGCGCAACGCGGCTCCGCGGTCCGCACCAGGCACCAATCGAAACATCCGCCGCGCTTTCCGCGGTAACATCTGAACCAGGCCAGCGCTCTCGTCCTTTCAATCGGGTACGACCGTGACAAATGCTGGAATCTCAGCCACCCGTGGCACAGCGCGATCGCTGCAGCGGCGGGAACCTCGAGCCAACCGCGCTGCGCTGCCTGCGCGGCAAGTGTCTGATGCAGGAACGATACCATGCACGGCTCGAGCACGGTCGCTTGCCGCAACTCTCCCCCCGCTTTGCTCGCGGGCCGCGCGTCTGGCTTCATCGCGTCTTCGAGCGCGAACGGCGCACCGAGATACTTCTGCAGCCACTTCAACCGATTCCACACGCGCACCCCGGAGGCTTGTTCACCGCACATATGACATATGAACTCGTCCACCATCAGTGTGCTGCCAGCAGCCTCCGCGGAGAGGGGCTCGAGCTGCCGTGCTCGGGCCCACGCCTCCCATCTCGCCCAGACGCGCAGCGCGTCCCGGACCCCCGCGCTCGCGAAGCGCGCCAGCCTCTTCGCCGCCGCGGACCCGGGTCCGCACAAGCGCTGCGCCTGGCCCTCGGGGAGCCCCCGCGCCAAGCCGTGCGCTGGGCCCCAGGACGCGGACAGCTGCACCGCTGCCCCGGCCGCGCTGGCGCGCTGCGCGGCGTCCGCCTCCTCTGTGCCGGAGGCGCTCGCCGCCGCGCGCTGCACGCCGCGCCCCCCTCTTGGCGGGCGCAAGCCAGGGAGGACCATCGCCAGCGCGCGTGGCGGAGCGTCCGCCTTGCGCGCGGGCGGCGCTGACTGCGCCTCGCGGGCCACCCTGTGCCACGCTGCCACTCGCGGATGCCCCGCGAGCTGCCGAGCTCGCCGCCACGCCTCCTCCTGTCCCGAGGCCGCGGCTGCCTCCACCGTGGTAAAGAAAAATGCCAGGTCGTCGACGTCCTCGATGCCTACCTCCCTGACGAAACACCAGAAGCGAGCGCGCGCGTCGACCGGCAACGTACTCCCTATGGCGGCCAATCCACATTCGCCTGCCATCGCCACCGCCAAGCAAATGGATGCGAAGCGCAAAAGACAGCAGAGAAACCCGAGAAAAATCAAATCGCAAGGTGAGCGCGGCCACCGCGGCCCGTCGCCCCCCCTTCCTCGCAGCCCCTCGGCGCGGGCAGCGAAGGGGGGGGGCGCCCCCCCCCTCTCTTCGCCCCTGCGCCCCGAGCTGCATGCGCGGGCGACGTTTCCAAGGTGTCCGCGCGCGTACATTATGAAGCACTCACCCATGCCTGCCCGGGCCTAAAGTGCACCCATGACAATGACGCAATGACGCGCAAATTGCCGCAAACGGAGACACCCGGCACGCCACCTCGACGGCCGCGAGCGCATGACCGCGTCGGCCTGGTCGGCGCGGCGATGCCCGCAAAGCGCACAGGGACGCATGCGGGGCGCGGGGCCGAGCAGCTCCTGCAGTGCGACGTCCCAGTTGGAGTTTCGCGCAGGGGGTAGGAAGGCAGGGGAGGGGAACCAAGGAATACCATGGCGGGACAAACGTCAGTCAAAACATAACGAGATTAACTAATCCGAGGAAGAGTCCCCGTCCCCGCAGAAAGAAGGTAGGGGAGGAGGGACGGGGGGGGAAGAGGGAGGGAGGGCCGCCAGGACACAAAACGCCACATTCGTTGCCAACCCTACAGCACATGTTCGACAGGGTGCGTGTGGACGCGCAGACTGTCGCTGCGCGATCTGCCGCAAGCGCGTCGAAGAGCAAAAGGTGGGGAAGGTGGAGGTGGGTATGAAAGCAGGGACCGTTGCGCCCCCACCCACCGCGGGTGCGGGAGCTGGGGGTCCAGTTCGGAAAAAGAGCAAGCGTCGCCCCTCGAACGGAGGGCGCCGACATAATACGGAGTCCGCGTAGCAGCAGATGAACACGGAGGGCCCCGCCTGCTTGCACACCAACCGGGCTTCCGTGAGAGGCTCACACGTGGTGCCAACAGGCGGGGAAAGGGCCTACTTGGGACAACCCACAGCGCACCTGGGGCATGCAAGCAGCGGCCCACCCATCGGTGACAGTGGGGCCCAAGCAATCTGGCCTCTCAGGGGCTCCGCCGCGAAGACGAGGGAACGCCACGCGGCGCTCCAGCGCCAGCCGCGGGCGCAGGGCAGCAGGCGAGCCGGCGGAACACTGCGGTCGAGAGGTTGTCGATGTCGTGCTGGGGGCAGAGCCGCCGCTCGAGGCACAGGGAGGACAAGGCCGCACGCTCCTCGGCGTCAGCCAGCGCAGCAGCGGGTGCGCCACGGCCAGCTCCAGCCTCCGCAGGCGGCGCGCCGCCAGCTCCAGCCAAGCCGCCCGCAGCAGCAGGCCCCCGAGCACGACGTGGCACGCGCGCAGGCGCTGCCTCGTCGGCTCAGTCGTCATCGATCATGATGTCATCGCCGTTGCCGTTGACGCCATCGTTGTCGGGGGCCGCCGCAGCATCGGCAGGGGCAGCGGGTTCAGGGCCGACGAACGCCACCAGCGCGCCAGCCCGCTCCGCCGCCTCGCCCATCGCCGCCGCCTCCCCCTTTTCCAGTGCGCGCCGCCCCGCCAGCCGTTGGCGGTGCCTGCGGCTCCGCTCGCGCTGGGCCGCCGCGGAGGGCCGCTTGCGTGCAGCAGCAGCAGGCTCGCCAGGGCGCGCACCGTCTCCAACAGTGCCAGGCTCGCGCGTCGTCGGCCCAGCCGCGAAGGCTGCCGCCGAGACCGCGGAGCGGGCAACCGCCGCGACAGTGCGGTGCGGTGCGCCAGCTTCCACGGCCCCGCGGACGGCAGCAGCCACGAGAGCCGCCAGGTCCGCCGATGCCGAGGGAGCCCCTCTAGGCTGCGCCATCCCTCGGACCCGCAGAGGAGGAGGAGGGAGGCGCTTAAGCCAAAATGTGGAGGTGGGCCTGAGGATGAGGGGGAGGAGGAGGAAGGAGGAGGAGGAGGAGGAGGAGGAGGAAGCGGAGGAGGAGGAAGTGAAGGAGGAGGAAGTAAAGGAGGGGGGAGGGGAGGGGGAGTAGGAGTAGAAGTAGAAGTAGGAGTAGGAGTAGTAGGAGGAGGAGAAGGAGGATGAGGAAGAGAAGGAGGAAAGGAGTAGGAAGCGCAGCGAGCCCACCTCCGTGGCAGCTTTCACCTTCGTGGGCTTATATCCTCCTCCTCCTCCTCCTCCTCCTCCTCCTCCTCCTCCTCGTCCGCCTCCCCTGCAGTCGAGGTACTTCCAGACGGAACGATACATGAGGAGCGAAGGAACTTTTTCTGGGCCGTCGAGCCTCGGCCACCACCAGGTTCCCTGGCCTACGCCTAAGGCCTCAGGGACGGCCCGAAAACCAGAGCCACCCCCTGAGCCCAAAGCGGTCCTCAGTTCAGCGCCATGGCTGTACCCCTCTCACTTAGCAACACTACTCAAAAACAATTCTGCCTGACGCCAACCAAGACATGTCGTTACGGTGGGCCGGGCGTCTCGCCTGGTACATCCTCACCGTATGCGCTACCGGAACTACATGTTCAACTGGTGCAGGAGTGGAGGGCGGATCCTTTTCAAAACGGGGCTTTGGTTTTGGCGCCGCGCGCGCTCGTCTACGAACACTCCCGACAGTTGCACGGATGATAGGCGGGTCGTTTTCAAAAGCAGAGCGCTCGCATCGAGGCCGCGCGCTCGTCTGCAGGAAATCAAATAATTCGACTGAAGGATGGCGAAACGTTTTCAACATGGAGATCTCGTCTTGGCGCCACACGTCTTAAACAAATCCTGCGATGCCAAATTGAGACGGCGGCCACTGTTCGAAACGGGGCTCTCGCCTCAAACGCCCTTGCAACTATGAGACGGAATGATGGGGATTTGGGACGGGATGGTGTGTGGCAGCATCGCTGATACATCTTGGGACTCTGCCCCGTACTCATGCATGTTGTCCCCCTCCACCACCTTCTTGCCCGCAATGCTTGGCCTCGGGCCCCGTTGGGACGCATCGTGTGCCACCATCGGCGAGAACGAATGTTAGCGCTCAGGCTGTCCTGCGGGTTCTCCCTCCTCCGTCGTAATTGCCGCAATAACCGGCGTAAGTAATGGCGTTGCAGGCGCGCTGCCTTTGAGACACCTGAGGGGGTAGCAGCCTCGAGGAGCCTAGCAATAGGATCCAAGAAGACAGGATGCCCTTCGTCGTCGCATGGAGGGGCCTGGAAAGGATGGCGTGGGCACGAGCAGGTGGGTGATTGTGATGAGTGATGAGCGCGGCAGAACGAGAAGGAGAGGGAGGGGGAGGAGGAGGAGTGGGAGGAGGAGGAGGAGGAGGAGGAGGAGGAGGAGGAGGAGGAGGAGGAGGAGGAGGAGGCAAAGGAGGAGGAGGAGGGGATGAAACATTAAAACGAGGAGGGAACGGGAGGTCCCGCCCTGGTCCGACACGCGCGAAGCCCGCAGGCCGACCCGATCGTCAGGGAAGGGAGGACGACGGGGGAGTGAGAGAGAGAGAGAGAAAAAACAAAAAAAAACAAAAAAAAAAAAAAAAAAAAAAAAAAAAAAAAAAAAAAAAAAAAAAAAAAAAAAAAAAAAAAAAAACGAGGGGGAGGACGAAGAGGAGAGCGCGAGCCACAGCGCCACCACCAAGGGGACAGGCCTCGAGGCGGTGGTCCAGGTCCGGGGGCCCCGCCCACCGGCCAGGGCATGGGGCGGGGGGCGCGGGGAGGAGGAGAAAGAGGAAGAGCTGGAGAGGGATGGATCAGGGAGAGGATGGGAGAGCGGAGGGGAGGTAGGAGAGGGTGGGAGGAGGGCCGAATGTGAGTTGGGGGGAGCAGAGGGTGACGAAGACCAGGATGAGACGCTGGGCAGCAGCTGCGCGCGCCGCGTGCCCCAGCGCCACTCTGCTGTCACTCCGGGGCCGCCCGCGCGCCCTCATGTTCCTGGAGGTCGCATCTCGCTTCACGGGCCCCATCCTCCTCCTCCTCCTCCTCCTCCGCCGCCTCCTCCTCCTCCGCCTCCTCCTCCTCCTTCTCTTCCTTCTCCTCCTCCTCCTCCTCCTCCTCCTCCTCCTCCTCCTCCCTCTGCTGCTCCTCCTCGTTCTCCCCCATCTCCTGGTCCTCCTCCCCCTGATTCCCTCCCTCCATTCCTCCCCCCCTACTCTCTATCCATTTCCTCCTTCCCACTCCCGTCAACCACCACGTCCTGCCGCTGCTCCTCATTCTCCTCAGGAGAAGCGGCAAGGAGGAGGACAAGGGAGAGAGGCGGAGGAGGACCAGAGGAGAAGAGAGAGGCAGATGCAGATTTGGGGCGGGGCTGTGAAGACAGAACGGACTGCGTGGAGGGCGAGACAAGTAGCAGGAAGAGGGGAATGATAGGGGAAGATGAGAAGGTGGAGGTGGAGAGGGTGATGGGGGATGGAGAGGGTGATGGGGCAGGCAGAGGGAGGAAGAGGGAGGAAGACGAGGGAGCGGATGGAGAGGGTGATGGGGGAAGAGCTGCGAGAGGAGGAAGCTAAGGTAGTGTGAGCAGAGGAACAGGGAGAGCAGGAGCAGCAAGACTGAGGCTGGTGATACTGAGGTCGACGAGGTTGATGGCGGGGGAGGAGGTGGCGAACGCCATCCGATCTGACAATCGGGGTGCACTTAGAGGTGTAGAAATCGGCGGGCGGGCGAATGCATGTAGTACGATCCTGGGTCGAGGGCACGCGCCCTGCCAGATGGGATGAGGACGACGACGAGGGCGACGACGATGTCGAGGACGGATGATGAAGATGATTCTCTTGAACAGCTGTGTTCTACAGAGCTCGGACCTCTTTAGTTTCGTCGTGGTTCGTTCGTTCGTGACTCGTCCCTGGCCCCTGCCCACCCCCCATGGCTCGAGCCCTGGGTCGAAACCCCAGCCCCCCTGGCCCCGGAGCATCCGCCCCCCTGGCCCCAGGGCCTGTTATTG
The DNA here is from genome assembly GCA_963575745.1 of Prorocentrum cordatum. Classification (NCBI taxonomy): domain Eukaryota; class Dinophyceae; order Prorocentrales; family Prorocentraceae; genus Prorocentrum; species Prorocentrum cordatum. Next base: position 267,448 of record CAUYUJ010015410.1, read on the forward strand.
TCGTCGTGGTTCGTTCGTTCGTGGTTCGTCCCTGGCCCTGGCCCCCGCCCCCTCCCTTGGCTCGAGCCCTGAATCGAGGCCCCAGCCCCCCTGGCCCAAGAGCACCCGCCTCCCTGGCCCCGGAACCTTTTCTTCTCTTGCGCAGCTGTGTTCTACAGAGCTCGGACCTCTGTATTTTCGTCGTGGTTGGCCCTGGCCCCCGCCTCCCCGAAATATTTTCGTCGTGGTTCGTTCGTTCTTGGTGGTTCGTCCCTGGCACTGGCCCCCGCCTCCCCCACCCCTGGTTCGAGCCCTGGATCGAGGCCCCAGCCCCCCTGGCCCAGGAACATCCGCCCCCCGGAGCACCAGCCCCCCCGCAGCTCTTTATTTTCGTCGTGGTTCGTTCGTTCGTGGTGGTTCGCCCCTGGCCCTGGCCCCCGCCCCCCTCCCCCGGCTCGAGCCCTGGGTCGAAGTCCCAGCCCCCTGGCCGCGGAGCATCCGCCCCCCTGGCCCTGGAGCCTTTTATTATCTTGCACAGCTGTGTTCTAGAGCTCGGTCCTCTTGATTTTCGTTCGTCGTCGTCGTTCGTTCGTCGTTCGTCTTCCCCCCCCCCGGGCACAGAAGGAATCTCCTGGAGGAAGGAGGCGAAAGCCTCCTGTCCCTCGCAGCTCCTTGGTGCAAGAGCCAGGGCACGCGTGCCACTTGTTCAAGCGACGACGTCAAAGACGCTGACTACGACGGCGACGACGACGACGACAACGCGGACGCCGACGACGGAGACGACGACGACGACGACGACGACGACGACGACGACGACGACGACGACGACGACGACGACGACGACGACGTGGACGACGACGACGACGTGGACGACTACAACGCGGACGACGACGACGCCGACGACGGAGACGACGGAGACGGTGGAGACGCCGACGACGGTGACGACGAGGACAACGAGGACAACGACTACCTCCGGACCTCTGCACCCCAGCACCGCACCACACCCACGGGAGGGGCGGCGGGGGGGCACCGCAGCCGCGTCGCACACAGGGGGGGGGGACACATCGGCATCGGTGGGGGCAGCGGGAGTGAGGTGGGGTGGGTGGGCAAGGGGGGGAGGAGGGAGGGGGAGGAGGAGGAGGAGGAGGAGGAGGAGGAGGAGGAGGAGGAGGAGGAGGAGGAGGAGGAGGAGGAGGAGGAGGAGGAGGAGGAGGAGGAGGAGGAGGAGGAGGAGGAGGGGAGGGAGGGGGGAAGGGGCGGGGGCGAACCCATCAGCAGGGCTGGGCCTGGACCCTGACTCGTAAGTGAGCTCGCGCAAAACATGTCTGGGATGTCTTGCTCCCGACCCCTGCTTTCGAGGCACCGCAAGCACGGGCGCCTGCCCTCCGTCGGGGCTCCGTTCGGGCGGTGGCGCAAGAGGATTCACGCACAAAAGCTCGAACCTTTTGAGAGGGGGGCGGTGAGATAGTAAGGCCAGACACATCGAGGATCAAAGGAGTCCTTCCTGAAGATGTGTCAGACCAGACCGCCCAGAACTCTGATCCCTCATGCGAACACGGGGGCCTCAGGGTGAGGCCACGTCCTCATAGTGTTACCCGGGTTAGGGCCTCTTTTGAGCTCGGTGAGAAGAGCGTCCCCCCCCCCCCAGCCTCGGACTCCTCCCTGCAGTCGGACCTGGGACATACACACCTCCTGAAAGAACGTGCGATCTTCCGCAGGCCCCAACGGAAAGACTCTCGAGGGTGCCCTTTCCCAGGATGCATAAGCACATCCAGCAAGCACGGATAACACCAGGGCGCCCTCCCCGAACCGACCTCGATCTGAGAACCTTGGCCCGACCGTGTCCCTGAGACCGACCAGCCCGAGACGATGGTCAATCCCAGGAGTGGCCCCTACGAAAGCCGAGAGAACCTTGAAGATCGACGCGGAGCCAGGGTGATGCCAATCACAGGAACGGGAACCTGCTTCAGGCTGCTAGGTCTGGGTGGGGGGGTATGGGGTACTGACTATATGAACCGCATGACCAGGGACATGCTCGACACAAAGGCCGTAAAGAGAGAGAGAGAGAGAGAGAGATATAGCTCAATCCTCTACTTAGGGGGAGCTTGAAGAGCGTGGCCTCCGTCCGCGAGGCAGACACAGCCAGCGCAGCGGGGCAGGCAGACCGTGGGGCGCTGGAGGGAGCGGCAGACGAGCGGGACCGAATCGAAGGGGCGCGTCCTGAGCGCGCCAGTCAGAGAAGGGGAGCACGTGGAGTGTCCAGATGGGGTTCATCCCCAAGCTCTTGCCCACCCACGACAGGAAGAGCATCCGCCTCTGGGGGGGGGGAAGAGTGCGGAGACGCAGATGTCGAGGCTGGACGAGGAAGTCGAGGAAGGCGAGGAGGACAAGGACGAGTTGGGAAGGATGATAAGGGCGAGGAGGACAAGGATGAGGAGGACAGGGAGGAAGTTGAGGAGGAAGTCGAGGAGAAGGAAATCGAGGAGGAGGAAATCGAGCAAGCGTGTGGAGACGCAGGCGTCGAGGATGGACGCAATGGCGCATGGGCGCGGTGCGTCCCGCCGCAGCGCGGCCGCGGGGGGGGGGGAGAGAAAGAGCGAGAGAGAGAGAGAGAGAGAGAGAGAAAGAGAGAGAGAGAGAGAGAGAGAGAAAACCCCCGAAATCCAGGCGCTGCAAATTGTTCACACGGAGCATTTGCGCCCGCTCCCAGGCGCCAGAGAGCATCACAGACCGATCATGTTCCCAAAGTGCAGCAGGAAGATAGGGTCTATCCTCCCCCTCCTCCTCCTCCTCCTCCTCCTCCTTCTCCTCCTCGTCCTCCACATCCATCCACCATCCTCCTCCTCCTCCTCCTCCTCCTTCCTCCTCCTCCCCTCCTCCTCCCCTCCTCACCCTCCACCCCCTCCCCCTCTCCTCCTCCTCTTTCCTCCTGCCTCCCTCCTCCCTCCTCCTCCCCTCCTCCACCCCCTCCCCCTCCTCTCCCCTCCCTCCCTCCCCTCCTCCCTCCCCTCCGCCCCCTCCTCCGTCCTCCTCCTCCTCCTTCTTCTCTCCGTTTCTCGTCAGCCTCTTCTCCCCTCCTCCTCCTCCTCCTCCTCCTCCTCCTCCTCCTCTTCCTCCTCCTCCTCCTCCTCCTCCTCCTCCTCCTCCTCCTCGTCCTTCTCCTTCTCTTCCTCATCCCCCTCTAGGGAGCGGGTTGTGATAGTTCACGGTGTTGCACTGCTTCGAAGCGTCGGATCTCAGGAAGCCCCCAAGCGCCGAGGGGGCGACACGGGCCAGATGGTCCGCCGACGCGCGGCCCCCCGCGGGGAGAGTGAGTGTAGGGGGCCGCCGTTGGGGAGGGCGGGCACGCGGCAGGCGCCCCTCCCCACCCCCGCCTCGGGTCGACGTCGTGACAAAATCACGACGTCGGGGATCTGGGGAGGGAGGATGAGCTCTTCGCCGAGGGGCGCTCACGCAGGTGGGGGTTGGTGTGATGGCTCGGCTTGGCCCTGGCTGTGTAAAAAAAAGGCTCTGGGTTTCGCCGAGTGGCCAGGCCAGCTTTAGGTCGGGCATGCCCCCCTACAGGGGGATAGTGGACGAAACATGAAAACTAATCAAAACGTACCACCCCATAGTCAGACCATACTCAGCAACACCATTACCCAGTGCGACCCTACCTAGAAGTTGGAGCCCCTAGGAAAGCACTATTAGTTGCTATGCTATGCTATGCCATGCTATGCTGCGTTATGCTATGCTATGATATGCTATGCTATACTAAGCTGCGCAATGCGATGCTATGCTGTGATATGCTATGCTATGCTAAGCTATGATATAGCATGCTGCGCTGTGCTATACTAACCTACACTATGCTATGATATGATAATGTGCGCTTTGCTATGATATGCTATGATATGCTATGCTGCGCTGTGTTATGCTGTGCTGCGCTGTGCTGCGCTATGTTATGCTATGTTATGTTATGCTGCCCTATGCTATGCTATACTGGGCTATGCTATGATATGCTATGCTGCGCTATGCTATGCTACGCTATGCTATACTGTGATATGTTATGCTAAAGCTCAGCGACGCTAAGATGAAGGCCAGCTAAGCTAAGATAGAACTGAGGTAAGATGAAGCTAAGCTAAGGTAAGATGAAATAAGCTAAGCTAAGATGAGATCAGCAACGCGAAGCTAAGGGAACGTCAGTGGGGGAGCCGCGGGGCGGATCCTGGGGGAACCGCCCGGGGCGGGTTACACTGCCCGGCCCCTTCAAGCCTCCGAGTAAGAACCCTTCTAGGCAGAGCCTAGGTACGGCAGGTTCGTGTCGTGCCGACCCCAGCGTTGGTTTTTGACACCGCAGGGATCGTTCAACCTTGAACGATCGGCCGCTGCCGCAACGTCCGATCGTTCAACATCGATCGATTCTGGGTCGCCGGCGGCGTTCAACCTTGAACGTCCGCGCTGGGGTCGCCGCTGGTCGACACGACGCAAACCTACCGTAGGGAAAAACCGTCTCCAAACAATTGTTTCAACTATTTTTGAGCACTCCTCCTGTAGGAGGGACAGGCCCGACTTCGGGCCAGCGGCCCCGAGCAGGGCCACCCGGGGTTGGCTGGCTCCCCTGCCTCGGGCGGGTGCCTGCTGCGCGGTGGCCGAGGGAGGACGAGGAAGACGAGGGGGAAGAGGAGGACAGTGACGAACGCGAGCGACCTTCGGGCTCGGAAGGGGGAACTAGAGGTCTGGCTCCACTGCCTCGGGCGGGTGCCTTCTGCGCAGTGGTCGAGAGAGGACGAGGACGACGAGGGGGAAGAACAGGAGCGACCCTCGGGCTCCCTGGATGGGGTCCGAGCAGGTGGGGTCGAAGGATCGCGCCGCATCGCCAGTGCAGCGCCGATGCATCAGCGATTCCTCGGCGATGCATCGGCGACGTCGGCGATGCATCGGTGACGTTGGCGTGGGGAAACACGGGCTCCACATCGAGCCGTTGCATCGCCCCCCATCTGCTCCGACCCCATTTGGGAGGCCTAGAGGAAAGGGGTGGGGTGTGGATGGTGGGGAGGGAGTGGAGGGCGGATTGGGGAGAGGGAGGCGCCACCGCCCGCGTGAGGGGCGTGAGCGAGAGGCCGCGCGGTGGTGCTCCTTGAATGAAAAACCCAGAATGCCGAAGTCGTGTTTTTGTGTTCACAGCGTCGACCTACAGAGTTCTGGACCCCTTCCCCAAGACAACGGGGCTTTCATCTTGAGACGTTTTTTGACAGTCCCGTCGGCCTGCAAGGGCCCCCTGAGGCCGAAGATAACGAAAAAACTCACGTCGTGATTTTTCCCTAGCGAGGGGGAGCCTGGGGAGGAAGGGACGGGGAATGGGTGATGGATGGGGTGGGGAGGACGAGTATGAGCGTGAGGGCGAGGGCGACGGGTTACGAGGGTGACCAGGAGGGCTGCGAGGCGGGGAGAGGCGCAGGGAGGAGGAGGAAAAGGATAGAGAGGATTACCCTTTTGCGACGCAAACCCAGAGATCCGATGTCGTGATTTGTTTAATACGGGGTCCCCGGAAGGCTCGACCCATTCCCCAGGACCGGTTCTTCATCATGACTCGCTTTTCAACGGTCCTGGGGCCCGGTGAGGGCCTCTGAGGCCGAACACTGCGAAACACGTCCGTCTTGATTTTGTCAATGCGTTGGATCTCTGGGAATGCTACCACCCCTGCGGCCGCCTGCGCGCCCGGGCGCGCGGGCCTCATCCCTGCGGGCATCCCCCGCTGCGGGGCAAGGCGGAAACAGAGGTGCAGGGGAAAACAATTTACAAGTACTCGAAATCCCTTGATAATCGTCTCCCGGGTCCGGCTTTTGAAGGCGCCTTTTCTGGAAGCGGGGAGGTACGGTTTGTTACGGCGCTTTCCTTGAACCGAAGACGAGAGGGGTCTGGCATATCAAGGCACCCCGTTGACAGGGGCGTCCAGAAAATTAGGCTGCCGTTGAAGGGGGGGGTCCGGTTCTTTGGGGGGGGGAGGGGGGGGCGATTCGTAAAAGGGATTTCGAATAGAGGAGGAGGGGTAGCCGCAGCCCCGCCCTGGCCGAGCCCCGGCGCCCGCCCGCACTCACCCACGGTCGAAGGTCGCCGGACTCCGGCAACGCCCAGCCCGGCGCGCCGCCTGCCCAGCGCCTCCGCAGGCCCCCCGGGAAGCCCTCCGAGAGCGCGCCGCCCCCGTGCAGCTCAGCTGTAGGAGGCCGCCACCTCCGCCTGCTGGAACGTCTCGCTCGCGGCCAGCCAGGCCACCTCCTCCTCCTCCTCTGAGCGCCTTGCCCGCTTGGCCTCGGGGCCGGCGTCCTCCGCATCCTCCGGCCTTGGGGCCCCGCAGCGGTTGCAGGCATCGCGCGAGGCGTAGTTCACGTTGCCGCACTGGAGGCACCCCCAATTGCCGTTCTCGCCCGCCACCGGCGGGCCCTTGCCGCCCTTGCCCTTGGCGATCACTGGGGCCTCGGCATCGACCTTCGACGCCGCACACCGGTTGCAGGCGTCGCGCACGGCGAAGTTCACGTTCCCGCAGAACTGGCACTTCCAGTTGCCGCCTATGCCAGCGACAGGGGGGCCCTTGCTGCCCTTGCTGCCGCCGTTCTGGTGCGGCATGGCTCCCAGAGCGACGCCCCTCCCACAGCCTCCGCCGACGTGAATCAGCGGCCGGTGCTGCGGCGGCGGCGCCTGGTCCTCCTCCCTCGGCGCGCCGCACCTGTTGCACTCCGCCCGCACGGCATAGTTCACGTTGTTGCAGTAGCGGCACTGCCAATTGCCGTCCACACCCGCGACAGGGGCGACGCCCTTGCCGCCCCCCTTGGGGAAGCTCTGCGGCCGGTGCGCCCCGCAGCGGTTGCACACCTCCCTGTGAGCAAAATTGACGTTGTGGCAGTGGGCGCATGACCAGTTGCCGTCGACGCCGGCGACAGGGGCTCCTCCCGGGCCTCTCCTCGCCACGAGCCCCACGATCTCCGTCCTCGGGGTGCACGGTTTCCCCCGGGGCCGTAGGCGACCCGAGGAGGAGGAGGAGAAGGAGGAGGATGAGGAGGAAGAGGAGGACGAGGAGCAGGAGCAGGAGCAGGAGGAGGAGGAGGAGGAGGAGGAGGAGGAGGAGGAGGAGGAGGAGGAGGAGGAAGCCCTTCTGGCACAGGTTGCCCTGTGTCACGGGCTTTCCAGGCGCTGCCGCCTCGCCCCACCCCCGCCCTCTTCCGCGATGGTCGTCGCTGCCCGGCTGGATTTCGTCCTCGGCATGGTCGAGACCGGTGCTCAGGTGCTTTTCTCCTACCTCCCCAATGCGGACTCTGGCAAGTTGAAGGTAAAGATTCTCATCCGCGAGACCGGGCAGCTCCCATGCGTGTTGTTCATGACCCAGGGTGTTGAGCAAGTGCAGTTCCTACGCCAACTCGCTTCTTCATTTTCTGTGGTCGATCGTGGACACAAGCACACCGACGGGACCATGGAAATTTGCATGTGGTTCACCCCGCATAAGTCAGTGCTGCTACGACATGACGCTGCGGAGTTCACACCATCGTGCGAAGGAAGGAGCCCCTTCCGTCGTGGACTGCCTCTTCATGGCCGTGTGCGGCGTGGCACGCCTCTCCCGAGCAGGGCTCCTACTTCAAGGTCCAGCTCGTGTTCGTCCGCTCCAGAGGCGGAGGATCTGCCTTCGGCAGCTGCGGAGGCGGGAGCCTCCTTGACAGCGCACACTTGGGAGAGAAAGATCAAGGCCGACAAATGGTTCGAGCACCAGGAGCTGCTGCTAGCCCGAGCCGTGGCCATGTTTCAGTATGAGTGCGCCCAGATAGCTGAGAAGGAGGACGTGCCCCAGGCGACGGTCTCCTTTGAGGTGCTGTCCAGGACGATCGAGGAGTTCCCGAAGAAAATGCTGAAGGACTCCTGCTATTTCGTCGAGTCCTTTGGCAATGAGGTTCCAGAGGAAAGCTGGATCTATGCAGTTCGCGGATTGGAGGCCACATGGACCCCTGGAGAGCGGATTCCATACCAGGAGGTATTGCATAGCATGTTTTTGCCATTCGTAGCCAAGATCCAGATGCTAGGGTACAGTAGTTGCAAGCACATCACAGGCACTTGGAAATTGACAGTAACTTGGTAGCCTGGAGTGCCGAGTGTCAGCTTCAATTGTGAGGGCCGCCTGATAGCAGCTGTCCCGTCGGCGCGTTGCGTTTGGTTTCGGCGCTGGTCGCTTGCTGGACGTGGCTCGTTTTTCTGGCTCCTGGCCCGCGGCCTGGCCCTTGGGAGCCTCTTGTCCTGGGGTGTCGCGGTGGTCCAGTGCCTTTGCTCCCCCCTTGCGGCCTCCCTTTCTCCCTGTCTTCTTTCTTCCTCCCTTGCGTCTCCCCTCTTGGGGGGGTGCTTTGGCGCTGGGCCCTTGCTCTTTTGGTTTCGGGGGCTCCGGGGACCCTCGTCGCCACGTGCATGTAACTGTATGCATGAAGACACAGAGACCCTGGTCGTCCCTATGAGCGTGCAGCAGCAGCAGGAGGAGGAGGAGGAGGAGGAGGACGACGAGGAGCAGGAGCAGGAGGAGGAGGAGGAGCAGGAGGAGGAGGAGCAGGAGGAGGAGGAGGAGGATGAGGAGGAGGGGAGGAGGAGGAGGAGGAGGAGGGGGAGGAGGAGGAGGAGGAGGAGGAGGGGAGGAGGAGGAGGAGGAGGAGGGGGAGGAGGAGGAGGAGGAGGAGGAGGAGGAGGAGGAGGAGGAGGAGGAGGACGGGTCGGCTAAGCCCTTCGGAGAAGCCCTCCCGCCTCGGAGGCACGCGCACGGGCGGCACGCGCACGGGCACGTGCTGGCTCTGCGCCCTGGGCGCCTGGCACCGGTTGCACGCCTGCCTCACCGCGTAGTTCACGTTGCCGCAGCTCGTGCAGGACCAGTTGCCGTCCACCCCGGCGACGGGCGGGCCGCCCCCGCCCGCCCGCCTCTTCGTGCCCCTGGCGTGCTGCTCCTCCGGTTTCGGGCTGCCGCACAGGTTGCACTCGTGGCGCTCTGCGTAGTTGGCCGTCCCGCAGCGGCCGCACTCCCAGGCGCCGCCCACCCCGGCGACCAGGAAGTCCGCCCCAGCCTCGGCCTCCGACTCGCGCTCGGGCCTCGGCGCCCCGCACCGGTTGCACGCGTCGCGGACGCCGAAATTGACGTTTCCGCACGACCCGCACAGCCAGTTGCCGTTCACGCCGACGACCGGCTTGCCACCCTTGCCCCCCTTGACCTCCTTGTGCACAAGGGCCGGCGGCGAGCCCTTAGGGCCGGTGCGCCACTGGTCCTCGGGCGGCCTCGGCGCCCCGCAGCGGTTGCACGCATCGCGGACGGCGAAATTGACGTTCTGACAGGCCGGGCACCGCCAATTCCCGTCCACCCCGGCGACTGGGCCGCCCATGCCGCGCCCCACGCGCGCCCGCGCGCGCGCACCCTGGACGGTGCCCTGCCAGGCGGCGCGCCGCTAGCAGCGCTCCTATTGAGCCAAAACGGGCTATGGGAGAGAATAAAGAGGAGCAGCAGCTGCGGGATGAGGGGTACAGGGAGGAAGAGGCAACATGCTGAGGGAGGAGGAATGGGAGAACGCGTACAGCCGACCCGTAGCATGAGGATGCGCGATAAGGATGCAAGGGCCTTGGAAGGCCACGTCGAAGTTTTTCGAGCGGGGCGCGGCCGAGAGGAACCCACGAAAATAAGGATGGGCCGAGGAGGCAATGATGCAAGGGTACAGGCTGGCGATACGGGGAAAGGGATGGTGGAGGTGAATGAGAAGATGGTTGCGATGATGCTGAAATGATGGTTGTGTGAGAGGAATGCTGACTGTTGTGATGATACTGTGGTGACGTCGACAACGATGGCGGTGGTGGTGGCGGTGCTGATGGTGGCGATGATGATGATACTGGTGATGATACTCCCGCTGATTCGTTCGTTAGGCGTCCTGCTGGGGTGCCGCCTGGGCCCGACGCCGCACGCAGAGGCTGGGTTACAAGCGGTATCGGGGTTATATTAAAGTTGCGCCATTCAACCCACGCGCGGTGTCCATCTCTCGACAGCTCTTAATAGGGCTACAGAAGTCAAGCATCACTATCAAACTTGTGATAATCACGCTCCCAAAGCGAGATCCCTACAGTACGATGGTGCAGCTGGGCACCTTGCCATCTTGAAATGGCATGTATCCAGGCTCTATCGTGGAAGCGCAGTACTGCAAGTCATTCTGGCGCCAAACGGGTTTTTGACTGCAGCTGGCCTATCCGTGCACGTTGCAGGCGACGGCATGCCTGGGGCCAGTTTTCTAAGATATAACGCGTGCGGACATCCGAAACTGTGGCCGTCGCAGCCTCCATATGTTCAGCTGCTGCTTCGCCTCTCGGAAGCTTGGTCGTTCTACGAAGCATTGCGTTGTGGCGCTTGGAAATCCGACTCATTGCTGACGCGGCAATGTGAGGGCTGCCTATGCAATGCGTCAGGACGGAGCGAACACATCGATCTAACGCTCTCAACCTTTTCTGTAGGCTGATCGTTGGACGTGCTGCATTGCTTCATGTGCGGCCCAAAGTGTCCAAGCCCTTTGGGTTTAAATAAATTCCTCGCGCGTGCAGCCGCGATGAAACGCGACGTGGGTGCCCGATACCTTTATGCCCACATGGCGCTCTCTACAAGGCGCATGGCCACTGCGGCCGCGATGCGCGCCGATACGCGAAGGGTAAGTGCGGCGCTACTCCATTGCATCCGCGGGGGCTTCCGGACCACTGCGGTTGAGTATCTTCAGCAACGCCTCAGTCATGTCCTTGGCTATCGACAACGACCGAGCGAGGATCCCGCAAGGTTGCCTTGGATGCAGGATTTCTCGCGCCGAGTCGGGTCCGCGAAAGCATTCCCGGGCGGGCGGGCGGGCGCGCGCGGGCGACCCGCGCAACTCCCAAATCCACAAACCCGCCGCGATTCGCGAGACGCCATGGCTATCCAGGCGGACAGGGCTATCCAAGCGGCGGGAGAAGGCGGCGCGCGAAATGCCGTCGTGAAACTTCCGGACGCCCCCCCGCGACGACTAGGGGGGGGTTCTACATTCACAGAGCATCTCTACTAAGTGGCGCAAGCTATAGATGATTTCGCGGGCCTGGTGGCTTCTACGAACGGCGAGCTGTTGCTCGCAGCGATTGGCCTCAATCGCTCCCCTTTGGGTCTGGAGAGCCATCGTGCTGCAGAGATTCTGCAGCGCTGACGCCGGGGCGATCGGGCGAAACTGCGAAATCTTCTTTAAATGCAGCACCTCACGGATCAAGTGGGCCGCGTGCTGACCCCAGACCTCGTCGAGGAACTCCGAAACGTGGCCTTGGGCTCTCAAACGACAAGCGCCCAGAAGTTGAACTGGAACATCAATTTAAAATTTTGATTATCTCTCCGACGATCGCATCGGTCACATCTCGCGACTTGGCGCATTCCCGACGACCGACGCACATCTTCAACAACGGCGAGCATAGGGGCACCCCCTGCTCCTGCTCCTCGGGCGCCCACTGCCTGTGAGCCCAGGCGGGCAGCGCCAGGTCGCCGTTGGATCCTGGAGCAGCTGCGCGCAGAAGGAGCAGGCCCACTCGCGTCGGGCGGCCCCAGTCCGCGCCAGCTCACCCTTCGCGAACTCCAAGATGAAGACGTGCGCCCTGACTTGAAAGGCCTTTCCGTCTTCCCGCGGGCGCGCGGCTCCTCCGCGGGGACGTCCGCGCCGCAATCCCGCGGCGCCCTCTTGGCCCAGCGCGCCGCGGGCCCCAGGAGGTGGCGCGCGCGAAGGTCGCCCTCCTGAGCTCGAGCGCGCTCCAGCGCCGGGGGCTGCAGTAACTGCTGGCCCCCCCGCCTCCACCCGCCCCGCTTCGGGGCGCGGCCCGCCGCGGCGGCTGCCGTGGAAATCGCCGACGCCAAGGCGCTCGGGGCGATGCCGGCGCGGTCGCGGCAGGCGGCAGCAGACGGCGGCTTGGGGGGGTCCGCAAGGTGCCCCCCCGCGTGCTCGCTGCGGCTGCTCTCCGGGCGGCGCTTCCGCGCAGCTCGGCTGGATGCGTAGTGGAGCTCGCGGGCGGCCTTCGAACTCCTGGGCGCCCCAGTCGGCGGCGGGGCACGGGTGGCGCCAGCGGCTGACAACGTGCCCGGCGTCGTTCCCCATCTCGGCCCCTGCCGCTGTGGTTCTTGATCCAACGAATGGTCTGCTCGAAATGCGCCGCGCATTTGCCCTGGAGGTGCGTCGCCGGGCTCGGAATTCTCCCCGGGCCGAAAAACGCCCCGCAGCAGGTCGCGGACGTAGGGCCATGATGCGGGCGCGGTCGCCCACCAGAGGCGAGGGCTGCAAGCGCTGCCCCAAGAGCCAGAGCAAGGCCCCCACGATGGCGGACAGCTCGCCCGCGTTCGACGAGAGGCGCGTCGCGCCCGCGAAGCGCGGGTCGTTCGGCGTCGTCGCCGCCTGGCCGCAGGCCTCCATCATCGGCGCGCCCTGGTCGCCGGGCTCCGCGACGCGGCGGGGCGCGAAACCCCGGCCAGTAGAAGCGCGGCGGTGCCGCGGCGCCTGCCGCCGCCCCCGCCTCGCAGAGCCGTCCGCGAAGATGCCCGTGGCGTTCGTCAAGCCACCCTCGATAGACTTCGAAGGCTCTGGATGCGTGTAGCTGATCTCCAAGGCCGCGCAGACCCTCGAGAATAAGTCTTCGCGGCGGTCCACCTGCCGCGCGACGGGCTTGCGCGGCGGCCTCTCCATCTCGTCTGTTGGCCCACAGTTCGCGTGGCCCTCGGCGGTGGCGATCGTGGACCCTGCGTGGCATCGGAGCAGCAAGGGCAGGTGGTCGCTCTCGGCGGCGTCGCTGAAGCGCGCCTGGCACTCCGTCTTGCGAAGCCAGCCGCGGCGAAACAACGCGAAGTCAATATGGCGGGGCACCTTGCGACCATCGGAAAAGCACGCCGCCTGGCCCCATCGCCCCTTCGAGAAGCTGTTCGTCACAACAAAGGCCAACTCAGTCATCAGATCATGCAACATCTCGCCTCTCCAAACAATTGTGGACGAAGGATCAGGGCCGACTGCGTCTCCATCCGAACCTCCAAAGCCACCCTGGGCTTCGATGCTGACAATGGCGCGGCAATCGAGTGACGTAGACACCAAACACTCCCGCAACTGATCGATCGTCTCTGCATGTTCACATCTCACAACGAGCGAAAACTGGTGGCTCGTTATCAGCCGAACCTGGACGCAGATAGGCAGTTGCAAGTCCAGGGCCACGGCGCGACCGCGGGAATGAGGATCACAAAGGACGGGGGGCCGAAGATATTCTGCAACCGCTATCGCGCATATTTGCCAGGCCCCCGATGGGGGGCGACACGTGCGCGACACAGCCACCGCGCATGACTGCTCAGCCCCACCAGCGACGCACCATTCTTGAATGAAGGCAATCCGTGGATCAAATTCGCGCGCAAGCTCTTCGAGCACGCGCTGCCGCTGTCGGGCAAGGACGCCCCTCGCATTCGTACCCGGAACTTCGAGGTCCCTGACGTCCCTAGCAAAGCGGCACCCGCGGAATCGAAATCACTGCATCCGAAGTGGGTCGGTCGCTGATCTCGCCCAGCCTGTCCCTGGGCCTTATGTCCTCCAACTCCTGGTCCAAGAGCATCGCTGCCAGAGGGTCTTGACCGGCCTCCAGCACGTCCGAGGTCCTCGAAAGGGTCAGGATGCGGATCGTCCTCTCCGTGCTGCTCTTTCTGAAGACTACCTGGCCCCTATCCCAATCGGCGCCGCAAGTCCGTAGATTGGCCTCCTCCGTGCACGGCCAGTTCCCGAGGCCGTGCTCGCGCAGGGCGCGGGCAGCGAAGCTGACCCTGCGCGACAATTCCACCTCACGAAACCCCTGCTCCACCATGCGCCACAGCTTGTCATTGCGAGCGCTTCATGAGCCCCCACATCTTCTGGTTGCCCGCGAAGACAATATTCGCCTGATCACAGAACCTGCCCACCTCATAGATTTCCGTGATGCCCTGGTGCCCCAGGGCCACCAGCTTCGAGAGCTCGGTGCGCAAGTGCCTCTGCACCCCCTCCTTGTCCCACGTCCCTGGAAAACCCGCCACGAACACCACTACTTGGTAGTTTTCCAGCACCCCGTATCCGTCGAAAGCCTGGCCCAGCAGGTGGTGCGGCTCCGCCGTCGCGCTGCTGCTGCAAGCAAGCGCCCCACGGTTCAGTCTGGCCGCTCGCGGCGGAAACAAATCGCAAGCCAGGGCGAGAGGTAACTGTCGTGCTCACCGCCGGGGATCGACCTGCCTCGAACGCCTCCAGCATGGCCTCCTGCGCCCGCAAGCGTGCCTGAACCGCGGCGATGTCCTTCGCGCTGGACTCCGTCGTGTGCTTGAGCTCCGCCACTCCAATCTCGATGCGCTCGATCCTGGTCCCCATGGTTACGCTGATCGAGGCGATGATGCACTGGGCCAGGTTCAACTGCGCAGGGTCCGTCGGCGGGTGCGGCGGCGGCATGGGAAGGCCTCCCCCCTCGCCAGGGATGCCTGCCGACTCCCGCCTCAGAACCCCCATGCCGTCGTCGGTGTCGGCGTCCCCGATGCCCTCGCAATCGAGCTCCAACTGGTCCTGGCCAGCCACACGACGGCGCCGCTCGCGCTCCCAGGCGAGGCCAGCTTCTGCTGCTGCGCCTCCCGAGGCAAGCGTGGAGGCCTGGGGCGCAGCAGTCGCCATCCCTGGCGCTGCGACATGCGCGAGAGATGACTGGAACTCAACAAAGACTCAACTCGAGCGAGATCGAGAAACAGGAAGCCTCAAGCCAGGCAGCTCAGCCTGGTCAGGGCGTGCGATCTCCAGTGCTCCCTGGGTGCCGTCTTGAGCCAAAATGGCTGCTGATGATGGTGATGATGATGAGTGATGGTGATGGTGATAGTGATGATGATGATGATGATGATGATGATGATGATGAGGAGGAGGAGGAGGAGGAGGAGAAGGAGGAGGGGGAGGAGGAAGATAATATCGGTATCGGTTCCCGCTTTGCGGTATCGGTATCGGTTCCCGATTTGCGCATGTTCACTGCTTGTTTAGGACAAATGTACGTAAACAAGTGGCCCCCGAGGGGAAGTCGTGATGATGGTGATGATGATGATGCTGATGATGATGATGATGATGATGATGATGATGATGATGATGATGATGATGATGATGATGATGGCGTCGGTGTTTACAAAGCGTAACATAAACACGAACGGAGGATGAATGCTGGACAACAGAAGAATGCGGAAGACGCAAGCATAACGAGACGCAAAGAAGATGCAGACCGTGACACGGAACTGTCATGAGGACGGCGAGGATAAAAAGAGCGAGCAGCAGCAGAAGCAGGAGCTGGAAGAGGCGCGGCGAGGATACAAGGAGGAACATCGGGGATCTTCTGACCCGGGTCAAGCCAGACCCGGGTCAGTCGGGCCTTGCAGGATCCTTCAGGATCCTGCACCCAAGCGCGGGTCAGTGCGACCCTGGCCCTGCGGGATCCTGCACCCACACCTGGGTCGATGCGCCCCCGGCCCGGCAGGATCCTGCAAGATCTGGCGAGGAGGAGGAGGAGGGAGGGAGGGAGGACGAGGGGGGAGGGAGAGGGGCCACGCTGAATCGATCGGGGCCTCCCACACGCCTGGGCACCTCACGCGTCGTCGTCCTTCACGTCCGAATCGACGCGGCCGGGGAAACGGAGTAGCTGCGTGCTCTGTGCATGTGTGTGTCGGCTTGTTCGCGCTGCGTGAGCCAGCCCGGCCCGCGCTCTCCCGCCTGACAGGACCTACGCAGCACCGCCGCGCGCGTGGCCGCGACGACAAACATTGCGCGCGCGTGTGTGAGAGTGTGTGTGTGTGTGTGAGATTGTGTGTGTGTGTGTGTGTGTGTGTGTGTGTGTGTGTGTGTCTGTGTCTGTGTGCGTGCGTGCGTGCGTGCGTGCGTGCGTGCGTGCGTGCGCGCGTGTGTGTGTGTGTATGTGTGTGTGTGTGTGCGTGGGTGCGTGCGTGCATGCGTGCGTGCGTGCGTGCGTGAGTGCGTGCGTGCGTGCGTGCGCGGTGTGTGTGTGTGTATGTTTGTGTGTGTGTGAGTGTGCGTGCGTGCGTGCGTGCGTGCGTGCGTGCGTGCGTGCGTGCGTGCGTGCGTGCGTGCGTGTGTCTGTGTGTGCGTGCGTGCGTGTGTGCTGCTGTGTGAGGGAGGGAGGGGAGAAGGGCAAGGGGGGGAGGGGGGCAAGGGAGGAGAATGGAGAGGGACAAGGGGGCCGCTGGAGGCAGAGGGGGGTAGACAGGGAGAGGCGGAGGCAAGGGGTACACGTCGGTCGGAAGAAGTAGGTAGAAACATGAAAGTAGGAAGGCGGATATAGTGGATTGGGTCCACTCCCAGAGAATAACAAAACATAGCAAAATCATATCGATTCCTGAAGTAGGAAGGCGCTTGAAGTAGATTGGGATCTGGGAATCCAAAAATACCTACTTTCGACGACCGGCGTGTAGGTGGCTGGTGGGGGCGAGTGGAGGGCTGAGCGCGAGGGCATGGATGGTCGAATCGCAAAGCCAGCGGCAAAAGACAGTTCTCACCCGCTGGTGTCACAACAGATCATCAAAGCCTCGCGGACATCTCGTGCTTGGGCGGGAGAGGGTGGAGATGCAACGCCTTTTTAATTGGCTTGGGCGCGCAGTCGTGCAGGCTGCGCCCGCTCTGCGCGAAGTCGTGCCGCCGCGCCTGGTCACCCACCATCGCACAACTGCTGCTGGCGGCCCACTCCTCGCATTGCTGCTGATGCTGCTGCTCCTGCTCTCCTTCCTCCCCTCTCCCTCCTCCTCCTCCTCCTCCTCCTCCTCCTCCTCCTCCTCCTCCTCCTCCTCCTCCTCCAACTCCTCCTCCTCCTCCTCCTCCTCCTCCTCCTCCTCCTCCTCCTCCGTGTCCCCCATCCTTCCTTCATTTTCCTCCCTTCGCTCTCCTGCCCCTCCTCCCCACCTGCCAGTCGACGCATCACGACCACGCGTGGCAGTACCATGAGAACGTCCGAACCACCAACGTCCACTGGCCCAGCGACACCCGTCTCCCAGCGGGACGGAAGCGACTCGCCCGCAAAGGATAAGGTGCAACGCGCTCAGGAGTGCACCGCGTTCCAATGGGAAAGGTCCCATACGCCTCTCTCCGACACCACTCAACTCGCCTCCAGGCCCACCTCCAGGCGCGCTACTGCGTCCGATGCTCCACAGCCCCTGCCCGATACCTGAAGCTTCCGTAGCCGAAGCAGCTCAGACTGCGCCACACGCCTGACCACAGGACCGGAAGTCAGGCCGACCGCTGCGACGGCACCACAACACGCAGTCATGCCAAGTAACCAAGACTCACTGCGGCCATTCCGAGACCAATAGCACTCTGGCACTCCTTGCCGCACTCTGGCAAACGACGCTGCACGGGATTTGGAACAGCAATGCCACCCTCACCGCGCAATCCTGGAGACCCGACGGTCGGACGGCCACTGGCTTATCGGTGACGTCACCACTGGGACCGCACAGGGTCAACCCGAGACTCACCGTCCACAAGTGCTCTATAGGCGAGACGGGCAGCAGCCACTGCGCCCCCATACCGCCAACGTTTCAGGAAATAGCCAAGACGCACAGACACCACGCACGCGTGCTGCACAAATCCCCTACGAAACGCCTGAGACCGACCAGCCCTACCACCCGAACATCGTCACGCTACAAGGCGCGGCTGAAGCCGGGCGCTTGGAGATCAATGTCGGCCTTTCCTCGACGGCCATGACCACCAGCGCCCAACATAAATGTCGGCCTTCCCTCGGCGGCCATGACCACCAGCGCGCAGCAATGATGTCAGCGCTTCGCGCAGCACAGCACCACCCAAGGTAGCATAGCCCCGCACTCCATAGCACCACGCGCAGGCGGCACCACAACTCCTGCAGGCACCAGCCTTGGGGCCCCAGCCGCCCGTCCGACCGCTGCCGCGCCAACAAACCAGAGGCGTTCGAATCGGCCTCCGAAGCGGGGGGGCGACAATGCCTCCGACGTCGAGGCTGAGAGGCTAGCTGACACTCGACTGGCTCCTGGCCTCTGTCTCGTCCTGTAACCTGCCCAACCGACGCGCCAAAAGCGGCACGAACGGCCGGGGCGATCGAGCAGGGACCGGAAGCCGCACGAACAGCGCGCGCGCCAACCACCCACGCCTGCCACGAGGCACGAGCGCCCAGCCGCAGCTCATCAGCACCCAGCCCCAGCAGCTCAGCGCCCGCCCCAGCGGCCTCCCTTGCTGCTCCCCGGCTGCCCTCGCCCGCAGGGCCCGCGCCCACGTTTCGCGTGCACGGGTCAGTGGCCTTCTCCCTTGGCGCCCATCGGCTTCCGTCGCGCGCCATGCTGCATTGCTCCTCCCTCCTCCCCCTCCTCGTCCGTTTGTTTCTCCTCCTTTACCCCTCCGTCTGCTCCACCTCCTCATCTTCCCCCTCATCACCCTCCTCCTTCTACTCCTCCCTCCCCTCTCGAATTCCTCCTTCCTCCTCCCCCTCCTCCTCGTCCTCCTCTCCCTCCTCTTGCTCTCTATCTCTGCTTCTGCTCCTCCTCGTCCTATTCCTCCTCGTCATCCCTTTCTTCTCCTAATGAATAACTCCTCCCTGTCGCTCCCCGAGGCCAATCGGAAGGGCGGTCCGGGCGTTTCCCCTGAACCTGCCCTACCACTTGTGGAACTGAAACTAAGAAGCCGACAACAGTTTCACGGACGGAGGGCGAATAGTTGTCAAACTGTTCCTAATGTCTCACACGCTGGTTAAACAATGCAATAGCTTCACGGATAGAGGGCAGGTTCCTTTTCAAGCTCTGACTCTCGCCTGAGCGCCGCGCACATTCGTTCGAAAAATTTGCAATCATTTCGCTGGCTCTCATGGTCAACGTACCAAAAGCGGCGTTTTGCAACGATTCAGGATTGTCAGGGCTCAGCCGTTACGTTGGCTCGCGGATGGGACTCCCAGGAATGGTGTTCTGGCACGATTCAGGATCGCCAAGACGCAACCATCAGGCTAACTCGTGTCGCTGGAATCCTGAAAAGGGTGTGTTGGCAAACTTCAGGACTTTCAAACGGTCGTCTCCCAACAGGGCATTTCCCTGTGGAAATGAACCTTGGTAGGGGCATATGAACAGGGAGCTTGAAGGGAGGGTGTATTCCAAGGTCACTGATGAGTCTTGGGTTTGCACTGGTCCTCCTCCTCCTCCTCCTCCCTCTCCTCCTCGTCTTCCTCCTCCTCCTCCTCCTCCTCCTCCTTTTCCATCTCCTCCTCCTGCTGCTTAGCGCTCCTCTTCCTGCTGGACAACTCATCCCTGTCGCACCCCGAAGTCAGTCGGACGGGCGCGCTGGGCGTTTGGCCTCAGACCTCCTTGCCACTCACAGGCCCGAAACTCAAAACAAACTGGCAACCGCTTTGCAAATGGAGGGCGGATCGCTTGCAAAATGTTGCTCTCGCCCGAGTGCCGCGCACATCAAGAGACTCACGGATTGAGGGCGGAGGGTTTTCAAAATGCGGCTCTCGCCATTGCGCCGCGT
Source organism: Prorocentrum cordatum (assembly GCA_963575745.1). Classification (NCBI taxonomy): domain Eukaryota; class Dinophyceae; order Prorocentrales; family Prorocentraceae; genus Prorocentrum; species Prorocentrum cordatum. The sequence goes on from CAUYUJ010015410.1 coordinate 286,959, forward strand.
GCATAGGGTGCAAACAACTGCAAAGATCTCGCGGATTGGGGGCAGGTGGTTTTCAAACTGTGGCTCTCGCCGCAGCGCTGAGCACATTGGTTTGCAAGATTTGCAACAAGCTTCGCGGATTGAGGGCGGCTCCTTGTCAAGATGTAGTTCTCGCCTGAGCGCCGTGCGCGGTCGCATTAAACATGTGCGCGAGTTTCACTGGCTCTCATGGTTAACGTACCAAAACTGGCGTTTGGGAACGATTCAGGATGGTCAGGGCGCAGCAATTAGGTTGCTTTGTGGTGTTGATGTCCCTGGAGTGCTATTCTGGCACGACTCAGTCTCGCCAAGACACACCAATCGGGCTAACTCGTGGCGTCGAAGACCTGGGAACGGTGTTTTGGCACGCCTATGGATTTTCACGCGGCTGTCCCCCCCAAAAACCATTCCCTCAGTGGAAATGAGCCCTTGTATTGGGCCTCTAAATGGGGAACTTGGAGTGCGGGTGTACACCACCATCGTTGAGAGTCTTGGGTTTATACCGGTCGTTTTTTTCCCCTCCTCCTCCTCCTCCTCCTCCTCCTCCTCCTCCTCGTCCTCCTCCTTTTCCTTTTTTCCCACAACCTCCTCCTCTTCCTCCTCGTCCCCTTTTCCTACTCTTCCTTCTTTACTCCTTCCACCCACTCATCCACCTTTGCCACGAGGCCCGAGCAGTTTTGCGAGGCGGCCGCAAGCCCGACCCCGCGGGCGGGCGGCGGCGCTGGAAAGCCGCTGGCGGGCCGGGAGCGCGGCCATGCTCAGAGGGGTAGAGAACGAGGGACATTATGCGGGGGGATGGAGGACCGCGGGATGGCGGTCATGCTCAGAAGGGGGGGGGGGCGAGGAATAGGGATGGCGAGGACTGCGTTGTGCGAAAAATTCTTGGGGCCTCGCGCGGCAATTCGAGGCCAAATTCATTGTACGTCGGATCCACGTCGGGACTACAGCGGGTTCACGTCGGAGTGCGTCGGATGTGTGCCGGACGCGCGTCAGATGTACGCCAGACGCACGTCGGCACATCGCCGCACGAACGCCGTCCCATAATTGAAAAAGCAAGCATGCGGACTACATGTTGCAACTCATGCGCGCCGCGCGAAGTTTCCAGGATCTTCTTCATAAAGTACCGAACGGGGGAGATTCCTAGACCTCCGACGTACCGATAACGTCACGTCGGACACTTCTTCTCGTTTCTGGCGTCCAGAGGGGGCCCTCGCCACGCTGCGGGACCGTCCAACCACAGTCCAAGACGAAGAGGAAAACGATCCCATGGAAATGGCCCAGGGTGTTCTGGACCCCGGACGCATCAAGACACCCGAGGTCTGGGATGAGGGAGACAGAAGAGAAAGGCGGAGAAAAAGGAGGAAAGATGGCGAGGAGGAGGACGGGGCGGGGAAGAGATCGGGATGAGAAGCGGGAAGGGGGGGGGGGGTCGGAGAAGGAGGAAATAGGGGGGGCGGAGAAGAGAAAAGGGGGGAGGGGGAGGGAGTTGATGGGGGGGGGGGCCAGAAGGAAGGGTTTTGAAATCTGGGGTGCGAATGCGCGCGTTTCAAAGACCTGAGAGCTGCATCGGGGACAACTCGAAGCCCCCATGCGTCTGAAAAAGAAAACGAGCACGGTCACGACGTACTCGACGATGAGGGCGACCTCGGCGTCCAAGGGGGCCTTCGCGATGATTTCCCGCAGGATCTCCTTCCTCGTCAAGCCGCGCACCAGGACATGCACTCCCCGCCCTCCAAGTCGACTAAGCTATTTGCGACGACAGACGAAGTGACGAGGAGGTAGGACACCGTCCATGATGCGTGGAGCAGATCCTGCTCGCGGGCTCAAGGCCTTCCGCCAGTTCGCGCTCCAGCTGAAATGCTCCCGCGCGGAAGCCTGGGCCAGCTGTTGCGTCAACTCCGCACTCCTGGCTCTGGTGTCCTCCAGCACGCGCGCGAGCTCCTCGCCGCCGTCGCCGGGCGGATCGGCCTCTGAAGGCAAGATAACGCCAGGCGCCTCATCGACGTCCTCAGACCGCTGATTATCGCGAAGGATGCCACCCGCCACTGCGGCTGCACTTCTGGCGGCAGCGGCGGCCGGCTTCGGAGACGACCACGACAAACATGTTTTCGGCATCCGCCAGTCGCCTGCGGAGGCGATTAGCTCCAGCCAGTGCCAGAGCGAAGCCCGCGCCCTGATTCACAGCGCGCATGTATCAGAGCCCTTTGCCTCCAGACCCACGCGAAGGCGGTGTTCAGGATGGGGTGCGTCGCCGACTTTCGCGGCGCCGACATCCGCGCCCCGCTCGGCGAATCGCGATGAGCACTCTGGTCGCGCAACTCCGATGAGGGGGGCGTAAACCTGCGGCGAAGATGCTCCGCCGACCACGCAAATCGCATACTATGACTGCATTGTCCGTCCCCGATGGAGATTGCAACGCGATCTCTGGCAAGACCACGCGCGCGCTGGATCGCGACAGCGGCGCTAGAAGCCACGCCCGAAAATTCCGCGCAAATCGCGTCGAGCGCGTGGTCCACGAAGCTCCACCCACCCCGCCTCGCGGACCCTCGCGCGTCGAGGGCGCGGTGAACGGGCCGGCCGCGCCGCTCGGCGGGGCGAGGGGCCCCGCGCGCGCCTCGATCCCGGGCCGTTTGCCTCCGCCTCGGCCAGCTCGCCCCAGCGCGCGCCCCGGCGCGCTCGCGCCGCCCTCGAGCGTCGAGTTCGCCAGTTCACTGACGCTGCTTCCCCCCTCGATCGGCGCCCTGTCTGTCTGGGCGCGCGCGCCCGCGCCTCCCGAAGGGCCCCGGCGGGCCCTGCCGCCCCCCTCTCTGGCCCGGCCCCCCATGGCCGCGTTGCTCGCGCCACGGCGGGCTTGCTGGCGTCGCTGCCTCTGCGGGCGCGGCCTCGGCGGCGCCCGCGCCGCCGCTGCCGGCCCCTCTTGCTCTTGCCGTGCCACTCTGCCAGTCGCATGGCCACGGCGTCGCCGCTCCCCCTTTCGCCGCGCCGCCCTTGCCTTCTCGGCAATGCCGCCCCCGCGCCGGTCGGTCGCGCGCCTTCAGGGCGCGGCGGGGGGGCGGCGAGAGCAAGAGACTCCGCCGCGCAGACAGAGCCGATGGGGCCAGTCAGAGGAGCACCCGTCGAGGCCTGCCACGGGCGCGACCAGGGGCCCTTCGTTGCCCCCGCGGCGGAGCGCCTCCGCAACGCCCCCAGGGCGCGCGAGGGGCCCGCCGCCGACGCGGCCAGAGTCGCCCCGGCCCGCGCGGCAGGAACCCCATCGAGAATCGCGCGCGCCCCCGCGCCGACGCCCGCCCCCCCCCCCCGCCGCGTCGGACCCAGCGTCTGGCAGAAAAAGACTCCGCCGCGACGCCTGCGACCCTGGGGCGCTTCCGCTTCCCTCGCAGGAGCTGACGCCCGGCTCGCGCCGAGAACGTGGGCGGAAGGATTCTCGAACGTGCAATTCTACCACGTTCCTGAATCGGCCCCCTCGCGCGCGCCCCGCGCCCCTGGCGGGCGCGGATTGCGAGGCCATCGCGGCGGGAAAAAGCCAGAGAGGATGCCCCGCGCCCCCTATCTCAAGAGCAGCGCCAGGGGGGGGGGGGCGGGCAACCTCTAGGGCGCAATTTCAGAACGACGAATCTGCCGGCAACAATGGCGCACCCAGAAGGGGCGACGCCAAGCGCAATCATGCGCGCGGGGTGTGTTCCCCGGGCGATTTGCCTACTCCAAGGTTTTCCCAACCCTGGGCGCCGCGCCAACTCCAGGAGCGCGAGCGACGCAATCCAAGCCCGAGCGACGCCGCGGGGGCGGGCCACCGCAGGCAGGGCACGACCCTTCTTAGCATCGGAAGCTCCTCCGCAAACACAGACGCAAAAAGCGAGGTCTGTGACCGGGTCCGCGGCGGCGTCGGCAACGTCGCTGCGAGCCCTGAAATGGCGCCGATCCAATGCGAGGCCTGGCGGGTCAGCGGCGCGCGCTTGACATTGCTTACTCTGCGATGCAGTGACTGGGGCACCCTTAGAACGGCGCAAGCATGGGTCTCCTGGCGCGACGGCTGCCGAGGGGGCGGGAACTTCGAGACCATCGCAACATTGGCGCAGTCGGAGCGCCAGGCTGAGGGCCCGAAGAGGAGCTCACCAATGGCCCCGAAACCACAGCGCCCACCAAGCTGGGAAGTCCGGGGGGGGGGCTAGGAACGGGCCCCGCGGAGGTGCACGGAAGAGCCCCGCCCTCGCTGCGCGCGGTCGCCCCCGGGCCCCTGAAGACGTGGCCCGTCGAAGAACCCCGCGGGGCCCTCGATGCCCGCGGGCGCGTCGAGCGGGCCCCCATCCCGCGTCACTATCGCGCTGTCCTCCGCGACGGGCACGGGGGCGCAATCACCTGGGCGAGCTGGGATGGCCTGAGTGAGAAGCAAATAATATGGGTCTTCATGGCCGATCGCCAGAGCCTGATCTATAAGCGACCGATCGACCACCTCTAGTCTCTCGGCGCCGGTGGCAAGGCATTGCCAGACTCAGCGAAACATCGCTCCTGCAACCGACCCGCGCAACGGAAAGCCGGCAAGCGATTCGCGCCCAGCACCCCCGGCGGCCGCAAAACACGCCCTGCGCGAGAAAGGCCGAAAGCAAACTTTCTGATGGGGGTCTCGCTCAATAGACCGCCGCTCCTTCAGCGCCACATCGCGGTGCGCTCTGGCTCCCAATCCCAAGGTTTCTCCTGGGGGCCTTTTAAGATGCCTCAGAAACCCATTGAAGGATCTGCTGAGCCATGCGCATGTCAACGTTTTCTTCGGCAACTAGATTGGTAAAGTATCCCATGCTCTATCAGGTCCGCCAGATCCAGCGCAGGGAGGCCTGGACGGCGCCGGGGAGCCCCGGAACCTGCCGCCCGAAACAGCCCCTTCCAGCGCCGTCCAGAGGGTCGGGAGTCCCACGGAATTCTTTGTACTGCCGAATAGAAGAAGAAATCCACACTTCCTTGGAACAGCGCAAAACACGAACGATGGCTGCGTAGTAGCAAAGGTCGCGCCCAAAGATGCGGATGGCAATGAGGTTTCGCGGGCGTGCCGATGGCTCAACTGTCTTTCCGAAGACACGCCTCAGCCTCATAATCGCGTGGCCTGATGTACCGTGCACCTCAGGCCCAAACGTCGCACCTTCCAGGAGCCCAGCCACACATTGCACATGCCACTTGCCGAGAGCAGCCTTCGCTTTGACAAGGCGTTTCGCACGAGCAAACATGACTCGAATACGCTAACCTTTTGTAAGGCCACGTTCATCGTTCCCCCTCCACCTCCTCTCACCGGTCGGCCTGCGGCGTCGTCAACACCAAGACCAGTCGCACGAACAACCGACGAACCCCCAGCAAAACGCAATTGGAAACTCTCGGCTCTCCCGCCGGAGGGAAAAACAAACAAAAAAAAATGGAGGCCGCGCCTTTAGCCACGGAAGCGTGCAATTTTTTGACAATACAAACCATTACTTTGGTTGCACCTTCCTCGGGGTCGATACATACTGATGATTCCGCGCCCGACGCCGACAGGCCGTGGTCGTCAATACAAATGTGTGCAGGAGAGGCAATTCGGGAGCTGCAGAGAAACAGTCATTGGCATGACATACATTATCACGAACGTGGTGGCCATCGAATACCATATCACGACCCCGTTGACTGTATAGTACGGTCCGTATTAAACACTGGCCATCGTGAGGAACCTGTCCTCCCCATGTGCACAGACGCACATCCTCAAAATCTGTACTGGGAACTACACAAGGCCACTGCGTGGGTTCGTAAAACTGCGTAAGTTCCCACACAAGAGAAAACGTCGAAACTCCCCCATTGAACCCAAACTCGCTTCTAAACAGATTGCGTCCAGAACACATCCGAAGCCCAGCTGAATGAGCACACGCTGTCCGACTCCCAGGACGTCGCCTGCTTTGGCCGAGATCGCCCCCACAGACGGTGTTCCGAACTGAACAACCCAGCTGGCCCGAAACGCCCGTGGGGCTTGGTCAGGAACGACATCTGGAGGGCCTGCGTGTGGTAATTACGGCAAGATGCCCGTGGCCTCGCAGACCTGGAACATGATGCTGACGGTCTGTACACAACCGACAGACACACTGGCGCACGGTCGGAACTCACAGTGAGGATACACGGTAAGGATGCAAGGGCCCCGCAGGGCCATGCCGACTCTTTTCGAGCGGGGCGCGGCCAACGAAAGCGGCCAGGGGTGGGCAGAAGAGAACGGATGCAGGGGAAACGTTGGAGAGCCGCTCATCCATACTATCGGGGTTGATTGTGGTGGCGCATGCGGAATCGATATATAGCTATACAGCTGTGCATATTTACATATGTATAACGATATGTATATATATAACTATATATATATAACTTTCTATATGTGTATAAAGAGAAAGAGAAAGGGATACGTAAAACCAACAACAAACAGGACGTCGGGGATCTGTCTGGGCCCGCCGCCCGCCCGCAGTTGCAGAGCCGGCGTCCGGGCCCGACCCCCTCGACCCGTGCAAGCCCCTGCGCTTCCGGGACGGAACTGCCCGCTGCTGCCAAGAGGCCCGCCGCCCACTCCCAAAAGGACGCGACGGGAAAGACAGGTGTAGACGCGTCCATCTATGACGTTGCATCTTCGGGGGGACCTCGCCTGCCCCCCAAATCGGTGATTTCTCTTGTGCCCGACGCGGGTTCGATGCGGCCTCGACGCGGATCAGGCCCGGCTGTCCTTTTTCGACCCCCTGTTTTTCAAAGAAAACTCTCGGCTTCCCCGCCGGGGTCCGGGGTCGCCGAAACTAGGCGACGAGCCCAGGGGGGAAACGAGAAGGAGAAGGCCTTCTCAGAAGGCCGCGGGACTTCTTAGAAGTCCGAGAGGGCTTCTGAGACGTTTCCTTGGCCTATTTCGACTGCAGACAGAACTTCTCAGAAGCCCTCTAAGAAGTCCAGAAACTTCTCAGAAGCCTCGGAAGTCCCGCCCCTTCTCATTTCCCCCCCGCGCCCGCCGCCGACTGTCCTTTTTCGACCCCCTGTTTTTCAAAGAAAACTCTCGGCTTCCCCGCCGGGGTCCGGGGTCGCCGAAACGGGTCGGTGGTGCAACAGTCTGTCCATCGCCTGGGGGGTCTCAGAACAGCTCCTTCTCGCACGCCCCCAATATTAGATGGGGGTCGGGGGGGGAGGCGGAGCGTTGAGCTACACATCTCAGTGCTCGCCAAAAAACCGCAGCTCCCCGCCGCTCGCTCAAAAAACTCCCAGCTTCCAGGCCCGGCCGCCCGAGCAAGCCTCTCTCCAACCTCGGGGCCTCGCCGCCCTGGTCGAGGCCCTCGCTGCCGGGCCAGGCTGCCCGCTCGGCACCCCTGCCTCCGGGCTCCGCGGCCCCTGCCAGCTCCCTGCTTCCAAGCCCGACTGCCCCACCCGACGCCTGCAGGCGTCGGGTGGGGCAGTCGGGCTTGGGGCCTGGAAGCCATGGCGTCCAGGCCCCACTGTGACTACCTACCAGACCACCCCAACCCAACCCGAAGACCCGGATTTCGGGTTGGGGGGGGTATGGGTTCCATACGTGTTTTTTCAATGTTCCCCGACCCCCCCCAACTGGAAATGGAGGGCAAATTGAGGCCTTCGGGTTGGGTTGGGGTGGTTTGGTGGGTGGTGACACTGCCCATCCGAGTCTCTGGCGCCCTGGCCCGACAGCCCTCTGAGACTCGTGGCTCCCGGGCTCGGCAGCCCGCCCCGTTCGACTCTCCGCTCCCCATGCCCTCGCCCTGACGTCGCCGAGACTGCGAGGCCCGCGATGCAGCCCCTGGCCTGGAAAGTGCGATCCATCCCTCACACCGCGAAGCGCGGATTACTAGGTGCTGATGCTACGTTGCTGATATCGGCTACTGGCTGAACTTGTCAACGCGTAGCCAGAATGCTTCCTTTTGGTCTGCGCTGTTGCTGCTCGATCTCAGTGTATAGTCCAGGTGTGTGTGTGTGTGTGATCTGACCAGTCCTTGATGTGTTTTTTACGTCTGGTTGTGATGGCGTTCGTGATGCCAGTATTCGGTATTGGTCTTGGCATGTGGGTAGCGTCCGCTCTAGATATTACATTGGTAGTTGGGGTGCTTGCTACTAATATTGAATGTTGACGTGACGCATGTTCTTCATGGGACGCCTCGACCACCTGGTCGGCCGTCCTCGGCCTGCAGGAAGACGACCAGAAGACCCAGTCGATGCACAGGAGCCCCAAGGGTCGGCGGGCCATGCGCGACAGAGGCATCGAGCCCAACACCATCAAGGACCACGCCAAAGTACCCTGGGGTGAAGATCACGGGAGGGATGCGCCGGCCGCTGGCCGGCTTCGAGGCCAGGCGCAGCAGCGAGTCGGACGCCATGATCGTCAAGGCCAGGGCCCTGCCCCACGGGAACCGCGAGCGAGGCCTGATCCTCGCCACCAGGCCCCTCTCCAAGGCAGTCTGCGGATGGCTGGAGCAGCCCATCCCCGCCAGAAGGGCCAGGAGGCTCCAGAGCGCGGTGGACCGCACCACCAAGCCGCCAAGGCAGAGCGCACAGCCACTGAAGCGCCTGGTGTGGGGGCACAGGCTTGACCCCCAGCACCGGGCCACCCAGGACGCGGTGATAGCGCTAGCACGCGTGGCCAGCAAGGAATCGAGCGACCTCAGCAACTTCCCCGCCGAGGCGCCTTGGGACACGGGCAGGGGCTTTGCGGGCGACGTGCGCACGCTCCTTGCCAGGTCGGGCTGGACGTCGGCCCGAGAGCCCCGGACCTGGGTCCACAGGCACAACAGCGACCTCCGCTTCACGCCCGACAGGCGTAACGGCAGCAGCTGGACAGGGCCCAAGTCGGTCGGCCACACCCTCCGGGAGGGCCGGCGGATCTACAGCTTCGACCTGCTTCTGAAGGACAAGAGGCGCGGCTCCGCCCACGCCCAGGGCAGTGCCATCACCACCGCCCCCTACGATGGCCCGCGCGCGAAGGTAATCCAGCGTTAAATCGGGCATGTCCCCCTGCAGGCCGATTTCCGACGAAACTTTCTAGATAGCCAAAAATGTTACAAAGTGACCACAAGGAAAAATAGTCCCCAGACTATTGTTGGACTATTTTTGAATATTCCTCCTGTAGAGGGACAGGCCCGACTGAAATCCAGCGCCTCGACGAGGAGTCGCCCGAGAGAGCGCTGCGGATCCTCACCGCATCGGCGGTGTCGCCCATGATGCGTGCCGTGGCCACAGAGAGGGTCTGCCCGTGGTGTCAGCGCGCACCAGGAGCGCTCGGGCACCTCGCCCGTCAGTGCGACTGCCGCCCTGGCGGCGCTGCGGCCTGACGCCCAGCCCCAGGACGTACTGCAGGGGAGGCTCCTTCTGGCCGATTGGAACGCGCCGCCCGAGGAAACACGACGACGACATCTTCAGGTGGGGCGCCGCGCTGGACGGCCTCATCCTCCAGCAGAGGTGCGACCACAACGACCGCGTGCCCGGCACAGCTGCCCCATTGGGACCGTGGCTCCTGCTACACCAGCGGGTTCATCCAGACGGACGCCGCCGTAGTCAAATTATGCTGCGTGTTTTTTGTTCATGATCTTTATTGACGTTACTATCGCCAGTTCTTCGTGCCTGTTACGTCTGTATACTTTTTGTGCGCTGCGTCGGTGCTTGATTATGCTGGTTGCTCGTAGCGCGCGTACTTGGTGTGCGTGTGTGTTCTTTGTGGGCGCTGCTGGTGTCGATGTTTGGTGTATGTTCGTGCTGTTGGTTCGTGCTGTTGGCTCTTGGCCCCGACCAATGTCGGCGATTCAGGCTCGTTCATACACGTGTAAGGTACTGGTGTCTGTTTATAGACGCATGTTCTTGGTGTCTGTCGTTGATGTCTGCTGTTGATGTGTCACGCTCTGGTAACAAGTTCTAGATGCCTGAGGACCCAGGCCACCGACGTCGTGATTGCTTCACAGCGTCGACCCCCAGAGGTCTGGATCCCTTCCCCAAGACCGCTTCTCCATCCCGAATCGTCCTTGACGGTTCCGCGGCCCAGCAAGGGCCCCCGGAGGCCAAACATGGTGCAAAACCTCCGGTCATGATTTGTTTCACATCGCGAGGGTCGGGAGCGGCCAAGAGGGGGGTGTCCAAGAGGGGGGGTGCAAATCATGACCGGCGGCATGTGCGCGGCCCAGCGGGGGGGCAGGGGACGTAATGAAATAAGAAGAGGCGCCATGAAATCTGGGAAATATCATGGCCCACGCCATGATATCCACCCCCCCCTAGTCATCAACCCCCTCTTTTCCGCCCCCGACTTTGGCGGAGCACGCTCGCCAAAACGTGGGCCACCACGCGGAGCCAACGCGCAGCGCATCCGCGCGGACGCCTTGACCACGGCGCGCGCTGCGTTTCGGAGCCCTGCCTGCCGGGGCCCCCGAGGATCGCGGCCTCCCAGGACTCGAGCGGCAGGCCGGGTGGTCGCGCGGGGTAGGCCGCAGCGCGGGCGCGGCGGGGCGCGCCCCCCCGAGGTGCCTCTCGGAGACTCTCACTCATAGAGGACAGAGAACTATGCACATACACCGATTCTGGCCAGGCCCACCCTGAGCCCAGGATCGGTGCATACGCCCTCCTGCCTTGGCCAGGAAGGCATATGCACCGATCCTGGGTCAAGGATGGGCCTTGCCAGGATGGGTGCATGTGCATAGTTCTCTTCGCCCGAACTCAAGGGACTCGTCGAGGCGGGATCTCCAGGAAACCCCAAGGATTGATGCGCCAGGCTGCCGCGGTGCTCAGACCCCTTTGCGTCGTCAAAACATCGCGACGGGAAGTTCGCCCCTATTTTCGGCCTCCTGGGGCCCTTACCGGGCCTCGGGACAGTCAAACAACGACTCAGGATGAGAAACTGGTCCCGGGTAAGGTGTCCAGACCTCTGGGGGTCGACGTTGTGAATAAATCACGACGGCCGCGGTATGATGGGCACGGAGGCCAAGTAAAACGGAGCGACGCCGACTCGCCAGGTGGGGGAGAAGGTAGTCTTGACATGCTTACATGTGGGATCGGGCTCTGACGTGAAAGGACGTGCGGAAGTTGGATAAGCAGCGGTCGAACAGCAGAGCTCTTCTCCTACACCGTGCCTTCTAATTCACGAAGCTCGGCCGTTGCTCTGCTACCCCTGCTTCGGCTCACCGTCGTAAGTTCAGCTCATGTTCGCGCAGTCTAGGTGATACAATTTGAGGCTAGCTGACTTCATCCTACACTGGCTGACGTCACTTCTGCCACGTTTCGTAATGCGGGATCGTGTATCATCTTTTGGACTCTCCGTTGCCTGTCGTGGCGTAGCCTGCACGATCTCACCCTGCCCTTACCAGACGGGGAGACGCAAGTGCACAAGCACAGACTTCCAGAGCTTCGCGCGAACGTCTTGGACCGGCGCTGGGCCCCCCCTTCCCTGGCGCACGGAGCGCGTCAAGGGCCGCGCCAGAGGCACCGCCATGGGGGACGCAGCCCCGATCTGCCAACATCGTGACTTGAAAATCTTGATTGTGGCCCTCCTCATGTTGCAAGCCTTCCCCTCCCGTCAGAAAGGGACAGGGAAAGAGAGAGAGAGAGAGAGAGTCAGAGACAGAGCAGAAGAACAAGAAGGAAGAACAGGGAGATGGCGAGGAAGAGGGAAAAGGAGCGGGAGGTGGATGGGGCAGAGGAAGAGAGAGAGAGAGAGAGAGGGGGATGCAGAACCTGTGCGGAGCCCCCGAGACTCTGCGGTCGGGAACTGCTGCTCGGCGTGCCTCCGCGGCGGCCCAAAGGGGCGGGAGCCTGGAAGAATGCTCGGGACGTGGGCCTTTGGGTTCGGCCGGGCACGTCCTCCTCCAGGCGGATGTTGAGCAAGAAAATGATTGGGGTATTTGACTACCTACCAGACCACCCCAACCCAACCCGAAGACCCGAATTTCGGGTTGGGGGGGGGTACGGGTTCCACATGTGTTTTCTCGATGTTCCCCGACCCCCCCCAACTGGAAATGGAGGGCAAATGAAGACCTTCGGGTTGGGTTGGGGTGGTTTGGTGGGTGGTGAGTATTAATGCAAGAACATATCCAACGATGGTCACACAATGCTCGGACATCGTCCCCAGACGAATGTCTGATGATGTTTTGAACCTTCCTCCTGTAGAGGGACAGGCCCGACTGAACGTCTGGGGACTGGGAGGCGGATCGCGTGTCGCTCTGAAGCGTGTTGGACCAGAACCGGCAGAGCGACACGCAAACCAGCAGTTCCCGACCCTGTGTCGATGTCTGCCCTCCTTCTTCGACGATCTCCGTGGACTAGCCTGCTTTTTTTCTTCGACGATCTCCTAGGCCTTCGGCGACCATGGCCTAGCCTGACTCGGCGCACAACACTTCGGGACGGCCTCGGCTCAGCCGACCCGATGGGGCTCCCGCCGATGGAGCTCTCGAAACCGCGGGGGGGGCGCCGCGCGCAACTCCGCGAGACGTCCGCAGGAGCTCCCGCAACGTGACTGGACAACAAGCATGCTTCTGACGTGCAAATGCGTCGGGTTGCGCACATGCCACTGCACCGACCCTGCAGACGTGCTGCAGCGAATTTTTGCGTGGACTTCTGTCGCCCCCCAAAAAAACACGAAACGGCGAGCGAAGTACCGAGTGGACTTCACGTGGATTTGTGCAGCCTTCCTTCCTGGCCAGGAACATCCGCACGAAACTCACTTCGACATCCGGAACGACATCCTCCAGGACAATCCGGGTCCATCCCCTGGCTTCCCGAGCGAAGTCCGCCCTGCGATGCTGGCGCCATGACACGGGCAGGCCCCCCGGGGAGCCTCAGCTGGCCTCCGCATGCCCCCTGCAAGTAGTCCTGACGCTGGCTTCACCAATCCCACCGAGTTCTCAACACCCCAACCCTGGGGCGCGGAGCGCCCCAGGGGCGCCGCCAGAGGCGGCGCCAGGGTGCTTCTGAAGGGGCCCAAGGACGCACAAATCAATAGACGTACAGATCCCATGACTCTCCAGCTTGCCCCACATTTTCTCGGCGCTGGTCTTGCCCCCAGCCTTTCCTGGGAGTCGACGATCAATTGTGTCTGTGTGTGTTTCCCCCCCTCTCGGGACTACTCGGGGGTCCTGTTTAAGCCAGCTGGGACTACCTGCAGGGGCCTGTTGAGGCCAAACGGGACCATGGGGGGGAGCTGTTTGTGCGCAGCCCGCAGCCTTACCTTTAGGTCGGGCATGTTGTCCTACAGGTGGATTTTGGAAGAACAAGTAAACATAGTCAAATAATGATACTCCAACAAAGTCAGAAACAAAATAACAGAAAAATCGTCCCTGGACGATTTTGTTGACTATTCTCGGATCTTCCTCCTGTAGAGGGACGTGCCCGACATAACCTTACCAGCATCTCGCAGGCGTTCATCGCCCCGCTCCAGCGGGCGAGTGCAGGGGCAGTGCAGTATGGCACTGCGGGTGCGAACACGTCTGGCAAAAAACAGGCCCTCGATGGGCGCGTCGCAGAGGATGGCAAGTGGGCCAAGGCCACAGGTCTCGATCGGTCCATGCTCCGCAGAAGGTGGAAACCTCGACCAAAACAAAAACAGTTCTTGCAGCTGCGCTGGCTTGTAATTACACCGATGCCGTCCACGTGCAACAGGCAGACACTGATGGGCGACGGTCGCCGACGAGTGCGGGGTCAAAGAGCCCACGCACAAGGCCGCGGCCCCGCCCCCTTCCCTTCGCCACACTCCTCTCGAGATCTCCTCTGCTCGTCCGTCCACCTCCCTCCCCCCTCCCTCGTCGGTCTCCCCTTCCAACCCTGCATCCCTTTCCTCAGCCTCCTCATCCTTTTCATGTTGGGCAAACTTGGATCACCTGTGATCGTAGCGACTGCATGGTAAAACAACGTCATAGCGCGAGTGAGCAGGAACCCCGTGAGCAACACCACCGCCCCGAAGCGGGCTGAACGTCGACGGAGGGGCGAAAGGGCCCCCACCCCTCCTGCCGTTCCTTCTCCTCCCGTCTCCTCAGCCCTCCGGCCCCAGACAGCCGCCGTCGTGATTCTTGCCACAGCGTCGACCCCCAGAGATCTGGACCCCTTCCCCGGGACCAGGCTTTTATCTCGAGTCGTTTCTCGACGGTCCTGGGGCCCGGCAAGGGCCCCCAGAGGCTGAAAACCGTCCTCCATGTGCCGCCCACAATCCTCTCCCCATCCTCCGTCTCTTTCTCCGCTGTGTGTACTCGCCTGGCGGATTGTTAATATGTGGTGGGGCCGGGCGAGGTCACAAAAAGAGTCCCCACAACCCCCCCCATCCCTGGTGCGTCGTCCCTCCGCCTCCCCTCCCTCCCACTCCCAACCTCGGCGCCCTTGCCGTCGCTCGGACGTCTATTCCACGCGCACTGTTCGGTGTCGTGCGTGTTCTGGTTGGCCCGATGGTCGAGGACGCTCCTCGATGGTCCTCGCCGAGAGAAACACTTCACACGTACGTGCGATGCCAAGGCGCAGGGCGACTCGAGACAACGGGCTCTCAAACTCGGGGGCGTCCAAGAGGGGAGCGTCCAAGGGGGGGGGGAAACATGGCCGGCGGCATGTGCGCGGCCCAGGAGGGGGGGGCAGGGACGTATTGAAATAAGAAGTGGCGCCATGAAATCTGGGGACGTACCATGGCCCCCGCCATGATATCCCCCCCCCGTAATCTTAGGTCGGCCATGTCCTCCTACAGGCGGATTTCGGACGAAAGCTGGAAAATAGCAGCAACAACAACAACAACAAACAACTAAACAATAGTTATAACTAGTAGAAACAATCATCCCCAGACGAATTTGTTGACTGTCTTTGAAGATCCCTCCTGTAGAGGAACATGCCCGACTCAACCCCAGTCATCACCCCCCTCTTGGCCGCTCCAAAGATGCACTGATCGGGTGCCCAGCAAGAATTAGGCCCGGGCAGCACCGGCGCACGGCGCACGTGCAGGCGCCCTCCAGGGGGGGAGGGGTGGCTCTCGCCCTGGGCCCCCGCGCGCGGCGGACCACTGCACGGAGGGAGCACTGGACAAAAGGAACCCGCATACTGCAGGTTCGTGCCGTGTCGACCCTGGCGTTGGTTCCTGACACCGCGCTGGATCGTTCAACCTTGAACGATCGGCCGTCTCCGCAACGTCCGATCGTTCAACATCGACCGATTCTGGGCCGCCGTCGGCGTTCAACCTTGAACGTCGGCGGCGGGGTCGCCGCCGGTCGACACGACGCGAACCTACCGTACGCAGAGCAAGAGCCCACGGCCCGGAAGCCGGTGGAGCTCCCGTCGTGGATCGGCCCTGGTCCTGGCCCCCCTGGCCGCCCCCGACAGGCTCGGCCCGCCAGAGCCCCCTCCCGGCGGGCCCGCCTGCGCCCGCCCGCCCTCCCGAGGACCAGCTGCCCGCTGCCTCAGCTCGCCCTCCCTCCTCCGTCGCCCTCCGTCCTCCTCCCTCCGTCCTCCCTCCTCCTCCTCCTCCTCCTCCTCCTCCTCCTCCTCCTCCTCTCCTCCTCCCTCCTCCTCCTCCCTCCTCCTCCTCCTCCTCTCCTCCTCCTCCTCCTCCTCCTCCTCCTCCCTCCTCCCCCTCCTCCTCCTCCTCCGTCCTCCTATGCTCGAGCCCAAGAAGTCGGGAGACAGGGCCTTGGCCCTCATCGCGTGGCTCATCCGCTGCTGGCAGATGCTGACGCGCCCGCAGGTGGAGGAATGGGTCACCTCGGCATCGCGGCATTGGGACTCAGCCCTGAAAGGGTCATCCTGCTTGCGGGAGGCCCTGGCTAGGGCACTCCAGGATGAGGCAGCTCACGCTCTTGCCATGTCCTCGGCAGTGAGCCTCGCTGACATTGCCAGATTTTACGATTCTCTCGTTCCTGAGTCTGTGGCTTCAGCGTGCGTGAACCTCAACTTCCCCAAGAGGATCCTGGCGCTCGAACTGCAGATACATTGTGTCCCACGAATTTTGAGACAACAAGGAGCCTACGGGCTCGCGTGCCAGGCGGACGTGTCCCTCCTGGCGGGCTCGCGCCACGCTAACAACCTGGCGCGAGCAGTGGTGTACAGGGTGCTGGAGACCGTCACGAGGGCAGAGCCTAGAGCGATGCCAAGGGCCTGGTTCGATGACATCAGCACCTCGGCCTACGGCAGCCCCGCGGCGGTCGAAGGCATCATAGTTACGACGACGATGAAGCTAGCCCACAGCCTGAAGCGAGAAGGCCTGGAGCTCGCAGACAAGAGTGTTATTTTCAGTTCTGATTGGAAGATGACAAAGCGGATCACATCAAAGTTGAAGAAAGTCGGAGTGGATATTACCCCAGCTGGAGAAGCACGAGATCTTGGCATCGATAGATCTTCAAAAGGAGTTACCCGCAGGGCTACCCACACGACAAGACGGAAGAAAGCATTTTCACGTATGGTGACATTGGGCAGAAAGTTGCGGAAACTGCGGCGAGAAAAGAGATTTCATATGCTTAACCAAGGTGCAATGCCAGCGCTCTTGTACGGGGCAAAGGCACATGGTGAACCCCCTTCAGCAATTACACAGGCGCGCCGACGCTACATGTCAGGGATTGCTAGAGCCAGACCAGGACGATGCACCACGTCATTCCTCAGCTTGGTCGGCAAGGACCCCGCCCTCGAGTTCCCTCGGGCACAGTTGCGCGCGTGGTTCGACCTCTACGCGCACCGCCCTGACCTGAGGAAGATGATCGCCAAAGCCTGGGGCAAGATATATGCCAGACTCAGGATTGCCCCAAAGCAGCATCGTTGGCGACAGAGGCGTGGAGTCATTGGTTCCCTGATCCTGACCTTGTGGGAGGCCAACTGGGACCCCAAGCTGGCCACACGCTGGAGAGACCCTCGTGGTGACGATTGGGAAATGGCGGAGGACGCAGCTGAAAAAGACCCCTCCACCATCATCGATGCCATCGTCGAGGACATCGAGAAGGCCTTGTGGCAGAAGGCGGCAGCACACCACAACGGCAAGGGCATGGAGGACGGAGTCGACACCACCGACGCGCGGCGGCACCTGGCCAGGCTGAGGAAGCAGGACAGGCTCCCCGAGGCCAACGCCCTGCTCACCGCCATGACGGCGGGCACCTGGACGCCTGCACGCAGGTTCGACCTCTACGGCGACCTCGCTGGCACGGGCAACTGCAGCTGCGGTGTTAGAGCTGACGACCTCCACCGCATATGGGGACAGTGCTCGGACAGGGTGATCCACCCTGCCTTTGAGAAGTCAGAGCACCTGGTCACCATGGCGCTGGCGGGTGCGGAGCACACTCCGTGCTTCTGGCTGCGGGGCTTGCCACCAACCTCGTGGACGACGCCGCCGCCGTGCGAGACGCCCTACACGGAGGAGAGGTTCGGCGAGCTGGACAGGGCCCCCATCGAGGCCCCCTGGGGCCGGCCCCTCATCACCTGCGGAGACGGCAGCGGCGGCGACGAGTCGGACGACGCCCGCTACCGCAGGTGCGGCTGGGGATGGGTGGCCTTGGATGTCTCTTCCCCCGACCTCCCGAGTGTCAGAGGAGGTGCATTCGCCCCGCTCGCTGGTCACAGACAAACAAATAATCGTGCCGAGTTCTCGGCATTCGTTTCTGCGATGTTGAACACAAGAGGTCAGTTGCACTATTGGACGGACTCAGAAGTCTTGTATAAGGGATGGATGAAAGGTCGCCACACCCGCCCAGCCAGTTGGAGCTCGATGGGAGATCTGTGGACAGAAATAGGAGCAGCCTTGAATGACAGAGGAGACAGCAGGGTGGAAGTCTTCTGGATGAACAGTCACCTCAGCCTACAAGAGAGCATGAGAAAAGGAGTACCATTCTATGCCTGGTGTGGTAATGAAGCGGCAGATGAGCTTGCGAAAAAAGGAGCTGAGCAACACCAGATTTCACCTGCTCGCCTTTCGTGCTATAAGTGGGCTGTCGCCGTCTCCGCTTTAGTTCGTGGCAGGATAATTCGTGCTACTTTAAACGCGTTTGAGCATGAAAACAGAGAGCCCTCGGCCAGGACTGTTCGGAGAATCGAGAAACGTTCTCGTCCCGACGCCCTCCAGGCCGCCCAGCTGAAGTCGTCTCACACTCTCTGTAACATGCAGGCGCGGTGGTGTTGTTTAGATTGTCGCACGTCGGTCAGTAAATTAGCATGTAAACAAGTCATGAGTGAATGGATTTCCCGAGAGTGCCCAGGCCCGCCTTCCAACCAGCCGCGCCCCACCCAGCTCGCCCTGGGGACCAGGAGCGGCCATGCATCCCACGAGCTCGCCTTCCACGAGCCGTACTGGATCTGCATAAGGTGCGGGTGTCGGGCTTTGGAGGGCAGGGGACACCTCAGAGGCCTCTCGGAAGTTTGCTCACCTCCTTCGAAAATGGGGAGTTGGGTTATGTCTCGCGTGTTTCAAGGGAGGCCACTCAAATGAAGTCCTCCTGAGAGCCCCACCAATCCAGACACCGTCTGATCGGGAAAGCCCTTGGAAAGTCCTCCTCCGTCCTCCTCCGTCCTCCGCCCCTCCGTCCCTCCAGTCCTCTGCCCTCCCGCCCGGTGTCCGCCGCCACTCCACACGCCCTGCGCCATCCTCCGTCCTGTGTCTCGCGTCCTCGTCCGTCCTCCCAGCCCCCACCGCCGACAGGCGGTCTCGCCTTATGTTGTCCCCATCCCACTCAAGGACCACATCCCAGAAATAATTTCGAGCACCCAGAAAAGTGTCAGAAGAGTGTCCAAACAGTGTCGAAACAGTGTCGGGCGATTGTCTCCCAGGGCCCGACACGTGAAATCCCTTGAGTTTCGGTACTTTGTTTGGCCGCTCGAAATTCTTCCTGGTGGCCAACGCTAAAGTAGGTTGGAAGATCATAACTCTCGTCAGTTGCTTTCCACCATCGGAGCCCCCCCCAGCGGTAATCAGGAGTGTCCGCTCCGCCTTTTTTCCGAGGACGGCCTCAGAGCTACCGATGTCGCGCCGCCGATGCATCGACGGCCACACTATACTGCCTCGCTGTTTCAACCTCCTCTTCCTGCGTACCCTTCCGTCCGCCCCTCTCCCTTTCCCTTCCGCCCTGTCCTCCTGTCCCTCCTCATTCCGCCCTCTCCCTCCGCCCGCCTTCTCCTCCTCTCCCTCACCCCTCCCTAGCAGGCGTGCTGGGATGCGCGCCTCGAGGGGCAATAATTCGCGGGGCAGGGCGCCACATGTGGCTCGAGGGAACCCGGCCCCTCCTCGAAAGGAAGAACAAACACTGCCCAAGCACAAACTCTCGGGAGTCGACACGGATTTAATGAATCTGCGCTGGACCCCCCTCCATCCATGGCGCGCGGAGCGCGCCAGGGACGGCGCCGGAGACGCCGCCAGGGGTTCTAATGCAGCTCCAGGAAACCCGCGCGGAGCTCTGACAGCTTGCGTGTGTGCACATCTTGTCTTCTTCGATCCTTGCCCATCGTCTTAGGTCGGGCATGCCCACCTACAGACGGAATTGTAGAGGGACATGCCCGACTCACCCCTCGTCCTCTCTCTCGGCGGCGAGTCCGGGGGGAAGTGAGATGGGGTGGGCCCTCACAGCAGGCTCGGAAGCCCCCCCGGCCTTCGGAGAGAAGTCCTCGGGACCTCCCTCGAAGGCACGGAGGCCTCCTCGGGAGGCCGGAGGGCTTCTGAGACGACCCCGCCGCCTTCCGACAGGGCCTCCTCAGGCCTCGGACACCTGGTGGCGCTTTGGAGTCCCGAAACGGTGCGGTGACAGACCGTGCGGTGACCTCGAAATCCTCCAAGACCTCACCGCACGGTCCGTCACCGCACGGTCTTGGGACCCTGGAGGCCCCTGTCGCCCGAGACATCCTCGGAGAACGACCCGAGTCCCCAAACCGTGCGGTGACCCCGAATCCCCACCGACTCACCGCACGGTGCGGTCACCGCCCCGTTTGGGGGCCCCCGAGGCGTGTGGGCCATAGCTCGGCTCGCCGGTGGCCGCTCGGGGCGATCCGGGCACCCCCGGAACGACCTCGGCGAGGCGCAGCGGCCGGAGCGCGCCCCGAGGCTGGACGACCGCCGAGCACCGACGAGCACATCCGAAGACCCCGCACCTCGAGCCCGAAGCAGCCCCCCCCTCCACCTCCTTCTCGCCTCCCCCCCGCCCTCGAGCCCGAAACCTGCACCTGCCCCTCGGCCGCTGCTCGCCGTGCGTGCCTCTCCTCTCCCCCTCTTGCCGTTGCCCCTCGCTTGCCGCCGACTCTCTGGCAGAGAGGCGGCGGGAGCGGGGGAGGCCCCCCCCCCCCCCGCCTCTGCCCAGCTCCCGCCGCCTCGCCCTCTCGCGCGCCCTTCGCCCCTCGCCTCCCCCACGGCCACCGCCATCCGCCGTGTGCCCCGGCTCTCGCCCTCGCGCTCCCCGCCCACTTCAGATCCGTCCTCCTCCGCTGGAGCCCCCGCGGGAGGAGGAGGAGGAGGAGGAGGAGGAGGAGGAGGAGGAGGAGGAGGAGGAGGAGGAGAAGGAGGAGGAGGAGGTAGAGGAGGACGTGCAGGCATCTTCCTCCTGGAATCCTTGCCCCCTCGTTCCTCTCTCCTTCACTTCGCCCTCCCAACTACGGCGCGCCTCCTTCTCTCCACCCGCCTCTTTCCTGTACCATGTCTCCTCCTGCTCCTATTCCTCCTCCACCTCCTCCCTCCTCCTCTTCCTCCTCCTCCTCCTCCTCCTCCGCCTTCTCCTTCTCCTCCTCATCCTCTGTCAATGCCGCCCTCATCTGCTCCTGGGCAAACTAAAGATACCGATATTGCTACTCCCCAGACCTCCCCCCGGGTGCGCTCTGACCAGAATTGCGGGGCGAATCCAGCTGTGGCGACGAGGGCCTCCCAGGAGGACCAAAAAGGCGAAACAGAGGCAACAGTAGAGGTAGCGGTGCCTTGTCCCAATCAATGTTCCTCCTCCTCCTCCTCCTCCTCCTCCTCCTCCTCCTGATCGTTTCTCACTCCTCATATTCCTCCTCCTCCTCCACCTTGCCTTGCCTGCAAATGTAGTGCTCGTCGCCGCCACCGCGGCGACCACGGTGCGGCATCAGGGCATGGGCATCGCGCCTGGCGCATGCGTGTCCTTCGCGGGAGGCGGGAGGACGAGGATCAGCAGGAGGAAGACAAAGGAGTGGGGAGGAGGCAATAGGAGGAGAAGGAGGAGGAGGAGGAGGGGGATGAAGAGGGAGGAGGGAGGATAAAGAGGAGTAGGATGCGGAGGAGGACGAGGAGGGGGAAAGAGGAGGAGGGGGAAGGAAGGGACGATGAGAGCCGGAGGAGCAAGAGGAGCAGGGAGGGAGCGGGAGACACGGCAGGAGGTGGGAGCGGGAGGGGCAATAGGAAGATGAGGAGGAGAGAATATGTGGTGATATTGAGCAGCGAGAGGGAGGAGTGAGGAGGAAGGACGTTTGAAGAGGAGCGGAGAGGAGGCGGCGGAGGAGGAGGCATAGTATTAAGATCGGTGGTGGGGGGGGTGAATGGGGCTTACATTAGACGATGAACAAGTAAGATGATGTGGACCAGGTGTAGCAGCAGGGGGAAGGATGTAAATGGAGCTGGGGCTCTGCGGAGCAGAAGCAAGACAAGAGCACGAGGATGTCGAGGGGGGATGGGAAGTGTGAGGGGGAGCAGCGTGAGGAGAAAGAGGGGAGAACAGGAAAATGGAGGGAGGACGGGGAGGCAAGTGTGAAGCGGGATGGGGCGAGAGAAGAGGATCAGCGGGAGAGGCATGACAGGGGGGGAGGAAGACGGGCGGAGAGCCGAACGAGAACTGAGGCGGACGAGGAAGCCGAGGATGAAAGTCCAGGAGGAGTCGAAGCGCAGGAGAGGTACACAGTCAACCCGCATGAAAAGGACGGGCAGCCTTCCCCAAGGGGTAACCTTGGGTCGGGCATGTCCTCCTACAGGCGGATTTTGAACGAAGGAAGAATACAGTCAAAAGATGTTCAAACATATGAAACAATAAAGAAAAGCATCCCCTAAACATTTTTGGGGCTATTTTTGAACAGTCCCCCTGTAGAGGGACACGCCAGACTTAAGGGTAACCTTGCAGCCTTGCCCCTTAGGCCCATCATTGGCCACCTTCGCTGGCCGAGCCCCGCTCGAGAATTGTCGGAATGGCCTTCCAAGGCATCTACATCCTCATCGCGCATCCTCACTTGGGGCGCGCAGGAAAAAAATACTAATACTATATGTATTTCTTGGGGGCGCGCGTCTGACCCGAACATATAGTATACCTATCTCGCCGTGTATATATATATATATATATATATATCGTTTCCCGAGCGGTGTGGTGAGAACGTGCCCGCCACGACGCACGTACTATGGGATTTCTCGGTGCGTGCGTCGCCCCCGGGGGGGCGACACACAAATAAGTATGTTGGGGTGCCGCCGATTACTGTGCGGGTTGACTGCAGGATGAAGGACGAGGCGTGGAGTGGAGTGGGGTGGAGCCCGCTGCGGATGCAAGTTGGCGTTCTGACTGGCCACTTCGGAAGCAGCTCCGAAGACGAGGCACGGGCTGGGGGAGGAAAGGCAGCAGATGCCGGAACCACTCCTGACTGCTCCGAAAAGCGGGCCCCTGGCCCCGCCCCGGACCGTGACTCGCCTCCTGTGCTGGTGCGCGCCGGGTCGGCTTCGCGCGTGCGGAAGAGAACGCGCATATTTACGACCACCCGCAGCGCGAGGGACGAGGAGCGGGTCGGCGACTCCGAAGGGTGTGGTCTGCAAAGGGCGCGGTTCGCAAGCCGCATTTTGGGGTGGGCGGGCGAGGACCTTGGCAGCGCCCACCGCCGCGCCCCGAGAACCCGACGAGGACAACGCTGTGCCCCCGAAAGCTTCAACGACGCAAATCGCGTATTACACCCCAACGTAACCACACCCAGGGCACCTGGAACCCTGACGTCATGATTTTCTCATGACGTCGGCCCCCAAATGTCTGGACCTCTTCCCTGGGACCGGTTTCTCATCCTGAAACGGTGTTTGACAGTCCTGGGGCCCAAGAAGGGCCCCAAAAGGCCGGAAATATCGAAACGCACTTCGCACAAATTCCTGTGTGCGTGGTTTGCCGCCGAGCCCTCGCCAACGCCGCTCAGCCGCTCCCACCCTGCCTGGTACGAGGTCATGCTCCCCGGGCCTGTGGACACGGACCCCATGAACTCCCTCGCGCTGCGAATACCTGCGAGCGGAAAGCCCGCCTGCTCGGTGTCCCGCATCAGGGCGACCGCCTCCGACAGCCTCAGGTCACGCTGCCCAGCATCGTCGAAGTGTTCCCCGAGCGTCCGCAAATTGCCCAGGTCCGACTGCACCTCCGTCTTGAACTCGGCCAGGCGGCCGACCGCGATCTTCTGCACGAGTACATCCTCGCCACGAATGACCGCGATTCCGATCAGGTCGAAGCTGGTCCCACCGGTTCTCCTCGTCCATGAGGCTGGCGCCCAGCACCTCGCCGAATTTGGCGAACTTCGGCTCCGCCGCGACCCAGACCATCCTCTCCACGACGCCCACCTGCCCGACGCCCAGGAGCTGACCCTGCAACTTCGCGCGCCTGCGGAAGGAGGCCAGGGCGGGGCCTGCAATCGGGTCGCGGGGGTAAACCTGGCCTGCCACATGGGCGGGGAAAGCAGCCCGCCTCTCCAAGACCTCGTGCCTGACGTCCATCAGCTTCAGTCGGACGAGGTCATGGTCTGGCGTCAAACATATCCAGATATCTTCAATCACGCGATACAGTAGCACTCGGTGGTACCAGAAGAAGCCGTTCGGGTCGTCCTCGTACCTCGCGAGGATCTGAGGATCGCCGATGTCGAGCGTCAGGACAGCAGCCATATCGGCGACTGGGCGTCAAAGTTTCTCGGGCGGCCGCCTCTGTCACAGGCTGGCTCTCGCTTCCCCACGCGGCGCCCAGAGGGGGCCCCCTCGGCGCGAGCGCGGCCGGCGGCCCGGCAGCGCCGGCAGGCGCCCGCCAGGAGGCCCACCTGCCCCGCGCCAGACGTCGCCACGCCGAGCAGCACCAGCCGGGCCAGCAACAGACAGCGCAGCGCCCAGACTTCCGCCTGGAGGCCGATGCTGCGACGCAGCTCCGCGTCGCAGGAGCAGCGGCCCGCCTCCTCGCCGCAGTGGCCCGGATGGGGTCGCAGCCGCCCACGCCAGCGCGACAGGAGTGCCAGCCCCGCTCCAGGACCAGCAGGCGCTCCATGCCGCGCCCCACGCTGCGAGCACCGTCGCCCACAGCGGAGGCGGCCCGCCATCCATGCGCGGCGGGCCGCAGCGAGGGGGCGTCTCGGGCTTGAGCCACTGCGGTAGCGGTGAGGCACGCAGTGGCTTAGCATTTGGCAGGACGGGCGAGGAGGAACCTCAGGGGTATTCACGTCTACGACGATACAGGACCTGGGAGACAGCTCGTGCTGTCGATCTGCTCAATCGGCCATCGGTCTCGGACAGCGCGCCCACGTTAGGTCGGGCATGCCCACCTTCAGGGGGTTCTTGGACGAAAACAAAGAAAAATCCCAACACACCCAAGAATGATCAAACAATGTCCTCCAAAATCGTCCCCAGACTATTCTTCGACTGTATTTGAATGTTCCTCCTGCAGGTTGGCGGCGAGCGAGGGGGGCAGATGAGAAGGAGAAGGCCTTCTCAGAAGGCGGTTGGACTTCTCAGAAGCCCTCGCGCCTTCTGAGAAGTTTCTTGTGTCTTCGGG
>CAUYUJ010015410.1:316623-335938 GCA_963575745.1 Prorocentrum cordatum
CACAGCAACGGGCTCGAAGCCCACGCGTGGCCTGACGTGTCTTTCAAAGCCAGGGGGGGGGGGGCTGCGGGGGCGAGGCGAGGAAGGGCTACGCAGGCCCGAGGAGGGAGGGGGGGGATCCGCCTCCCCTTGGACGCTCTCCTGGCCACGCGTGGGGGACACCGTCTGAGGGCGCGCCGAGCGAAACGAGTCCGAGGGGGGGCGAGATCGCACGGCAGCGCCGAAGCTGCTGCCCTCATTCGTCGGCATCTGCCCTTCATTGTCAGCCTGGGCGCGCGCAGCGTGCCAGGAGGAGTGACAGCGGAGGGGCGCCGAGGGATGGCGGCAGCAGCACGCAAACGAGCAGGGCAGGCAAGCACAGAGAGACGACGACGGGTCCTTTCTAGCTTCGAGCCCTTCCTACAAAACTCGCATCTCCAAATGCTGCGATGGGGAACATGGGTGAAAACATGGCGCAGATGAACCGATTTCTCCTTGGGCTCCAGAGGGGCCGTGGCTCGCCGAGGGCGCCGACAGGCTTTCTTGCGCGGCCGAGTGTCAACCCGCTGCTCGCCAAAGAAAGGCCCCAGGGCAGTAGTACTCCATCGCAGGATGCGAGTGTAATGTTGGTGGCCAAGCTTCATAGCTTTGACCTGCGTTCTGGGGATGGAGTGGAGGTCTCTGCCATTGCGCGCAGCAAGGTCGGCCCGCCGGTTGCCTCGGGCATCGGTGATCTGGCCCTGCTGGTGTCCTTTAACTAGGGTAACTCGCACATCAGACCCCACCTCGCCCAGGTCAGACATCTTGGCCCATATGCTTTCCCAAAGGTCGACGTTTAGACGCCGAGGCGAGCAGCGCCATCGGGCTCCAAGGGCAAGGCCGTCAACCAGGCCTTTGAAGTCGGTGTGCACACAAACGGGGGGGAGGCAAACCTGGAGGACCTGCAGGAAAGCGAAAAGCTCGGCCCTGGGCGAGGATCGTATGGGGCCTGGGAGAGCCCCAAAAACAAGAATGTCAACCCCTGGAGGCGGCTCACTCAACTGACAGAAACCCCAGCCTGCACGTGTGGCCCCAAGCCAGTACCACATACGCTGACACGCACCATCCGTGCACACGTTTCCTGTGATATCTTGCGGGTCGCCATATTGGATGTGCCAGTGACCAGTGTTGCCCCGTGGTGGTAGCGATGGGAAGCATGAGCGAGAGACGAGTCCTGCCGACCATACCATAGAGTCACGCACTTGCCTAGGGAATCCCTCCGTGCGAATGTAAGACATATGTAGCTGACGCTGTGTATGTAGTGCTGGACACTCGTGCACAATATGATACAAATCACATGATGCCGCCGTGCACCGAGGGCATGTGTCCGCGTCCCTGTATCCCCACTTCGCAAGCCTTGATGGGCTCCAAAGACCGTCTTCCGGACACGCACGTAAGAGGCCTGCTTCTTTAAGGGAGGGCTTCCACTTGTCAGCAAAAGGGTTGGGTCCAACAGGGGGCGGGGTCGGGCATGCATCGTCCTCATGATCGGGATCGCCTTGCTCGTCCTCTTTCCCTGAGTCGCCGCCCTCGTGTAGTTCAACCTTGGATAGGATCTGCAATATCGGCTCGATCCAGTATCCAATAGGCCCCCGAGGAATGGCATCGTGTCCTGGGAGAGGTGGCCGTCGGGCCCACTTTTCCTATAGTCGTCGCACTCCAGCATCTCTAGCAAGCTGACGGATGGTGGACGGCGCCTCATCACGAACGTTGATCCGAACCCCTAGGTCCGTCTTCCAAACGGTGCTGCTGATAGTGGCCCCACCGAGCTCTCGCAGTGCAAGCGCTGTGGCACCAACGGGACCCGACACGTGCCGCCACGGGTGGGGAGAGTGATAGATCTTCTGGATCTGGCGAAGCCATGCTGACTGCAAGACACCATGGGGCACCTGCGGATCGCGAAACAGGAGGGACCACTGGTACAACGGCGCGACCCAGGCCTCCACCTGGGGGCCAGTGAAAATAAACCCCTGGAGGCATGATGTAATCCAACACGATGTGCTGGAGCCTGGGGCGTGCCACACACCTCGCTGTGCCTGCCGCATTTGTTCGACAAGTCGTGGGGGGGCTCCGTGCACGCCTAGCCCATAGGTCAAGGCTGGTGGGAGAGCCTGCCTGTGGAAACGACTGAGGAGGGACCAGCTCTGTGCAGTGAGATAAAGCACGGTCGACGACTGGCCACACCCCTCACACGTTGTCGGAGCCTACTGTCGCGTACTGGGCGTCCCGAGACCTCGATCCCAAGAACCTCCAATGCGTCCACGTAGACGTACCCAAGATCCCGTAGTTGATAGGCCACATGTTTTCCCAACGCAGGGATGGAGCTAGTGAGCCTCGTCCTGTGGGCAGCTGGAGGGAGCCCTAGGGCCTTAAGTAGTTGCACCAATAGCCGTAGGACCCGCTGGGAACATGAACCGATGTGTCGTAGCACGCCATATATATATATAGACTGGAATGCCGTCCGCATACACGTCGATGCTACGCGGTATGTCCATAGTGCTGCGTGTGAGGTGATCGAAGGGGGCAATCATGATACACGGCAACGCGGACATGGCCACCGAGCATCCTGGCAATACACCACACTGCGCATACACGACATCCGACTAGCAATTGTCCCATACCAAACGTCGGCTGCACATGTATATCCTAAATGCGAGGAAGAGCAGTGGCCCAGGAAAGCCTTGCTGGACCCCCGCACGCAGCAGCCACAGCCACGGCACTTTGTCAAAGCGCTTTGCTACATCAACGATCGCATGCACTGATGCCTGCGATTCTGGTCGCAGAAGTCCACCTGCCTCTGCTGTTGCCATCACGCGAGCTGCAACGTCCGTCGTTGATCGCTGCGAGCCAAGTGCAAGATACTGGCGATCTAGACGGGACGCCCACGCCCTGACCCAAGCTAGTCGGGCGTGGGCCCATACTCGATAGGTGGATGGGAGCAACGCAATAGGTCGGTACCCACCCGTCGGTTTGCCCAGTAGAATGATGTGTACGCGTCTAGTGCACGTGGGCCACGTCCCAAAGGCCTCACATAGATGTAGTAGATCCCAAGACAGCCAGGGCCCCGTTGGAGGCCAACGCCCAATGTCGAGGTCTGCGCTGATCAGGCCCAAGGGCCGTGCGTCCCGAGAAACTCCGTGCCGCTTGCCGAAGGGCTTCGACGCTCAAGGGAGGCATACGTGGACCAGCCTGACATAGGCCGCGCATTTCGACGATGAGGTCACCATCGCCATCGTCATGAACGCTCTGGGTGAGGAGGGGGGGTTCGCCGTCACATCCTTCCCACACGTCCTTCCAAGACTGTCGCTGGACCAGACATATGTCCCCAGGGGTGCTGGAGGGACCCTAAGGCGGTGTCAACCTGTGAAATCGTCCAACCACGGGGTTTCGACCAACGGTGTATGGGTCCTGATCGCTGCCTCAAGTGCTGTCGGATCCATTTTGTGAAAGAGCGAGCCCGAGCCGTAGCCATCCTTCTTTCGATGACTGCAGCAGCCCGTCCTAGGTAGGACGACCGTCGCCCGAGCAAATGATGCTGCAGGGTAGGCTGCTGGGCGGCTGTGCGTAGTAGATACGTAGGTACAGCTGTGACGGGAGGGGAGATGTGCTTCCTCATCCTGCCTTCCTTACCTTCTTGAGCGAGGAAGGAGTAGAGGTGCGCCCATGCCTGCGTGACCTGGTGAGGTCGTCTCACATGGGCCAGCTGAACATCGCTGACGCGCAACTGTAGTAGGCGTAGGGCACGGGCCTCGGCGGACGCAGCAGGCTGGTGCCTCGCCAGGGCTCCTCCTGCCGTGGTGCGCATGTGCCTCGGCGCAGCTCCTCGCCCTGTGCGCCTTAAATCATTGGGCGGCAAGCTAAATAATGGGAGCAACTCCGCCTCCACTTCACGATGCAAGTTCGTGCATATGTTGTCCAACCGCGTGGGGTGGTCGTCACAAGGTCCTAACCGATGTTGAGAGTCGCCCCTCATGAGTTCCATCCAAGATGGCCCAGGGTCCCCACGCAAGACAGTGCACTGTGGTTCGCCATCGGCATCCTCCAAGTCCTTGCGCAGGGATGCCGTGGGCTGGTGTGGGAAAGGCTTGGGTCCTCGGAATACTCGAATGGTTTGGGCGCGAGCCTGTGGTCCCAAGGAGGTCTCCACAACGTAGTGATTGCGCGGCGGAAATTGTGATGCCCGCAAGGGCTGGGATAGCACACTGGCCAGGCAATCACTGAGTACGAAATAATCCAAATCCGAGACATTCCCCGTGGCAGGATCCCGAAATGCACCGTTGGACGTACCCACAACGCGGGCCCGAAGTCGCATGGGCTACTCAGAGCCGTCGAGCATGGCAGGGGACATGTTCCAATCCCCACCCAAGAGAAAAAGGGGGCCCATAGTGCGACAGCAGGGCCCCGAGGTCTTTTAGGATCTGTGCATTGCGTCCTGCCAGGCGACGCCCTTGTTCGAGATGCACGGATGCAGCGACAAAGCCATGCCCCAGACCGCCCTGGATCATGGTTGCAACCACGTGTGCTGGCGCTAGCACGGGAGTGCTGATACATGGGGTGGGTACAGTTGCGCCAATCTGCTTGCGTACAAAGATGCCGGCTCCCCCACAGGGGCCGCCATCTGGGCCTGTTACAGCTTCTGTAAGAAATGATTTCCAGCCATTGTTGATGGACCACTCCTGGGCGCGCTTGACCTGGTCGTTTCTCAGCTTCAACTCCTGAGCGAAGACGAGGTGCGCGCCGTTGCAGTTGGCCAGGTAGTCCTGAACCTGCGGCCAACCACTGCCGTTGAAGGTGGCGACCTTGAAGTCCCTCCTGCGAGCGCCACGAGGTGCGCGACGCGGTCTCGTGGATGCCGAGGTCGGCGGCACCGTCGACTGTAGGGCCGTAGTATTATTGATCCCGCCATTGGACTGTGTCGAACCAGATAGTGAGCCGTCGTGAAAGCCGCTGTGGTTGT
The DNA here is from genome assembly GCA_963575745.1 of Prorocentrum cordatum. Classification (NCBI taxonomy): domain Eukaryota; class Dinophyceae; order Prorocentrales; family Prorocentraceae; genus Prorocentrum; species Prorocentrum cordatum. The sequence continues at coordinate 321,599 of CAUYUJ010015410.1, forward strand.
CCGCATGCTGAGAGCACCCTGCTGCGACACTAGTGACGCACCCAGGGGCATCGACCGCCCCTTCGTCAAGGGCCCTGGGCGTGACTCGAGCGAGCGTGGGAGACTCACGCAGCTTCAGCCCCAAGGGGGAAGCCGCCTGCCCGTCGGCAGCCACGCTCGTCGGATTTAGCCCCGCAGCAACATGCCTCGCATCGTAGTGAGTGTCGTTGCGACGGACCACGGCCTGAGAGCCCCCTGCTGCGACACTAGTGGCACTCCCAGGGGCATCGACCACCCCTTCGTCAAGGGCCCTGGGCGTGACTCGAGCGAGCGTGGGGGGAACCTCACACAGCTTCACCCTCGAGGGGAAGCCGCCTGCCCGTCGGCAGCCACGCTCGTCGGAGTTAGCCCCGCAGCAACATGCCTCGCGCCGTAGTGCATGTCGCTGTGATGGCCCACATCCTGAGCACACCCTGCTGCGACACTAGTGACACTCCCAAGGGCGTCGACCACCCCTTCGTCAAGGGCCCTGGGGGTGACTCGAGCAAGCGCGGGGGGAACCTCGCACGGCTTCAGCCTCAAGAGGGAAACCGCCTGCCCGTCGGCAGCCACGCTCATCGGATTTAGCCCCGCAGCAACATGTCTCGTGGATGGATGCGTGCCCGAGGTAGGGGCGTGGCTCCCCTGATCGACCTCACTGTTACCCGATCTCACCGCCGCGTATCTCGAGTCTCGCACGCGTCGTTCAACAACAAGGCGTCGCATAGGGATGAGGGAGACCTCCGCCGCCATTGCAGTACTGCGTCGAACTTGTATGAGTGCTGCGGCATCTTCAGGGGCAGGAGGGTGCACGTCATCCTCGGTATCGGGGAAAGGTGGGTGCTCCAGGTCTTGTGGTGGTGGAGGCCCTTCTGGTGCGGCAATTGCCGATGAAACTAATGTGCTGCCACCTGCCAGTAAGGTGCGCTGGTGTAGGATATTGACTATCGAGGCTCCAAAGGCACGGTGAGCTTCGATGAGCCTGGTACCTGCATGCACTCCCTCCTGTTCGTGCATGTACTGGGCCTGGGCCGGTAGGGGTCGTGCCTCTCGCAGCTGTAGGAGGAGTTGCCTCGCCTCAGTATACCAGGAGTCAGGGTTCGCCAAGTGCGTGGCTAGGGCCAACAATACCTGCGCATTGTGGTCAGCAGCGTCACGCCAGGCGGTCTCACAGTAGGCGACGGCCATGTCGTGTATGGCTGCCCCAGTTGGCACCATCTCCCGAAGCTGGGGTATAAGCCTGATCATGAGCTCGGCGTATGGTACACGCCACCAAGTCCAGCCCTCGTGCGCCATGGTCACATCTTGCCAAGATACCGTGTCCGCACTCCACCGCTCGGCGTAGGCGTTGAGATGCGTGCAGAAGGTCTGAGATGCGTCAGCCGGACAATGTAGGAGCAAAGTGTCCACGAGCGAGTGCCGCTGCAAGCCGCGATAACCGACGGAGTCGCCATCCGCCTGAACAGCCAAAACTGCAGGGTCCTCGCTCGGGGCCGTTAGCATATGTGAGGGCGTAGACATAGACTCCACAGAACCGTTGTCAAGGCCATTCATGGAGGAGCTGACCGCCATCGGATCACGTACCTGGTGTGCTGGTAGGCTGGCCACGAGCATCTCGTTGTGCGGCGGTGCCTCCCAAATCTTGATCGATGGCTGCGTCCCAAGGGTGGGCGCCGCCTGAGTGCACACTGCCAGGAATACGAGGCATGGCAACTTCCATGGGCGCGCCAAGCACAGGGGCAGCATCATGAGGCTCTGCGTGCGGCTCTGCGCCTGGGCCACAAGGGACGACGGCACGCCTATGTAATTCAAAGGCGCGCTGGAGCTCCACAAGGTGCGTGCTGAGCGACTGGAGGAGCATGTGTGGGTTGCCAGCGGCCATGGCGCGTGGTGCCGCGGCGACCACTCCTTGCAGTCGGCCCATGGCCTCCTCCAGGCTGCCGACCGTTGAGTCGCCAGGTGAGGTTGCCCTGATGGCTGCACGCGCCGTGGCGACTTCTGCTTGAATGGCGGCCAACTCCGCGGCGGCAGTAGTGAACTCCATCTGCTTCGCTGTGATCTGTTCCTGCAGCGTGTCGACCTGCGTCTTGAGGTCGTTGTGCTCACGAAGCTTAGAGGCTTGGCGGTCCAAAGCACGGCGAAGCATGTCATCAGGAGTCCGAGCAGCACGTTCACGTTCTTCTGCACCTGCCAGCTGCTTTTTGGCTGAGAGCACCACCTCGGAGTCCTCAGGAAGCTGCAGACGGCGCAGAGCGGCAAGGGCCTTACGCGCACGGGCGACGTCATCGTGCTCACCTTGACCTCCTGTGGAGGTGCTCTCGGCGTCCTGGGGCGGGACGCTGCTGGGGGGGCCGCGCGACTGCCTGCTGCCCGATTGGGCGCGCCGCTTGGCACCAGGCGGTTCGGCGCCAGACGGGTCAGGCCGCCCGAGCTTGTCCCTGCCGCACATGTAGCAGCGCTCGTTCTACTGAAAGTTTGTGCGAAACCCGCACTGGCGGCTAGCAGCACAAGCCCATGTGCCAGCAGGCGCGCCAGGGCCCGTTGTGCCACGGCCCTCCTGGGGACCACGGCTGCGGCCGCGCCCTGCTTTGCCCATGGCAGGGGGCCTGGAGCCGTGGTGCCGCGTGAAAGCGTCGTGGTCGGCAGCAAACCGCAAGCGGCGGCGTGCCGATGCACGGATGCGTCTGAGACGTCGGTGCCACGCTGGAGAGCGAGACCGCGATGGGTCGCCCTCCGTGGCGAGAGGGGAAGGTTGGCCTCTGGGCTGCGCGCCAGGGCCACTGCTGGGTGCGGCCGCCTCGCGAGCACAGGCTCGCGGCAGCCACGTCGCGCCAGGCAGCGCCTGAGGCTGGGGGCTCCCTATTGCACGGGCCCCGCGCCCCCCGCGGGCAAAATGGCTGCGGGGGGGGAGGGGGGGGGGGGCCACGCAGGGAGCCACGATGTCTGCTCTAGGCGGAGTAGGGAGGAAGAGGAGGAGGAGGGGAGGATGGAGAGGAGGAGGAGGAGGAGGAGGAGGAGAAGTGGATGAGGAGGGAGTACCGAGGAGGAAGAAGAAGTCCATTGAACTCGCGTGCTTCTTCCTTCATCCTCCGCCTCCTCCTCCTCTCCTGCCTCCTCCTCCTCATCATCATCATCATCAAGCAATCAATCATCAGCCTCCTCCCGCCTCCTCCGCCTCCTCCTCCTCCTCCTCCTCCTCCTCCCCCTCCTCCTCCTCCTCCCACCTCCTCCTCCCTGCTCCTCCTCGTCCTCTTCTCCTCCTCTCCTCCTCCCTCCTCCTCCCTCCTCCTCATCCCTCCTCCCCTTCCTCCTCCTCTCTTCCTCCTCCTCCTCACTCCTCCTCCTCCCTCCTCCTCCTCCTCCTCCTCCTACTCCTCCCCCTCCTCCTCTCTCCTCCTCCTCCTCCTCCTCCTCCTCCTCCTCCTCCTCCTCCTCCCCGCTCCTCCTCCTCCTCCTCCCACTTCTCCTCCTCCTCCTCCTCTCTCCTCCCTCCTCCTCCCCCTACTCTCCCTGCTACCTCCTCCTCCTCCTCTGCTTCTCCTCCTCCTCCTCCGCCTCCTCCTCCTCCTCCTCCTCCTCCTCACTCCTCCCTCTCCCCCCATGGCGAGGCCCTATCGGCGCGTGGCACGCCGTTGGCGCACGGCACTTGGCCGGCGTGCGGCTGCCGGCGTGGGCGCCGCCGGCGCGGGGGTCCTCCGGGCGCGGCGGAGGGGGCGCCGCCGTCGTCCTCGTCGTCGTCGTCGTCCTCCTCTTCCTCGTCATCGTCCTCGTCCTTCTCACCTCACCCCTTCTCCCCCTCCTCCTCCTCCTCCTCCTCCTCCTCCTCGTCCTCCTCCTCCTCCTCCTCCTCCTCCTCCTCCTCCTCTGTCGCGCCCCGAGTCCAGCCGGAAGGGCGGGCGGGGCGTTTCGCCTGAGACTTCCGTACCACTCATGCGCTTGAAGTTCCAAAACTGAAAACAGCTCCACAAATGGGGAGCGAGCCGCTTTCAAAAAGTGGCTCTCAGCTCAGCGCCGCGCATACTCGTCTTAACGGGAGCAAGCGGTTTAAACAATACCCCCCGGGGGCCTCAAAGAAATTGAGTTGGGCAGACTCATCAAATCCAGCCGCCGGAACTGATTTTTAAGCGTCTGCCACCACGGGAATTTGTTCTGCCGTCGTCGACGTCGTCGACTACAGCAGGCCTGCGCAGCACCCCCCCTCCGTAGGGCATCCGCGGTGCGTGGTCGTCGTCGCCGTCGTCGTAACCATCCTCGTCCTCGTCCCCGTCCTCTCCTCATCCTCATCCTTGTCCTCGTCCTCGTCCTCGTCGTCGTCGTCGTCGTCGCCGCCGCCGTCGTCGACGTCGTCGTCTTCGTCGTCGACTACACTACAGATCTGATCAGGGAATATTGCAGCAACATTACAAATATTAATTAACTTCAAAAAGAACAGGAGGTATAAAGTATAGAAATTTAAGATAGCAATGATAAACGCAATAAGATGCAGATGAATACAGCATGTGCAATTGATAAGAAAGGAAGCAATATGATAGCAGCAGCAATAGATAAGCATACTGCATATATCATATATAATGTAGATCATAGCAGAAACCATGGGGTTTGAAACGGCCAACCCTTAATATCATATCAAAAGCAAGGAACGCGCAATCTTTGGGTAAATTATGAGTAAGGATATAGTATATGGCCTGCGCAGCTACGCCCCGACTGCGTCGCGTTTTGCCCGTCAATACATACTCGTCGTCGTCCGTTGTCGTCGGTGTCGTCGTCGTCGTTGTCGTCCTCGTCCTCGTCCCCTGACCGTCGTCGTCGTAGTCGATCGACTACAAGCTTGCCCCTGCGCAGCCCCCACCATAGGGCATCCGCAGTGCGTCGTCGTCGTCGTAGTCGCCGACGTCGTCCGTTGTCCCGTCCTCGTCCTCGTAGTCGTCCTCATCCTCGTCCTCATCGTCGTCTCGTCGTCGTTGTCGTCGTTGTCGTCGTTGCCGTCTTCGTCGTCGTCCTTCTGCTTGGTGCAATCGCCCTCACGGACGACCGCGGCGACTGGGAGGGGCAAGGGGAGGATCGGAGGAGACAGGGGTAGGAGGAGGAGGACTATGAAGCAGAGGGTGGAGGAGAAGGGAGGAGGCGGGGAGGGGGAGGGAAAAGTTAGGTCGCTCGCGTCAACTCTGACAGTCTCTACCCCCCCTCTCCATCCCTTACCATGGTCGCTGTTGATTATCTCTAATCCGCGGACGCGTGTCGTAGCTGACACTGGGCTCCTGTGCGCACGCGTGGGCGTAGTGGGTGGGTGTGCGCGTGTACGGTGCGTGCGTGTGTGCGTGGTTGTGGTTTTTGTGGTGGTGTGGTGTGTATTTGTGTGTTTGTGTGCGTGTGTGCGCGTGTGCTGTGTGGTGAGTGGTGTGACGTGGTTGGCGCGACTGGTGGTTTGGTGGTGGGCCAGGTGCGTACGTGGCGTGATGCGTGGTGGTGGTGGTGTGGCGGTGGTGGTGTGTGTGTGTGTTGCTCCTGTGTGTGTTGCGGTGGTGTGTGCGGTGTGTATGTTGTGGTGTGCGTGCGTGCGTGTGTGTCTGTGTGTGCGCGCGTGTGATGTGGTGTGACGCGGTGTAGCGTGGTGGTGGTGAGTGGGGTAGTGCGGTGGTGGTGGCGGTGCGCGGTGGTGGTGCGCGTGCGTGCGTGCGTGCGTGCGTTGGTGGGTGGAAGTGGCGGTGGGTGTGCGTGCGGCGGGGCGGGGCGTGGTGCGGCGCGGCGGTGGCGGGCGGATGGGCGCGCGAGAAAGAGGCCCGCGCTGGGGCGAGAACGCCATCCTGAACGACGGAGGCAAAACACCCATCCGAAAATGAGCCCACGCTGCAGCGGGAGCACGATTCGGAACGATTCGGGAGCAGAAATGAGGCCGGCGCCTCCGCGAGAGCAGCATTTTGGAAAAAAAAACGCAGGCGAAAACCCAACTCCCGGGAATCCTGTGCGTAAAAAAACAATGCGCGGGGGGGGGTCGAATATTCCCTGGACGCCATCAGGGGAAGAGGGAGAGTAGTATTCATATTGAGTAATTGTAGAAGAAGGAGGAGGGAAAGGTCAAAACATCTTACGGTTCAAAGGCATGGCTCGCAAACTTTTGGCGGCCTCGTGGGCCCCCCCTCGGCCCCCCAAACTAACGGGGATTTTCCGCCCCCCGAAGGCATGCCGACCCTCCCTTCGCGATTTCTGTTCCCAACCCTCCCTTGGTCGGGTTCTCGATTTGAATAGAGCAGTGGGGTGCCCACTCCCTTCTCCTCCTCTTCCCGCCCTCTGTCCCCCTCTCGCCCGTCTCAAGCACAGGTGGGCCAAGGCTCCGTACCCGTTTGGGCTCAACGAGTCATGTTCCGCCTAGCTCTGCGCCTCCACGTCGGCGCCTGAGGGGTACCGGGTCTGCCACGCCGCGTCGCGCGCAGCCGATCCCGGTGGCTAAGCAGAGCGAATTCGGGCATTCATGCAGGGAGTCTTTCTGCGGTGTTGCAGCATGCTGTCTGTCATCCTCGGGCTTTTCGAGTGCACCGAGCAGCAGCGTGAGCGTGGTAGTTACCAGCAGCACGACTTCCAACAGTGCTTTTCGGAGCAGTGCGACATCCGCACCAGGCATCTTCAGCTTCAAAGCGTTTACCTCCCAGTGCCGCTTGGGGAGGGTATGGCAGTTTCTGGAGGTGCGCTGCAGTTGCTTTTGCTGTATCATCTGTCGTCATCAGCTTTATTGCGTGTATCTCCCAATCCCTCCAGGGGAGGGTATGACAATGTTTCTGGTGGCGCGGTGCTATTGCTTCTGCTATCTGGTGATGTCGCAAATTGGCTCCTGGGCATTTTGTGGAATTGTCTTTGTTCACAATGTTGGCGGGAAGTCGCTCTCAATACGCTTTCTTGTCGGGATGGGAGTGGCTTTCTTACACCACGCGGTCCCATCGGGCATTGTCAACTATCATGCTGGAGTGGACTAGCGTGGTTGTTTGTGCTTGTGCCGAATGGTCATTTTTCCCCGTTCACCGTGCAGAGTGTCACGGAGAGGTCTGTTTACAGGCTGGTGTTATTCGGGTTGTTGTCGTGGGGAGTTCCATCAATGCCACACAATTGTGTTACAGGTGGTGCAACCGTGCTGAGGGACATGATCTATATGGCCTTCAAGGGAGGCAGTGGGCGAGGCAATTCTGGAGGTAGCGAGCTCGGCATTATAAAGTCTTGCAGTTGAGGTTCTTCTGCGAGTTCTGCCAGGCTTGCCCGTTGACCACGTATAGGGCCGTATCGTGCTTAATCCTACCTGTCTAGTCGCTGTCAATGTGTGGGCTGTATTTGAGATATGGTGAAGGTCTTGGTTTCCTTTTCTGAAGCTACTGTGCCATCAGGTCCGCCTTCGCTTTCAACCTGTTCCTCGTCTTCCTTGAGGAGCTCAGGGGGCGGCATTGTATTGTGACGCTTCGCGTCTGTTCCGATTCCGATTCCCCCTCTCGCCCGTTAGCACCTGCCTGCACCTACCGCCTGCCTGCTGAAAGACCGCAGCGGGGCCCCACGCAAGCCAACACGGTACCTCGCCATCCCTGGCCATTCCTGGGGGGCTGCGAGGCGTGAAGCTGTCGCCCCTTTCAAGGGCTGCTAGGGGAGCCATCACAATGGGGCCCCACGCGAATTCAAACGGGACCTCGCACTCCCTGGGAGGCTGCAAAGAGTGAAACTGTCGGCACTTTCGAGGGCTGCTGGGGGAGCCCGCACAATGGGGCCACACGCAGACACAAACGGAACCTCAAACCAATTGAGCTGGGAAGACTCATAGAATCCAGCCGCCAGAACTGATTTTTGAATCGTCTACCACCACGGGCAACCTTCCTGCCGTCGTCGTCGTCGCCGACTACAGCAGGCCTACGCAGCAACCCCCCCTCCGTAGGACATCCGCAATGAGTCGTCGTCGTCGCCGTCGTCGTAATCATCCTCGTTCTCGTCCTCGTACTCGTCCTCGTCGTCGTCGTCGCCTACGGCGGGTCCGCGAAACGCCCCCCCCCACGCCACCCCCACAGGGCATCCCCACTGCGTCGTCGTCGTCGCCGTCGCCGTAATCATCCTCGTTCTCGTCCTCGTACTCGTCCTCGTCGTCGTCGTCGCCTACGGCGGGCCCGCGAAACGCCCCCCCCACGCCACCCCCACAGGGCATCCCCACTGCGTCGTCGTCGTCGCCGTCGCCGTCCGTCCGTCGTCGTCGTCCTCGCCCTCGTCCTCGTCCTCATCATCATCCTCGTCCTCGTCGTCGTCATCGTCGTCGTCGTCATCGTCCTCATCCTCGTCGTCGTTGTTATCGTTGTCGTCGTCGGCCACAGGGGGCATACACTTCCCCCCCATACAGCATCCGCAGTGCGTCATCGTAGTCGCCGTCGGTGTCCGTCGTTGTCGACGTCGTCGTCGTCCTCGTCGTCGTCGACTACAGCTGGCCTGCGCAGCCCCACATAAGGCATCCGCAGTGCGTCGTCGTCGTCGGCGCCATCGTCCGTCGTCCTCGCCCTCGTAATCGTCCTTACCCTCGTTCTCGTCATCGTCCCGTCGTCGTTGTCCTCGTCGTCGTCGACTACAGCTGGCCTGCGCAACCCCACATAAGGCATCCGCAGTGCGTCGTCGTCGTCGGCGCCATCGTCCGTCGTCCTCGCCCTCGTAATCGTCCTTACCCTCGTCCTCGTCATCGTCCCGTCGTCGTCGTCCTCGTCGTCGTCGACTACAGCTGGCCTGCGCAGCCCCACATAAGGCATCCGCAGTGCGTCGTCGTCGTCGGCGCCATCGTCCGTCGTCCTCGCCCACGTAATCGTCCTTACCCTCGTCCTCGTCTTCGTCCCGTCGTCGTTGTCCTCGTCGTCGTCGGCTATAGCTGGCCTGCGCAGCCCCACATAAGGCATCCGCAGTGCGTCGTCGTCGTTGGCGCCATCGTCCGTCGTCCTCGCCCTCGTCCTCGTCATCGTCCCGTCGTCGTCTGTCGTCGACTACAGCTGGCCTGCGCAGCCCCACATAAGGCATCCGCAAAGCGTCGTCGTCGTCGGCGCCATCGTCCGTCGTCCTCGCCCTCGTAATCGTCCTTACCCTCGTCCTCGTCATCGTCTCGTCGTCGACGTCGTCCTCGTCGTCGTCGACTACAGCTGGCCTGCGCAGCCCCACATAAGGCATCCGCAGTGCGTCGTCGTCGTCGGCGCCATCGTCCGTCGTCCTCGCCCTCGTAATCGTCCTTACCATCGTCCTCGTCATCGTCTCGTCGTCGTCGTCGTCCTCGTCGTCGTCGGCTACAGCTGGCCTGCGCAGCCCCACATAAGGCATCCGCACAGTGCGGGCGGCGTCGTGTCTCGGGGGCGCATCAGGTCCGTCGTCCTCGCTCTTAATCGTCCTATAACCTCTCCGTCATCCATCCTGTCGTAATTCCCGAAATACAAACTTCTATGCCTCGTGTCCCTCGTCGACTACAGCTGGCCTGCGCAGCCCCACATAAGGCATCCGCAAAGCGTCGTCGTCGTCGGCGCCATCGTCCGTCGTCCTCGCCCTCGTAATCGTCCTTACCCTCGTCCTCGTCATCGTCTCGTCGTCGTCGTCCTTGCCGTCGTCGACTACAGCTGGCCTGCGCAGCCCTAGATAAAGCATCCGCAGTGCGTCGTCGTCGTCGGCGCCATCGTCCGTCGTCATCGCCCTCGTAATCGTCCTTACCCTCGTCCTCGTCATCGAATCGTCGTCGTCGTCGTCCTCGTCGTCGTTATACGGCTGGCCTGCGCAGCCCCACATAAGGCATCCGCAGTGCGTCGTGTCGTCGTCGGCGCCGTCGTCGTTGGATCATCGTGTCCCGTCCGTCATTCGCCCTCGTAATCGTCCTTAACCTCGTCCCTCGTCATCGTGTCTCGTCGTCGTCGTCGTTCCTGGACCGTCGTCGACCTACAGCTGGCCTGCGCAGCCCCACATACGGCATCCGCAGTGCGTCTGTCGTCGTCGGCGGCCATCGTCCCGTCGTCCTCGCATCCTCGTAATCTGTTCCTTACCCTCGTCCTCGTCATCGTCTCGTCGTCGTCGTCGTCCTGGCCGTCGTCGACTACAGCTGGCCTGCGCAGCCCCACATAAGGCATCCGCAGTGCGTCGTCGTCGTCGGCGCCATCGTCCGTCGTCCTCGCCCTCGTAATCGTCCTTACCCTCGTCCTCGTCATCGTCTCGTCGTCGTCGTCGTCCTCGTCGTCGTCGACTACAGCTGGCCTGCGCAGCCCCACATAAGGCATCCGCAGTGCGTCGTCGTCGTTGGCGCCATCGTCCGTCGTCCTCGCCCTCGTAATCGTCCTTACCCTCGTCCTCGTCATCGTCTCGTCGTCGTTTTCGTCGTCGTCGACTACAGTTGGCCTGCGCAACCCCACATAAGGCATCCGCAGTGCGTCGTCGTCGTCGGCGCCATCGTCCGTCGTCCTCGCCCCCGTAATCGTCCTTACCCTCGTCCTCGTCATCGTCTCGTCGTCGTCGTTGTCGTCGTCGTCGTCGTCGTTTTCGTCGTCGTTTTTCTGGTCGGCGCAGTCGCCCTCACGAACGACCGCGGCGACAGGGAGAAGGAGGGGTAGGAGGAGGAGGAGAAGGAGGAGGAGGAGGAGGAGGAGGAGGAGGGGAGAAGGAGGAGGAGGAAGAGGACATCAGTGGTGGGTGGCAACTGACGTTTCTGATTGAAGGTGGTGGCACATGTGTGTCTTGACGTGGAGGTATGTGTCACCACCCCCTACGGCCGTCTCCGTTGGCCGAAGGGCCGTAGGAGGGTCCTCGGCCCGCTCCAGGGCCTATTGACGGCAGGTTGACTGGTGGGAGCTGGAGCCCTCGCAGCCCCATTGATGGAAGCTGCGACGACACTCACCGACGAGGCCTATTGACGATCCTCGCCGAGGGGAAGGACAAGACGGAGGCGGTCATCCCGAGTGACGATGCTGTCCGCGATGCCTCCCACTCCTGACTGACGATGCCGTCCGCGATGCCCCCCACTCCTACAGTGGGATTCCTGCAACTGGGGGTCCCAAGCCAGCATGCACAATTTCGACTCCGAGACTGATTCTCCCTCGCACGATATTTATCCCATGTTGTGGGATAGATGCTGGGGGGAACGGGCGGGGGGCACAGGATTGACGTAGGTAGCCCCGCTGTGCTTCACCCAGAGAGAGCTGGACCACAGCAGCAGAACCCGAAAGCGTAAACACGGCCGAACCGAACCCCACGAGAGCGCACCAGGGGCAGACGCGCAATTACCAACGCACGCACCATTGGTGACTACCTACCAGACCACCCCAACCCAACCCGAAGACCCGAATTTCGGGTTGGGGGGGGTAAGGGTTCCACACGAGTTTTTTCGATGTTTCCCGACACCCCCCCCACTGGAAATCGAGGGTAAATCTGAGCCTTCGGGTTGGGTTGGGGTGGTTTGGTGGGTGGTGAATTGGGAGGGAAGGCCCGTGCGACGAAACTGCGGACGACGCCATGTGGTGACGTCGCCCGGCAGGACCTCGGTGGCCCGGAGGAGGCCCCCGCAACCATTCGTAGGTCACTGACCAGATGTGGTGGCGTTCCTCCTCCTCGTCCTCCTCCTCCTCCTCGTCCTCCTCGTCCTCCTCGTCCTCGTCCTCGTCCTCGTCCTCGTCCTCCTCCTCCTCCTCCTCCTCCTCCTGTCCTAGGCCCCCGGAGGCCTGCTGAGGTCACCCGCGGGGGGTTCCCACGGCCTGCCTCCCCGCCTCGGGAGACGAGGAGGAGGAGGAGGTGGAAGAGCAGCGGAACGGACCACGCGGCCACGATCCTTGAGGGTCCTGAAGCGGGATCCTGAGAAAAGGTCACCTGGACCCTGCCGCACTGCGGGGTGGGGGCGGGGTGGGGGCCCAAGAAAGCGGAAGGGGAACCGGAAGGGACAGGGGAAGGGGCCGGAGCGGGGAAAGGGGGAGAACAAACACGACGGGGAAAGGGCACACCGAATTCATGAATTCCAATTTTTTGTATTGTTAAAGACCGAGAATCCTTGAAGTAAACATTCTGGGTAGGTTGGCGGGGGACCGGCATGACCACATGAGTGCCATTACGGCACGGGTCGCACCGTCACCCTTAAGTAATTACTACAAATAAGAAGAATAATACTAAGACTAATAATAATAATCGTAATAATAATAATAATAATCATATTAATAATAATAATAATGATGATTATTTTTAGTAGTATAATTATTATTATTTTTTTTTTAAAAAAAAAAGAAGAAGAAGGAAAGGCATACGACCGCACGAGTGCCACTACGGCACGGGTCGAGTCGTCACTCTTGGGGCACAAGGTGGGGGTGGCTCAATTGCCAAAAAGTGAAAGTTTACTGGCACTTGCAGGCACAATCAGCGGGCAGGGGAGTAAATCCCGTTCACGGCCCAATGGAGGATATGAGTGGTGGGTGGCAATTGACGCCTCTGATGGAAAGCGGTGGCACATGTGTGTCTTGGCTACGGCCGTCTTCGTTGGCTGAAGGGCTGTAGGGGGGTCCTCGGCCCCCTCCAGGGCCTATTGACGGCGGCAAAATGGAAGGTTGACTGGTGGGAGCGGGAAGCGCCGCAGCCCGATCGATGGAAGCTGCGAAGTGTGGAGGAGGAGGAGGAGGAGGAGGAGGAGGAGGAGCAGGAAGCGGAGGAAGTGGACTGCTCATTGGACTGCTCAAGTGGTGAAGGACCCCTCGGGGCCGAAACCGCCCCACCGCGAGCGCTACCACCACGAGGGGCCTCAGGGCCAACACAATCGGGGTCGGCAGGCCGGCGCCCCAGGGGGAGCACGCCGTGCATGCTCGTCCGTGCCACCTGGCCCCCGGCCGCCCCTCCCTGGCCCGCGCCCAGGGGGGGCGCCGTGCGGGCCGGGCCGGCGCGGCGGCACTGCGTGCCCCCCGAGGCCCTGCCCCAGCTCCGGGCAAGCCCCGCGGCCCCCCACCCTCGGGCGGCCTGCCGAAGGCGGGACAAGCCACCAGAGCGGTCGGGCGGGCTAGGCGGGCTCGGCCTGCGCAGGAGCCCGCTGGCAACCCGCGGGTTCCAGCGCGGCCCAGGGGGGGAGGCAGGGAGGAGCAGCAGAGGGGTGAGGGCTAATGGGAAAGGCGCCTCGCCCATCAGCGGCAAGGCAACCTCCCAGGCGCGGCCCCTCTGCCAGGCTGGGGTCCGGCGCACGGCGCGCTCCGAGGCGGGGGAGGAGGACAGGAGCGAAGGAAAGCAACGACAAGGAGGAGGAGGAGGAGGAGGAGGAGGAGGAGGAGGATATGAGGGAGGAGGAGGGAGGAGGGAGGAGGGGGGACGGGGGGAGGAGGAGGAGGAGTAGGAGGAGGAGGAGGAGGAGAGGAGGAGAGGATGTGAGGTTAGTGAGGATATGAGGAGGAGAGGCAGGGAAGGAGGTATCGGAGGAGTCTTCATGAGTAGGCCGGAGGAGTGCACATGAGGAGAGATGAGATGCATGGAACGGCTGAGGGCGTCGGCTGATATTCTTTAGGGTCAGGATTGGAAGTATGGAGGGGATTCGGGAGGATGTGATGCGAAAACGTGGAGGAGAGCAGCAAGGTGGGCAGGGGGCAGGAGAGAGGCGGCATCGGGGGCGAGGATCCCCCAGCCGGAGGAGGATGCAGAGGAGAAAACGCGGAGGAGAGCAGCAAGGAGGGCAGGGGGCAGGAGAAAGGCGGCATCGGGGGCGAGGCTGTTTCGGGGCAGTCGGGCGGGCAGGGCAGGCAGGGCAGGCGGCCTCGGCGCGAGGGGCCCCGGCCCATCCCCCCAGCCCCGCACCACCCCAAACCACCGCGCGGGGCTGCTTCGGGGCAGTCGGGATCGGGAGGGCAGCCCCACGCCCCTCCTGGGCAGAGGAGGTGGATGAGGTCAGCGACGAAACGGGGGACGAGGAGGGAGGCTGCGGGGAAGGAGGGAGGGACGGATGTGGAGGAGAAGGGCGAAGGGCGAGGGGAGCGGGCGGAGGACGACCAAGGAAGTGGGCAGTTGACTATACATATATATATATATAGAGATATCGTGTTATGCGATTGCGAAGCACTGATTGTTGAATACATTGCTGCAGTAAAATCAGGTTGCTGAATCGTTGCGTAACTTGTGTTCGATTGAATTGACTTGCTTCTTGACATGTAGTGGAACACACACACACACACACCAGTTACCCGAGACGTGCCCAGCCCCTTTTCACCACGAGAAGCGAAGCGAATATTTGCATGAACGTACATCGCCAGATATGCAAGATCTGCGCTGCCCTCATCTCCGCCGCGCCTCCCACGAGCCGACCAAAGTGGCGATATCTGTGCACTTCGTAGCCTGCCACGG